>JASMQC010000035.1:0-539742 GCA_031305395.1 Phytophthora citrophthora
TTCAACGACAGTCGATGCTCGGCCGACTCGTACATGTGGACGGACTACACCAGTGCTTCGATGCTGTCGAGTCATTCGTGCGATGGTAACAAGTTCCAATGGTACAGCAGTGCCGACAATATATCCTCCACCGGATCAGCTTCTGCCGTCTCGAATTCTACCAGTGACAGCTCCAATGGATCCATTTCAACCACTGGAAGTGACAACAGCGGTTTGAGCACGGCTGCTACTGTGGGGATTATCTGTGGCTGCGTTCTACTGTTGGTTTGCATTGGGATGTGTATATTCTACCGCCGTCGACCAACGAGGAAGCAAGGCAAATTGACAGCTACTTTAATATCGAACGACACAAGTACTCGGGGCCAAAACGGACTCTGGAACGACGACTTGATCACAGCGAAAAGAATCCCGCGAGACAAAGTAAAGATGAAGAAGCTCATCAGCCGTGGGGCCAATGGAGAAGTCTACAGTGGAGTCTTCAATGGAAAGCAAGTGGCTGTTAAGATGCTGCTCTCAGAGGCACGTGAAGATCTGGAGCAAGTGACGGATCTCCTAACTGAGGCCAAAATGATGGCATCAATGCATCACCCGCACATTATTACGTTCATTGGGGTGGCGTGGGATTCTCTTTCGGATCTTTGTGTGGTTCTGGAGCTCATGGATGGAGATCTACGGACTTTACTTAACAAGTACGAGAGGAGCAACGTTCCGGTTGGAGTGGATCGTCCAAAAGCCATTGTCGCTCTGCACGTTTGCCACGCCTTGACGTATTTACACTCACTCATGCCGCCAGTTCTCCACCGTGACCTAAAGTCGCGTAACATCCTGCTCAACGAGACGATGGAAGCTAAATTGACAGACTTTGGGGCGTCACGAGAGCGTCTTAGACGCACAATGACAGCAGGAGTAGGGACGTCATTGTGGATGGCACCTGAGGTGATGCTGGGCGAGAAATACGACGTCAAGGCCGATATGTTTTCATTCGGAGTCGTGCTGTCGGAGCTGGATACCCACAAACTGCCGTACACAAACGTCAAGCAAACTTCAGACGGCCATTTGATGGCGGACGCCTCGCTCCTGCAGAAGATCGCAACTGGAGAAGTTCAAGTGGAATTTTCATACTCAAGTCCCCCTTCACTGGTAGAGTTGGGCGTCGCTTGTGTTGCAGTCGATCCGAACGAACGTCCCAGTGCGCCCGAAGCACTCTACAGACTGCAACTGATCATTTCCGAAGAATTGACAAGCTGAGCTCATTTTCAAAGCTTTACGATGGTTTTTGAGGTGCAGCAGCCAGTCAAACAGTACATGCAAGTGTGATCACTGATCGTTACCACCGTGCCACTTTCAGTGTTAATGAAAAGCCAAAATCTTCTTGGGTTGGTTGTTGCACTTTTCATTCGGAAAAGAAAAAGCAAAAAGCACCGGACGGAAAACAGTTTGCCATTGACGACTGTTATCCTTCAGTCAGACGCTACCAATTTACCGGAAATGCCTGTGGAATGATGATGTGATCGTGGCGAACCGAATTCAGCGCAGTAGGATTAAGGGGCCTTTGGCGAAGTTTATTTGGGAAAATTCAACCGCAAACCAGTCGCTGTGAAGATGCTGATTATCGCCACTCGAGCAAGTCTCTTTTAAGTGAATGATCTCCTGGCTGAGGCGAAAATGATTGTAACGATGGACCATCCGAACATTATTTCGTTAGTTGGGGTTGCTTGGGACTCGCTGTCTGATCTCTGTTTAGTGCTCGAGTACGTGGATGGAGGAGATCTAAGATCCCTTTTGGACAAATATCTGAAGTCTCGAGAGCTGGTTGGAATGAACAAGTTGAAAGCTACGATCGCGCTCAACATTTGTCATGCTCTAACGTATCTCCACTCTCTGAATCCGCCAATTGTTCACCGAGATCTCAAGTCATGAAATATCCTGCTCAATCGCTCCATGACGCCAAAACTGACGGACTTTGGCGTCTCCAGAGAGCGACCGGACCACACCATGACTGCTGGAGTTGGCACTTCTCTCTGGATGGCTCCTGAGGTGATGCTAGGGCACAAATACAACGAGAAGCAGACATTTTCTCGTTTGGTGTCGTGTTATCGGAGCTTGACCTTCATCGAATGCCATACGCGCACGCAATGGAGCAAAAGGATAAGGACAGTGATATCATGACAGAAGCTGCGTTACTTCAGAAGATCGCAACGAGAGCTGTTCATGTAAAGTTTTCAGTGGAGACTCCCAAGTCCCTTGTCGAACTGGGTCAAGCGTGTGTGTCGATCAAGCCTGAAGATCGGCCAAGTGCTGCTGAAGCATTGTACAAACTGCATATTCTATTGGCGAAATGGTAGACAGCAAATATCTACGTTTGTATCGGATATTTGTGACTTGCTGCTGGTAGGCACTGCCTACTAGGCAGTGACTATGTAGAGTCAGGTAAATCAACTGGTACATGGGTGCAACCATCTTCCTCTCCGTTGTCCAAAGCCCACACATTGCATTCTGCAAAAGTAACTGTTTACTGTCACGTGTACCCAAGACGATAGCAAGTAAATGGCTACACGTGCTTCTTCATGCTTGCAGAATCCAGGATGACCTTAGCACGAGAGCCACTCCCAGGCTTGATAACCTTTTATGAATCCTTCGGTCATTTGTGATATCTCTTCCACGACTGACGCCCTATCCAAACGCCTCACTTTTGGATTCGCCTCCCACAGGACAATGCGTCGTTTGATTCTAGCTACTCTACTTCTGGTGGTAACCACTATCTGGTCTCCGATAGCTGCAACCACTTACGCAATCGATGAATTTTACGCCACCAGCACCTGTAGCGGTACTCCCGACGTGGTGAGAGCTCTAGAGTCAACTGAATGTTCCAGCGCAACATGCGCCGTGAATTCCGACTACGACATCGCCACTAGATCGTGCGAAGAGGACTATCTCGGGGCTATTAGAGACAAGTTTGGGGACTCCCAGTACGTCCTGCAGGTTATCTACACCGACGCGAGCTGTGAGACCTTCAGCTACGCAGTCGGGTACCGAGTGACCGGCACTTCAAGCGACACTGCAACTTGTGAATTGGGGTATAATGTCACTACCTCGTCCGTCTACATCGAGTATTTCGCCTTCACCGCGACGCTGGACGAAGACGGATCTGCCCAACTCGGATTCTTTTTGACATCGGACTGCTCCGTAACTTCAAGCTCTGGAAGTACAACGGATATCGGAGGGGTATCTGTTGCTACTGGCACGATAGAGTCTGCGTCGTGTGGACCCGTCGACTACAGTTCGTACATGTACGACAAGACCGGGTACACTCGATGGTACAGCAGCCACACTTACGACGACGGGGGTCTCAGTACTGGGGCCATCATTGGGATCGTGTGTGGTGCAGTAGTGTTCGTTCTACTTCTTGTCGCAGCGGGGATTATCTTCTACCGACGAAAGAACAAGAGCAAGAAAGGAGGTCAATGGACCACCACGTTGCCTTCCGGTGACGTGACTTCCCTTGAAGCTGCAATGAGTGGCCAGACTGGACTTTGGAACGACAATGTCATCACTGCTAAGAGGGTCCCTCGTGATAAGGTGAAAGTGAAGAAACTCCTCAGTCGTGGAGCTTATGGTGAAGTTTACACTGGGGTCTTCAATGGACAGCAAGTCGCTGTCAAGATGCTGCTTGCTTCAACACGTGGGAATCTCCAACACGTTACAGATTTTCTCACTGAAGCCAAGTTAACTGCGTCCATGGACCATCCACACATCGTCACATTTGTCGGGGTTGCTTGGGATTCTCTGTCGGATCTGTGTGTCATTCTGGAATTCATGGACGGAGGAGACTTACGATCGTTGCTGAACAAGTATGAGGCCACGAAACACCCCGTCGGAGTCGACCGAGAGAAAGCGACCATTGCACTACACGTGTGCCACGCTCTCACTTATCTGCACTCGCTCATGCCTCCTGTCATCCATCGAGATCTCAAGTCACGGAACATCCTCCTCAATAAGGGGATGGAGGCCAAACTGACGGACTTCGGTATCTCCAAGGAACGACTTGACCAGACTATGACTGCAGGTGTAGGGACATCACTGTGGATGGCTCCAGAGGTGATGCTGGGGGAGAAGTACGACGTGAAGGCTGACATATTCTCGTTTGGCGTGGTCTTGTCGGAGTTGGATGTCCACACGCTTCCATACGCCCAGGCCAAGCAGCGAAGTCTCGAAACAAACGGTCGCAAAATGGCAGACGCAACGCTGCTGCAGAAAATTACAGCGGGGGAAGTTCGTGTGGACTTTTCAGACGCGAGTCCACAAGCAATGGTAGAGTTGGGATCTGCTTGCATAGCGGTGGACCCTGCTGATCGTCCGACTGCAGCCGAGGCGTTGTACAGGATCCAGGTTATCATTTCTCAGGAGCTCTCAGGGTGAAAAAACAGTGGACAAAGCGAATAATGTGAGAACTTGGAGTCCGATATACATGTGTTATGGAGCAGCGTTTGAAGTGCAATTATACCTTCTTGGCTCAAGATTTAGCATCAGAAATCCTGTTAATGGCAGTCTCGAGGTTTACTAGGTAGGATGGATGCAAGTGGGTGCCGTCAAGCTTGAAGTCTGGTCGAAGCTGATAAACGATTAGAAAAAGTTAGGCCTTGGTCTTGACTCGAATACCAAATCCAAACAATCTATGTACCTTAGGTGGACTCCCACATATCAACTCGTCGAAGAAGTCTAGCCATCTAAACAAGGAAATCACACAACATTAGACGTTAGCTACAAGAGAAAGCAGTGCTAGTTCAAACTTACCTGCAGATTGGACTCTTGTCCACGCGTTCTCGAAAGAGCTTGTTGTACTGAATCACGAGTAAGCGAGTCTCATCAAGCACAGGCACAACGGGGTGAATGTACACGTCGAATTCGTACTTCTCCACTACAACAGCAAGAGTTTCCATGAAAATCCCGATCGTGTGGATCATCCCTTCCTCGATCGTCTAGAAGAAACAAAAACAAAACTTGTAAGTCCATGCGCAGACTACTCCTTAAAGCCTTCATCTTACCTCGTATTTGCACTTCTCAACAGCGTCCAAGATGCCTTCACGACAGTCAATTTCGCCGAATAAAAAGATAACTCGTGCCTTGCTCGGAATATTTGCGACAACACGCCAGAAATTCTCTTTCGGGTAAAACGTGGACTCCTGCCGAAGATGCCAATGCTTGAGACCAGTCACGAGCGCTGGATGCAGTAATGTTGGATGGCCCTGAGTGCTGATCTCTCTCCACGCAGTCGCCAAAGTATGAGAGTCTCCACACACGTAAATCACATCACTAGAGACTACTTCAGGCAGATTACGCACTAGCCCGTTTTGAATTGAAAGAAGTTGTGCGATGCAGGTATAGTAGGCTGCTTCATTGCGAATCGATGTCTGATGTAGGTCACGCCCAAGACGAATCGGCTCCAATACACGAATCAGAGCTGACAATGCTGATAGCTTCCCGTTGACAAAAAGGATTTTGACAATTGTGAAAAAGCATGCCATGAGATCCAGCTCAGCCTCAGATGAAGCTGACGACGCTCCTTTATTTGCTTGCATTGTACCAAGGTTTAATGGGGCCCCATCAGCAGCTCCAGATGCTGCACCAGACTCTGATACTTTGGCATAACCTCCTTTCTCAGTTTTCCACTCTACATGCCAATCAGATGAGTGGCAAGTCTTCTGCAACTTATCAGGTAACATTTCTGTATTCCTGTGCTCCCAACCGACAGTATCATCGAGAATCTTCACAAATGACCCAGCATCCAACGTAGCTCCTCCTTTTCCAACATCAAGAGCCCTATTTTCACGGAAAAAGGAAACCAAAACGTTGTAAGCCTCGGTATAGCGGCAGGAAATCTCAAGAACATGTGCGCGATTCAGTGCGTATGAAGCGCTTCGTGGGTCACTGTTTTGGGCTTGTTGAAAGCACAAAATGCTCTTCTCCACAGCTCCAAAATCCTTGAGAATTGTCGCGATAAACGCGTAAGCCGCTCCTGCTGATGGACTGTTGGGTGGCACCGCTTGTTGTAAACGCTGCATCGACTCAGGATCTTTCAGAAACGCCACGATCGTTTTCTTCACCACTCGATCATTAGATCTTCCCACCAAGACACGCAACGCCATACTCAACGCCTCATCCTTTTTGCCACGATCGTAAGCAATTCTAGCGTACATCAGCAGAGCTTTCAGGTTCAGAGCTGATGCTGTTAGATCCGGCAGTATATGCATAAGCAACGAGATCGCTTTCTCTTGGTTTTCGAAAGTCTTCGACTCGTAGAGAGCTTGAGCCTTCAGTACATCCATCTGCTCCTCCATGCACACTCGTTCTGAAGCATCCGTAAAGAAGCCCCTGCTTTTAACTTCTCCACCAACAGAGCCACCATTTTGACGTACAAATATCTGCAATTCCTCCAGAATGGCCACTGCTTCGTTAAATTTCTCCAATTCAAGGTAGCACTCAACCAGTCTCAGCGCGCTCGTGAAGGTTAGTCTTGCTTGTGCCTTACACCCACATTCCTTCCCTTTATGAGCCTTCCAGCACTTAATAAAACACATCTCCACAGCTTCTTCGTGCCGACCATTAGCCGCCAGAATATCGCCAAGAGCCACTAAAGCTTCAGAGTTCCAAGGATCGCTGGCCACCACATGAGTGTAGATCTCTCTAGCAGCCCGGAACTTGCGCTGCCTCATGTGTCTGTCCGCGAGCTCCAAGATTCCACGAAGTTTTAGGTCTCGACCGTCTTCTTCACTGATTTCTGCATGAAATGGGCACTTTTTCTTCGATTTGAGCTCTGGCGGAAGCTCAGGGCCCAACACTTTCCTCTGCGGCTCTGTAGGGACCACAATGAGCTCAAAATCACACGTTTCACTACTTGCAAGTAGCGTTTTGTCTGTGCAATAGTTAGAGTTACCCACAGCAGCCACAGACACGTCCAACGACTCGACTAGGTGACGATGAGGCCCAATCTTGTGGAATTCCACATAAACAGCCACATTTTCCGGCCCCAGAGGTCTTTGAGAGCGGAATTTTGCGTTGTACGCAGCGAAAAAGCAGCACAACACAGAGCGCACGGACGGACACGCACTGGCGGCGTGTACAGGCGGGAGATTGAGGCGTTTAGTCCACGCCAAAGCCTCGTCCGAAGGCTCGAAGTGCACGTACAGACGCATCAGACGTTTTTATATATGTGTGCCACATCTAAATTGAAGTGGAACACACGAAAAAGCTTCATGTAAGGTCCCTCAAGAAGAATACCTAGAGTCTATGCCCTCGCCTGTAAGAATCTCTCTCATGTGAAGCAGCTTTGGTCCTCTCATCTTCCTCATTTTTCTTGATTTTTTTTCTTCATTAACTGCTTTAAAGCTCACTGATGTCAACTAGACTGCAAATGGTCGCAAAAGAAGCTCTCAATTATCTCACTTGTCCCTGAAAGTCTTGGTATCCGAAAAGGGCGAGCCATACACTGACGCGATAGTAAAAGTCATTTCTCTCCACTCTGTATAACGGATGAGAAGCTGGGTCTTTCCTGGACTGTGAGGGCAGTTTAGTCGTCGGCGTGGGCGTTCTTCTTCAGGGCCTCCTGGGCGTCGTGCCACTGGTAGTATCGGGTGATGCGGCCCAACTCGCCGTCCTTAAAGTTGTTCCAGACCATGCCGGCACCGATGCCAAGCACAGTGGCGATGACGATGTCCTTCAGGGGGGAGATCATGGCTGTACGAGAGTCCGAAATGCGCTGCTGGGGGCTTGTTGCTGACTGAGTAACGAGAGGCGCGGGGAGGCTGTGGACCGTCAGAACCGGAGAGGCTGGGGGACGGAGGGCACGAACGAGCGGTGGAGATAGCACACACCGATAGCAACAGCGATTCTACTGTATAGACACGAAACATGAGGACGACACCCCTTCGGTCATAAAAGGGAGGGCTCGTAACGAAAGCCTTCAAATGTATTAATACCTCTCATATTGTATATTCTTGTTTTGATGGAATCACAGTATTAAACTACTATACTCTATTTACACTGCAAAATAAATGCGTTAGCAGTCGGGCGGTCATGAAAGCTGCAGCTATAAAAACGCGGCGTGTTGTATCGTCTCCACGCATGAATAACTCCATATCACTGGCTAAAACACTGCTCATTACGTCCAATAAAAGTCCTCTAAATTCAGCTCCAAATATAAGCCTCTTATCACTTCAAGCTCAAAGAGATCCTATCAATCATGATCCTGGACGTTTCGCCGCGCGAATCCTGTGTGTTTCTGGTCTTTATTGCGGCTCTACTGACGGCCTGGAACGCCAACGCCAACGGATTCGTATGGGACGACCGCTCTGCTGTACTCCATAACTTGGACGCGCAGAGCAGCAGCCTCTGGGACGTCTTTTCACATGATTTCTGGGGTGCTGACATCCAATCTGTGCACAGTCACAAGAGTTACCGTCCACTCACAATTCTGAGCTTCCGACTCAATTTCTGGATGGGAAAGGGGCATAGTGCGTGGCTCTATCATTTCACCAACGCACTGGTACATGCAACCTGCTCCGTTCTGGTGTGGAAAGTTGCGGATGTTCTGTTCCAACAACATCAACGTCGGATTGGATCAGTTAGCAATAAGGAAAACCCACAGGATTCATCACCCACCGCAGCTAGTGAAAAACAGGAGGTGACAAGTGGAGAAAGCTGGGAGAATCTAGTGGGGTCGTTGACGACGGGGTTACTGTTTGCAGTGCACCCGATTCATTGCGACGCAGTGGCGAGCATTGTCGGACGAGCGGATTTATTGTGTACTTCACTGTCGCTGACAGCATTTCTGGCGTATGTTGAAGGGGCTAAGAAGAAAAAGACAAAGTGGGCGAGCATTGCGTTAGCCTTGGGGCTGACCATTGCTGCGGGGTTGTGTAAGGAGCTGGGTTTCACGAATTTCGCACTGTTGGTAGCCTATGACGTTCTAAGGATTCACCACTACCAAGCAAATATGAAAGCCATGCAACTGATGGTAAGGAGAGTGACGATAACTGTGACTGTGGGTGTTCTTGCGGCTTTTGTGAGGGTATGGATCAATGGTGAACATCAACAAATGGAGTGGAATATCCTGGCAAACAATGTGGTGGTCCAAGAGAGCAGGTTGACGAGGATATTGTCGTATATGCATTTACACGTGTGGTATCTCTGGAAGTTGGTGTGGCCTCGATGGCTCTGTTTCGACTACGGTTACAATACTATTCCAGTCATTGAATCTATCTCGGATCCGCGCAATGTATATACGCTCTTTGGCTACTTGGTCGTAGCGACTGGACTACACAGCGCTACCTTGCATTGGTTCGGATCAAGAAAATCTCCACCATCATCTCTTTTAGTGTTGTGCATCGCGTTCGGAGTTGTCCCATTTGTTCCAGCCTCGAACATTATCTTTCCAGTTGGTACTGTGGTTGCTGAAAGACTGATGTACTTTCCTAGTATCGGATTCTGCCTTCTCATTGGGTGCGCTTTGGATCAAACCTTTTCTACCATGCACAAATACACACAAGCCGCTCCACTGGATGCCAAACATCATCAAGTTCCAAGCCTACACCATCCGAAACGCCTATTTGGTGTAGCTCGAGTGGTGACGCTTTCATGCGGCGCAGTCATACTCGCTACAGGTTGCTATCGGAGCCATCTACGCAACGCCGACTGGATTGATGAACAAACACTCTTCAAGGCGGCAGTTGAAGTTGTACCAACCAACGTCAAAGTTCTGTCAAACGAAGCGAAGAATCAGCTAGGTCCAGACCCCATGAAGGCTCTCGACTACCTGCGCATTTCGATTGGAATGATCCCGAAGCACATTGAAAGTCACCTGAATGCTGGACTTGCTTTTGTAACCCTTGCCGCTC
Source organism: Phytophthora citrophthora (assembly GCA_031305395.1). NCBI lineage: Eukaryota > Oomycota > Peronosporomycetes > Peronosporales > Peronosporaceae > Phytophthora > Phytophthora citrophthora. The sequence continues at coordinate 9,894 of JASMQC010000035.1, forward strand.
GAAGTGAAATGGACAATCAACTTTATCTTCATGGAATACGTCACCTCTACAAATCAGCCATGCTGACTCCGGACCTATTCGTTGCTCCGGGTTATGTTGGTGGGGAGATTTACGCCCACTGGTTGAAATCACATCGATTCAAGGGCGACGATACGATAGAGAACTTCCTCGGTAGTAAGTCCATTTCGCACGCGGTGAAATTTCTGGACCGCGCACTTGAGTTAGAGAGTAACTATCCTAGCCATTTCTACAACCGGGGGAGCGTCGCCTACGATACTGGAGATTTCGACACAGCTATCAAATACTTTCGAACGACCGAGGTGGCTAACGGTATTATCCGTGATCGGAAAGTGGATCCTGAGTTGTTGGTCAAAGCTTCATCTATCTACAACATGCTAGGTGTCTGCTTCAAGCGGAAAGGAGAAGTGGAGAAGGCTCTCGACATGCTGCGGAAAGGCATTGCGCTGTACCCGGAAGACACTGATCTCCACATTAACGCGGTTTTGACACTGTTAGACCTGGATAACACCGAGGAAGCTGCTGAGCAGCTACAGACTGGACTGGCTGCTGCTACAACGCTCGAGCACGCCGAAAGGCTCCGTAATACTGCACAAAGATTGGCCAGCTCGGTAATACCAGAGATAGTGGAGACGATTTTGGATCGTGCAACTGAACTGGAACTGGAACACACAAGCTCTTCGTGAGGAAAACAGAAGAATACAAGTGCAGCACTGTCTTATGGCATGTAGAGATGGATTAATATCCCGGGACTGACAAAAAGCCGCCAGTGTACTCTAAGTGCGTCACACCTCCACTCACTTGCATCCCCCCCTCCCCCCGGAGACTTCAAGTCCAGGAATACTCACTTTCGCGCTCCAAATTGCGCTTTTCATTCGAATCGCACGAGTGCGCCCGCAAATCGGTTGCAGGAATTGTGTAGGTTTTGTAAAGATCATTGGCTGCACACGTCAGCGAGTTGTACATATTCATTGTAGCGCTCCCGTCATCTTGAATTTGTGTTCCAGGGATTGATTCCGTACGTGGTGGCGACAACGTCTCTTGATACGAAGAGAAGGCACAAGACGAGTAGGAATTCACTGGAGCACATTTAATGGGGAATTGAGCCTGGATCTAGTTGAGAGTTTGCAGTGTAGGCCGTTGTAACGTTAGTTTCGTACTCCTCAATAAGCTAAAGCTGTTCATGAATTTTACCTTGGTATGTCCCTTGCGGATTGAAGGAGAATTGCAACTGTGGCTGCTCAGCTTGCTATCTACATGGACTCCGAGGCATGAACAACCGTTTTGGCTCTAGGTGAGAGCTTCGTCCCTCGGATGCCCACCAGAACAGGTTTCATATTCCATACTCTGTCGACTTATTGTGGGTAAAGAACAACGATGAATCATTGAAAATTGATTGGATTAACTTGAAAGAGAACTAAGAAAAACCTGTGCTCCCTAGTTCTCGTAAGTCGATGTAAATCGATGCCATTCTTCGTAGTTGAAGCTATATCACGTAGCTCAGACCGTCAGAATCGACACAATCCCCGCGCCAATTATCCCAACAATCGCTCCCACACTCAGACCAGGCGAAGCTGATTTCGTTGTTGACGTTGTGCTGGCTCCATCATTGCTCGAGTACCAGCGTGTTCCATCCACGCATGAGTGGCTCGTCAAGTTGGCAGCAGGAATGAAACCGGAATCAAGGAAGTCACCAGTTGCACATGTTTTTGAACTAAACGAATTGAGGGTAAAACTCCCGTTGTCGTTGAGAGAAGCGATCGCATATCCCCCCGACGAACCAGGGATCTCCTGGCAACTTCCTGACACAAGAATGGCAGCAGCAAGTTCAAACTCCGTGCAGTTGGCATCATCAAATACCGCCCACATGACATACTTGGAACTGCCGAAGAGGGTTGGAATGTCTGTCAAGTAGTCTGACGAGCAAATTGCTTTTTGCGCTGCTAAAGTCGGAGAAGCACCATGAGTAGGGTCGGTGACGCACTGAGCAACGCAAGAAGAGGACTCTTTTACGGCGACGACGCCCGGTACCCCGGTGCACGTAGAGGTTGAGTAATAGGCATCGATTTCGTACGTGCTCGCACTTGTGTCTTTCATTAGAAAGAGAAGGCTTACGATGAGCAGGAATTGTTCGGTGAACATCGAATCCGGAGTGGTGCGTGTAGCTTGTTGATGACGTAGAAGAAAATTTGAAAGTGAGTCGGGTTGTTAGGGACCTTCTTACAATCCGAAACACGAGAGTATGGGCAATCTATAATTGGTCCCTCAACTTTCGAGCCGTTAACACGTTAAACTCCTTCGATCTCCACGTCGATGATCAGTCATCTCTATCTAAAGAAAAGGATTTACGCGGCATAACTGTCATTGAATCTAATCCAAACGCTCAAGGCTTGGGACATCGCACAGGATGTGTTTCCGAGCTGACAGACCAACAGTGCAGTTAGGAAACCGATCGGTACCCGGTCGATCAACTGTGTTTTAGATTTTCATGGAGGAGTGCTTTCACCAAGTAGAAGAACTTGTACAACCAATGGGAGTACCATGTTATCGGACATAACAAGTTTGTCCAAAAATATCATTCCTGTGATGCTGTTCAGAAAGAGACAACTCACTCTTCTGGAGTGAGAATTCCACCGACCGATCCGGAGATGCCCATTCCTGGCGGACTAGATCATCTACTCGCTGGGATATGAGAGCCAATTCGAGATCACTGAAGTTGAACACTAAAGATTTTCCAAAAATATGAAATGGAACATTCAATGACTTACAGAACTTGAAGACGGTTCCTTTCAAAGTTCCTTCGCGAGGATACTCTGTAATCTGTACAGCACCTCAGCAGCAGACGGACGTAAACTCGGGTCAATAGCAACGCATGCGTAGCCCAATTGAATGATCGATAGCGGATTTGCGCTTGAAAACTCCACTTGAACTTTACCGCTAGCCACTTGCTGTAACAACGCCGCATCTGGGAGTTGACGGCCATACTGATCCCGTGAATTCCTCTTTGTGTTTGCATATGGGAGTGTATGCACATCCAGCTCTGATAAGACCACCCCGAACGAGAAAATGTCGGCCTTATCGTCGTACCATTCGCCCAACATCACCTCAGGGGCCATCCAGAGCGACGTACCCACTCCAGCAGTCAGCGTTTGGTCGAGGCGTTCCTTTGAGATACCAAAGTCCGTCAACTTCGCTCCCATAGAGCGATTCAGCAAGATGTTTCGGGATTTCAAGTCTCGGTGAACGACTGGAGGCATTAACGAGTGGAGATACGCGAGGGCGTGGCACACCTGCAGTGCAATTGAAACCTTTTGTCGATTGAATCCAACAGGTTCGTGCTTAGTCTCGTACTGGTCCAATAGTTCTCGCAAGTCCCCACCGTCCATGAATTCAAGAACAACGCAGATATCCGAGAGTGCATCCCATGCAACACCAACGAAGGAAACGACGTTAGGATGATCCATTGTGGCGGTCATTTTCGCTTCGGTTAAGAACTGGTTCACTAACCGCAAATTTCCTCTCGAAGCTGGCAGAAGCATCTTCACTGCAACAAGTTGACCATTGAACTGACCGGAGTAGACTTCCCCAAAAGCACCATGGTTGATTCGAGCTTTGATGACAATTTTGTCCCTAGGAATGCGGTTGGCGATGATCACTTCATCATCCCACATTCCGGTTGTGTGGTTGCTCGGAGCACTCGGCATAAAGGCACCACCAGGTTGGGTAGATCGTAAACTTGCCGTTGGTAGTAGTTCAGTATCGTTGGATTTCTGGGTAGAACGTTTTCGTTTGCAGCAGAAAATGACGAGGGCGATGACAAGAATCAGCACAATTCCACCACCAATCATTCCAACAATTGCCCCTGTGCTTATACCAGATGAAGGAGTTCTCCTTCGAGTCGAAGTTGGTGTTGGCGTCGCTACTTCATTATTGTCATTGCTTGAGTACCACCGATTTTTATCCGAGTCACAAGTGTGATACTTCAAACTGGCGGCAGGAATGGGAGTTGTAACATTGAGACCACTGGCTCTGCAGAGTGGATAGTTGTACTTTGTAATAGAACCACTGCCGTCGTCCTCAAGTGTAGTGATCATATACCCCAAAGCACTAGGAGTTCCTTCACAATTTCCTGATGCGTGGTAGATGAGAGCGTAGTCAAAGTATTCACAGTTGATATCGCGATACACCTCGCGCAGAATATACGGAGAATCGCCGAAGAGGTCTTGGATGTCGGTCAGGTAGTCTGTCGAGCAAGTAATCGATAGCCCTCCTAGATTCGTGGAAGCGTCTGTACTATAGTCCTTCAGACACTGACCAACGCATGACGAGTTACTCTCAACTAGGACGACGTACGGTGTTCCGTCACACTTAGGTTCTGAGTAGAAAGCATCGATTTCGTATGTAGTTGCAATTACCCCTTTCGCTAAACAGACAACACACATGACGAGCAGGAATTCCTTAAGTCGCATTTGAGCCAAAATGGAGCAACGAGTTGAGAGAGCGAGTTTCAAAGTGGATGCACTACTTGGTGGGGTTTTCACCACTGGAGTACTACTACAACACATCGTTACAACGGCTCGCTTCATGGTGTCCGTTTGTACCTAAAGGGTTCAGCAAAGCTTTCGAAAGTACCAACATAGAGTATTGCCTGCCATCCATATTTTCAGACCACTGAACACGTTTCTCTGTGAACCCATTGCAGTTCTTGCCCGGCTTTTGGTAGCTCAGCAAGATAGCTTGTAACAATAGGAATATCAGCATTCGTTTTGATCGTAGCAAGCTCAACGAGATCAACTCACTCCCGGTAACCAAACTACACCATCTTTGTGCACAATTAACAGCAACTAATGTATCCTAAACTACTCGATACCCACAAGATATTATCAATTATCAAGTGGTAGCACAAGATAACATACAATATATGTTATTTGGTATTTACTGAAGTTGCCGAAATGAAACAAAAACAGGATCTGGTAGACACCTCACGTTTTGTCTTTCGAGGAAAAAAACACAGCTAGTACAACTTTACTTCAACATCGTAAGGTTAGCTAAATGGACACAATCGCGGATCTGAGGGGTTTTCATATTATGGCAGGGACGAATGTGTACATCCAATTCTGACAAAGAACGAACAACAATCCAATTGTCTTGCGTTTTAGATCCAAGTTGAGTGGAGGAAGATATGCCAGAGAATTAAAATCTTGCAGCCAATTTAATCAAAAGAACGCGCAAAGCATGAACTACAAACGAATCCCACGCGAAACCAATATCGTTTCGGCTAAAACCTTATTGAGGTGCTCCAATTTCCTTCAAACAGCATCTCGATAATAAGTGCCATCTCCATACGTTTCTTGTCTCGCCCTTTGCGAGGGTCATCTACCGTAGTCATTTCGAAGTCCTGTTGCTTCTCGGTGTTGGATGTAAAAAGAATCTCGAATGGAATTAATGTTGACAAGTGGATGAAGATGACTTTCGATGGGTTTCTCTATGGTCCGTCGTCTGCAGCAAAGGATCGCCTGAAAAATTAGTACGATCACCATAACACTTCCAACCCCGATCCCGATAATTGCAGCTGTGCTCAGCCCCGAATGAACAGGAGTTGATTCGATTAGCGGTGCTACAGGGCGAAATGTACCGCTATCCGTTTCTTGAGCCAAAGATTTAGCCCTTTCAACACCACCTGAATACCATTTGAAGTGGTTGTTATCACATTCATGGCTGCTAATGGTGTCTCGGTCAATTGAGTAGCTCACATCTGAGTTCGAGCATGTTGAGCTGCTGAAAATCTCCAATGCCGCAGATCCGTTGGTGTGGAGTGTTGCAATCGCAAATGCTGAGGATCCCTCCAAACCCTCGCAATTTCCGGACGCAATGAAAACCTCAACCTCTGTGTTGTCGCAGCTCGCCTTGAGTAGATAGGGAGAATGACCGAAGATTTCTTCAACGGATTGGATAATGTCGGGGGTGCAGACCGTCTTTAGATGCATGGAACCTGCATTATTGCCTGTCAGACAGTTTCCGTTGGAGTTGCAAGTCGTTGATTCTGAAATTAAGATACGAAAGGGAGTCCCGTCACAATCAGAGTCGGCATACCAAACGCTGAGACTGAAGAGCGTAGCGTTCGAAGAGGTGGCCATTTGTACTGAGAACTGTGTGCAAAGGTAGGCAAATTGGAAAATGATCTGCGAACCGCAGTAGATAACACTCGACGAACGCTCGTGTAGATTATGACACTGCAAGTTGCAAACAGGAAACCGTCCTCGAAAGACATTGCCTTGTCGATAGAAAACTACTTTACTGCCAAGTGTCCGTTTGAAACTAGGTCGCTGAACAGAATTTCAGTCAAACTGGTTACAACTCGAGCGTCTTGAGACGCACAACCAGAATGGAGCCCGTGTCATTCCGCGTGAACTTGTAGCGAAACCTGTAAGTATTCGAATCTATCTGTCATCACTAATTGTCTCTGTGTTTCACCAGTGCACTAATGAAAAGAATAACAACGTCAAACAGACAACATGTACATTAAAAAATGACAAACTATATAGTTTCCTGGTAGATAGTAACTCACACGAGGCCCTTCGTTAGAATCACTTGCAGTCGATACAGAGCTTCCGCTGCCGTTGGTCGATCACACGGGTTTAATGATACACAAGCTAGTCCGAGTTCCACAATACTAGTAGGGGTAGCTTGTGAGAATTCCACTTTCAAGCTTCCCATCGCAACCTGCTGGAGAATCGCGGCATCTGGCAGTTTTCTTCCGTTTGAGTCTCGAACTTGTTCCTTCACTTGGGCATACGGTAGGGTATGTAGATCCAGCTCCGACAGCACCACCCCGAACGAAAATATGTCCGCTTTTACGTCGTATCGCTTACCTAGCATCACTTCTGGAGCCATCCACAGGGAAGTACCCACTCCAGCCGTCATGGTTTGGTCTTGTCTTTCCTTTGAAATGCCAAAGTCCGTCAGTTTAGCTTCCATTGCATTACTCAGCAGAATATTGCGCGATTTGAGGTCGCGATGGATGACTGGAGGCAAGAGCGAGTGGAGATATGTCAATGCGTGGCAAACTTGAAGTGCAATACTGGTCTTCTGGTGATCAAACCCAACCGGATGATGATTTTCCTCGTACTTAGTAAGTAGCTCTCGTAAATCACCGTTCTCCATGAATTCCAACACGACACAAATATCCGAAAGTGCATCCCAAGCCACTCCAACAAAGCCGACAATATTTGGGTGATCCATTGTGGCTGTTAGTTTCGCTTCAGCTAGGAAATCATTGACGTGTTTAAGATCTCCACGTGTATGAGGAACGAGCATCTTCACAGCTACCAGATTCCCATTGAATACACCTTCATAAACCTCACCAAATGCACCACGACTCAAGAGTTTCTTCACACGGACCTTATCTCGAGGGATTCGCTTTGCAGTGATCACATCGTCGTCCCACAAACCAACTTGACCGCGTACGGCGACATCAAGCGTACTGGTATTCTGGGTTTGGAAACTTGTGGTGGACGGCTCTGGAACCTCAGTTTGCTTCATATGTGACTTTCGTTTACAGCAGCAGATTCCAACACCAACGAAAAGCAGAGGGAGGACGACACCGAGAATGATATACCAGACTTTCGACGTCTTGTTGCTCTCGTTAGTGTATCCATAGTTTCCACCAGATTCAGAACCAACGCTATTGTCTCCATCAGAATAATACCATTTGGTCGACGAGATGTCACACAAATGAGTTTGAAGCGTGTACTCATCCACCGTGTACGTGTCCATCAACTGCGAACTACGACACACGGAGTCGTAATAATACTCGATGACCGCCGATCCGTCAGATTCCACACTTGCGGCAAAATGGTAGTTTTGAGTTGAATTCGGGTTCGGAGACCCCTCGCACTTACCCGAAGCCACCATCCCTTTGGCATATCCGAGATTCTCGCAAGATACATCGTCATAAAACTCCACCAAAATAAAAGGGGAAGTTCCGAATACTTCTTTCATATAGGTCTTGTAATCCGAGGTGCAGTCAATGAATACGACACCGACACCGGTAGAACTCATGTTTCCATCCTGGAAGCATTGCTGGATATTACAGCTCACTTCTCTCTCTGTATACACGCCGTATGGTGTACCCTCACCGCATGTGCTACCTCCATAGTAGACCCATATCTTGTGCAACTTTGATCCACCCACAAGGGACAGTAAGTAACATAGCAGGAGTACAGATATCATCGAAACCGGACGCATCACAACGTGAATAGCTTGACGTGTCTCGAGACGAAAGAATTATGACGACCATTACCATTTCTGTGGACTGTGTCCGGTGTCTGTTGAAGATCCATGCCTTTTGTCCACCGGTACGGCAAAATTAGAGTCAAGAAGAATGCCGGATCGGAGCTGTTCAAGTGGGTGCGCACCTATCTGCTACTTTTGGATTAAAACAAGTCTCGTCATAAGTCTCCAGTACCTCAACGTCTCGTGTCGGACTGTTAGAAACGCACTCAGCAGTTATTTGGTCGAGTTTCTATGTATCTATGAACCAACTCCAGGAACCCGAAGAAGCAGTGTTAATTGGTTTGCTAGACAGAACAGTCGTCTTGCCCAATAAACAGTCCACTCCTTTCGCGATTTCTGGTTCCACAAAGCCTTTGTCTCGTGATATTTAGCGCTTTCACCAGGTACAAACCGAGTTCTTCTTGCCACCTTTTGGATTTACTCGTCCTAAAACTTGCCCTGAAGAACCGACGTGCAGGATCTTTTTCACCCTGACGTATAACAGGAGATCACCGATCAAGTCACCACAGGTGGAATTGGACGTTATCTACCATTGCAACTCCTCAGTCTAGCGACACGAGATTAGATGGTGTATTGCGTTACCAGGTTCTTGAAACTTGAATGAACCATTGAAACACAGCAGTGACCACACGTTAGCCTGTTTCTCTTTGTTTTAAGATGCCAGAACTCTCAGTACTTGCTTTAAGCAAGTTGCTTATCCACCATACTTAATTCGTCGCCATTATTGGCGAGACTTTACCTCTCATGCAGCCATTCTCAGATCGGTCCTAGTTTAGGACTCTCAGCACAAAAGAAATTGATGTAGGATACCCAATAATAGTGGACGATCACAATCTTTTTCACCAATCAGCGTTGCTTTTCTAATTCCATTCTATTTCTAGCATCGGTGCTAGAAATAGCGTGGGCAGGGGCGTGCGGTGATTTAGCAAATCCTTCCTCTCCACCGTTCAATTCTTCAACTAAATCGTACTCGCTGCTTCACATCTTCCCATTTCTAAGCTAATTCCTTACTTCCCGATCTTTAAATCGTCGCTATCAACATCCTAATTCCCCACAATCGACTGACGCACGACAAGCGATCTGAGCAACGGATATCTCGCCCCAGGGCGGACTTCATTTACCGGCCTGATTCATTTTTCAATGGCGTTCTAACGCTACCCGTTCAGTTCCGAAACGTCTGCGTATCGCACAAGAGTAGAATTCGCCAAAATGGCGCAGTGGAAGGCCCAGAACGAGGCTTTGCGACGCCAAATGAGGTCCTTGGCGACGTGTTTGGCGCTCGTGGCGTGTGTCGGCACCAGTTTCCGCTGTCTACAGGTCGAAGCCTATTCGAAGCTTCTATTTAGGCTTGTATTTCCTTCAGGAGACGTCACAGTGTCTAAAATGCTGTGGCTTGGACTGGGGATGGGCCTCGCATTTGTCCAGCTCAAGGACGTTGTGGACAGATGCAGACAGAAATGGACAACAAGAGGACAACAGATGTTTTTGGTGGACGAAAGCAGTCGATCAGCTTCTGTCCTCGTTCTTTCCAGTGTGAACAAGTTGCAACGAGTTCCAGTGAACACGCAGCAGTTCCAAGGTCAAATGGTACTCGAAACCTCCGTCAACAGCTTCGGACTGCAGCTTCAAGGTCGCTTTATGAGCCACGTACCAGTCAATAGCGAGTTGTTCCTGGCTTTGGAACTTCTAACGGAGGTGAAAGGCTTGAAGTGGACAGTTATTGAGCAGTTCTGCAAGTTGTGTGGGGTTCAAACGGTACGAGGTCAGGACCAGAAGAGCTTGGGGCAACTTCGTTTCTCAGTTCCATTGACTTTGTGTGAGGACTTGCTCTTTGGGTCAAAAGATGGTGAAGAGAAGCAGGCGAACAACTTCACTCAGGAGAAGATCTACACACTGGAAGCGAACAGTTCGGGCTGGAAGTTGAAGTGGTTAGTGACCTCAATACTGACAATGCTCGAGTGGATTCCAAGCGGCTGGACGATGCCTCCAATGCGTCTCACTGGATACTTACAGGTTCCGAAGCGAGGTGTGCAAGTGAATACGATGGAAAAGCGGAATCTATTTTGCTTTTCAATGCACTATGATGGACCTCCGACACATTCCGACTCGAAACCTCTACGGATCTCGCTTCCTCGGATTGATCTGGTACCAGAACTTGACGTTGGTTCTCCAATTGCGCTCTTTGGTGGCAACGGACAACGCGGAGGAGTTCCATTGGCTCATGCAGAAGCGTGTCGACGGATCGGAGAAGATTCCCGAGCTTTAAATCGATTGAACTTCTCTCTTGATGTCTGGGTGGAGTTCGTCGACCGTGTAGCTGGACGACGTAAAGTTGGATACCTCCTAGAAGTAACAGACAAGACGCAGCAGCTACGACGTACAGTGATGCGAAGTGCCACAACGCTGAAAAACGCTTTACTACTGCTGCATTTGGAGCACCAGATTGATCGGAAAGAAACTGAACGTGAGACTGGAAAATTTGAGACGGAGATCGAACCGGAACAAGCTGAGCCCGTAGACTTCCAAACCCTCACAGTTGAATCTCGCGAGTACCGCTACGGACAGATTGAGCACGAGACGTCCGCTGTGGCTCAGGTTCTGGAACAAATCGCGTCTACGCCAGCTCAGGGAAGACGTCGCTGGCGACAACCGCAACGCTGCTACCAGAACCAATTGGAGAAAGCCACACTCTATCGGTGTTTGATGTCGCCTTCGCGGTTACCTTCTGTACCAAGTTACCACGCAATCGGAGTGCAACTTAATGAGTCTCAGCATCTTGCTATGAATGTTGTATCTGAGGCTGGAGTTTACCGTCTACATGGAGCTGGAGATGGAACGAGGCCATTACTTCGTCAGGAATGGTTCATCGTGGCTGCAGACAATCTGCACTTCTTCAGGTCCTTCTCAGTTGCTCCATCTCTGAGTATTCCGGTTACCAGTGTGCTTAACGTCTCCAGTATCGACCACTTGGACTTGCTGAATGGGAACAAACCGGCGAATGTATATCATGCGAAAGGAGCAGTTCCTCGGTGGTATTGTCTTGAGATTCATCTCGTGCTGGAAGTCATCACAGTATTTGTGGAGACACCTGAAGAGCGAGAGCAGTTGGTTGCCTCCCTTCAACCTCTTACTATCGACGGATGCGACGGCCACGTACCATCAATTCCAGTGAAAGAAGAAGCGGTTGCAGTGGCTCCTCTCTTCTCTCCGATGACATTGGATACCCAAACCCAACCGGTATGTCTAAACCAACGTACATCTAGATTTGTGGACGGCTTTGAGACGGATATCAACGCGTCAATGGCACAGAACCTGGTGCAGGAGAGTTTGGAAGCTGGTTTGAAGGTTTTTGCGCTGAGTGAAGTGGCAGTTCGACTGCGTATCAACCGACCGACTGTTCTACGCTTCCTCGACAAGGTTGAAAAGCTGAACAATCTCGATCTGGATAAAGTGTCAGCTGGAATGTCGAGCAGAGATCGAGTCGCATTGGGTTTGAATCTCTATCACACGCTGTTCATCCACGCAGTGCTCATTTTCCGGTATCCTCAATCTCACGAGCAGTGGAAATTGCTGCAGACCATTCCGTGCTATCTCATGCGCGTTAAAGGCGGGAATGAGTCTGTACGATACACTTTAGCAGACATTCAACGTGTCATTCTCCGCTGTCCCGTTCCAGTGTCATTGGAGGCTTCAAGTTTCAAACGGAGCTTGTCTCAAAATGCCCTCATGGATTTAGCTATTGGTGGTGGAGATGCTATCGACGGATTGTCCAGGACCGTCTTGGGAGTGGCGTGGACTCCAGTGTTACCCAGCAGCAGCTCCTATTCAGCAGTTAAGACCACACCACGTCCCGTTCCAGCAGGTTTGGCAATCGACAACGCAGATATCCGCACTTGCATGGTGCTTCAAGTCAACAGTTCACCCCCAGCTGTGAAGACGACAGGGGTTATTCGAGTGTACGACGGTGGAAGGAAGCTAAACGACCAGTTGGATGCTACGTGCACCATCTTCCTCAGTCGAGAACTGGAGTTGGACGAGGTGAGCCGTGTGATAAAGTTACCTCGTGTCTGTGAATGGTATCGGATTGGCCACCGAGACGAAGGTGACGAGCAAAACGATGGTGTTAACCGACGAATGGACTCGATGAGTCAGCGAAGTCGTCGACGCAGTAGTAGCGGTAGTGCTGGATTGGCCGCACTACCGCGATCTCGTGGATTCTACTGCTTACAACGTGTTCTTGACTTCATGGAGGTAGAACAACATCATCGAGCGATGCACCTGCTGCTTGGAGCAGGTGAAGAGTGCCGCTTCGTATTTAACGAGTTCTGGACGAGACCAAGTCGCTCAACTGCTGCCAATTTATTGACTAGCGCAGGAAACGCGGCGCTTTCAGTATTTAGCTCTAACACTATTCATCGCGAAGAGAGAGGAATGGCGGAGAACGGAAGCGATTGGAGTCTACCGCCTCTGCGCTCGTTCTTCTAACTTAAGATAAAAAAATGACGATGGATTGAATATTTACTTTTTCTGTTCTCATTCCTTCCACTACAGCTCCTCCGTGAGCGCAACCTGCAGTTTATACAGCGCCTCGGCTGCCGTTGGACGAATTCTCGGATCCACAGATACACAAGCCATTCCCAAATCAACAATTGCCTGTGGACTAGCCTCGGAGAAATCAACACTCAGTTTTCCCATCGCCACCTTCTGTAAAACAAGTGCATCCGGCAGTCTTTTCCCATTCGAGTCTCGATTCTGGTCCTTCGACAGGGCGTACGGCAAAGTGTGAACGTCCAGTTCCGACAAAACCACACCGAAAGAGAACATATCGGCCTTGTCGTCGTATTTCTGTCCTAGCATCACCTCCGGAGCCATCCACAGTGATGTCCCAACGCCTGCCGTCATTGTTTGGTCCATACGTTCTCGAGAAATACCGAAATCCGTTAGTTTCGCTTCCAACTGTTGATTCAACAGAATATTACGGGACTTGAGATCTCGATGGATGACTGGAGGAGCCAACGAGTGCAGATACGTGAGTGCGTGACATACATGAAGAGCGATGGTAGCTTTCTGTCGGTCGATCCCCACTGGGTGTCTAGAAGACTCGTACTTATTAAGTAACGATCGCAGATCTCCGCCTTCCATGTATTCCATCACGACACACAAGTCCGAAAGAGAGTTCCAAGCGACCCCAATGAAAGTGATAATCCGTGGATGCTCCATCGACGCAGTGAGTTTGGCTTCTGCTAAGAAGTTGTTCACGTGGTGGATGACTCCTCGCGTTTCAGGAGGCAACATTTTGACAGCTACACGTCCGCCGTCGAATTTCCCTTCATAAACTTCTCCAAAGGCTCCACGAGTAATTAGGTTCAAGATCTCGATATCTCTTCGTGAAATGCGTTTGGCAGTAATAACGTCATCGGTCCATAACCCTGACTGTCCTTGGAGGTTCCCGGCATTATTTCCATCTGAGAGGCTAGATGTACGCTGTTGCTCTGTGTTGTGACCCACTGCCGAATGTTTGCTGTGTTTTGCTTTGTTGTAAAATATGAATCCCATAACAAGCAGTAGAGAACCAATTCCCCCGATAATCCCCGCTATTATGCCGGTGTTGGAACCTGAAGAAGACTCGGATGGTACAGCCGTCCCCCCACTAGATGAACTGACAAGGTCAAGTTCACTACTGCTGGGGATACCTTCGTCGTACGTCCACCTCAACAAATTCTTATCACACCTGTCCGAGTTCAAATGAACTGCATCAACTTCGATGTCTTCGGACGGAATACCTTTAACCAGTTCAATCGATCCATCTGAGGGAATGGTGCACTTTTCATCCATGGAGAAGCGTACAGACAGCGAACGATTAGTCGTGAAGAAATTGACAGTCGCATAGAGAGTACGACCCAACACGGCATCGAAACTGATTTGCGTGCAGTTTGACGCCATGAAAGCCACGGACACGTTAAGGTCTTCTTCTTCGCATCTTCTGTTGAATTTCTCCACGATTAAATATGGTGTGTCTTCAAAGTAATCCTCGACAAAAACTTTGGACTCCCCGGTGTAAAAGTGGTTGCATGAGATGTTCCATGACATCCGGGACATTGATGCATTCGTACAGCCGATAGAATTGTCCTGGTTGATGGAGTCGATGTATTCCCCCCAGTCAACACGATTGGGAATCCCACCGCAACTCTTGCGTAAGTAGTAGGCGTAAACACGGATGCCGCTGTCATCGCCACAATATCCGTCGGTTGTAGTTGTGCTTGCGGTTGGTGCTGAACCTTCCCCAAGATATGAATTGACGATGGCATCCTGCCCAATTACACTACTCAGCCAGAGCAATATGCATACTAGTATCCCCGCAATCATATGCATTGTAGCTGTGTTAGAAGCTGTTGCGCCTCGAAGTTCAGTGACCTGATCGGCTTGTGGTGTATTCGAAAATGAGCGGTGGCCCTTGCGAAGACCAAACCTACCGTTTCACTGAAATGGATACACTTGCCTGATTCTTCTCGTACCTGCCGCAAAGTGAAATAGGTTGGACTAATTTGTGGATGATGACTAACGACTAGCTACTGCAGTACCTGGGTCACACAACATGATTCATCAATGCAATAACTTTTGTCAACGGACGTTAGCGGTACTTACCCCGTGTTTGCTCACACAACATTTTGCGCTCCACATCTTCCCGAAGCTAAGGGATCAATAAGTCATCTCACCCTTCCAAGCAATATCTGTCGATATCATCACACAAATCTATACTACCTATGCGTTAAACTTTCTAGTGAACAACGCCAGAGACATATACTCCCGTTGGCTCTAGTATTGATTACTTACTGCTTCCACTACAGCTCCTCCGTCAGCGCAACCTGCAGTTTATACAGCGCCTCGGCTGCCGTTGGACGAATTCTCGGATCCACAGATACACAAGCCATTCCCAAATCAACAATTGCCTGTGGACAAGCCTCGGAGAAATCAACACTCAGTTTTCCCATCGCCACCTTCTATAAATCAAGTGCAACCGGAAGACTTTTCCCATTCGAGTCTCGATTCTGGTCCTTCGACAGGGCGTACGGCAAAGTGTGAACGTCCAGTTCCGACAAACCCACATCGAAAGAATCACTTTCATTGGAGTCGCTTGGAACTCTCTTTCGGACTTGTGTGTCGTGATGGAATACATGGAAGGCGGAGATCTGCGATCGTTACTTAATAAGTACGAGTCTTCTAGACACCCAGTGAGGATCGACCGACAGAAAGCTACCATCGCTCTTCATGTATGTCACGCACTCTCGTATCTGCACTCGTTGGCTCCTCCAGTCATCCATCGAGATCTCAAGTCCCGTAATATTCTGTTGAATCAACAGTTGGAAGCGAAACTAACGGATTTCGGTATTTCTCGAGAACGTATGGACCAAACGATGACGGCAGGCGTCGGGACGTCACTGTGGATGGCTCCGGAGGTGATGCTAGGACAGAAATACGACGACAAGGCCGACATGTTCAACGCCGATGACACGTTAAGGTGATCAGAGGCGTTGTTGCCTCGACGAGTAAATACATGTAGGTGGTACCCTCAAAGAGACTGGCGACGAAATCTAGGGATTGTTGGTAGTCGTAGTTGTTGCACGAGATGTTCATGGATTTCCAGGGTGACTCTAGATTCTGGCACCCTTTGTTGCACGCCACATCAGCAAAGTTCCACGAGTCGACTCGGTTGGGGATTCCAACGCAATTCATTCGAAAATAAAAGTAATAAACGCTGATTCTACTGTCCTGGTCAGATCCGCTGGACTCAGCACTCGAATCTTCGTTAAGAGTCGTATTTACAGCATCCTGGTCAGATACACTCCTCAGCTGGAGCAAGGCACATATTCCAACGAGGAACTTGAGCATTGGTGCTCGTGCTGGAAGCTACAGAGGATCAAATACAGTTGATCTTGTCGGTTTGTGGTGTTTTCGAAAGTGCAAACCCGGGCGACGCACAATTGTATTGTAGCATTGTTTCACTAATGGGTAAACCTGCCTGTTTTACATTTCATTAATGTGTGGTCACTTTCTAATCAACATGCTGCAACATGATTCCTTACCTACGCCTTTTTTATTTCGGAGGAATTGCGTCAGGTGCGCTTCACGAACGCTCAGGATAATATCCAGTTAGTAGATTTGTAGTCACCTTGATTCTATCGAACAGTAAATGCTTCTTCTCCATTTACATGTTAAGACAACTCTCGAGCTAGCACCACATGTATCTTATACAAAGCTTCTGCAGCCGATGGTCTCAGCCTCGGGTCAACGGAGACACACGTTACTTAAATGTCCTGTGAAGTAGGAATATCGGTACCCGTTGTCATGACACTTGCTGGAATTGAGCAAGTCTGAAGCAACATCAGTGTCTAAAATGTATCTTGTAATCTACAAGCAAATAGACAAGTTTTGTTGAAGTTGTCCTGTAGAATCTTGCGTAGATCGTGGGTAGTGTCAACTCGCTTGCGTTGAAGCAAAGTAAACGGAGATTAGTGACCATCGGAGGTCTTGTACAGTACAATGTGCCGTCATTCAGGCTGAGAGACCTGGACAGACTTCTCGACTTTACACTTATTTTTTTTTGCAATATCGGACCTAATGGCACCATAGCTAATAGTACTTTGCTCTTTTTCAATCCATTTATTATCTCTGATACTTTTTGCGCATTTCTTCTTGGTATATGCCTCGAGTTCGCAGCAGCACAACTCTAGCATAAGTCAATTAACTCGATGGGGAAGTGCCGTCCTGAAAATTCCGCCCACCAGTAATTAAAAGCTTCTTGTTTGTTCATACAGATGCAGCATACAAAAGACTTTTGCACCGGCAGTTTGAAAGAAACTGCTAGTTTCGTCGTGGTCCAGAGAACAATATCTACCCGTGCTGAAGACACCTTTGCCCGTATGCATGGGTGAGGGATAAGTAATGAAAATGCACCATAATTGTTGTGACTACTCGACGAAGTCGACCGCTTTTTGCACTCAACAGCTTCGCAAAGTCTTCAGAGGGTCCGCGGCCCTACTGGCCAGGTCAGAAGTATCGACGCACACTATCCCCACCTGTAATTCGAATACGTCTAAACTTTTAAGGAACGACGGATATATTACACCGATTCTTCACGCTCTTTGGGAAGTGCGATTGCAGGGCAGGACAAATTAAATTTACTCGTCGTGACTTCATCAAATGAAAATGTTAACAGAAATCTCGGCTAGCACAACCTGTATCTTATACAAAGCTTCTGCAGCCGTTGGTCTCAGCCTCGGGTCAACGGAGACACACGCTCTACCCAAATCAATAAGCGCTTGCGGATTTCTCTTGGAAAAACCAACGCTCAATCTCCCCATAGCCACATGTTGCAACACAACCGGTTCTGTTAGTCCCTTCCCGGTGGATTGGTCCATAACATGAGCGTACGGTAGTGTATGCAGATCAAGCTCAGACAGCACAACACCAAAGGAAAACATATCTGCCTTGTCGCCATAGTGTCCACCTAACATCACTTCAGGAGCCATCCAGAGTGAAGTGCCAACCCCAGCAGTCATCGTCTGGTTCAGATTCTCCTTGGAAATCCCGAAATCAGTCAACTTGGCATCAAGAGAGCGCGAAAGGAGAATATTCCTGGACTTGAGGTCTCGATGGAGCACTGGGGGTGCAAGTGAATGAAGATACGTTAGTGCGTGACATACTTGGAGTGCAATCGTGGCTTTTTGTCGGTCAATACCCACGGGATAATCCATCTCTTGGTATTTGTTCAGAAGCGTTCTCAAGTCGCCACCATCCATGAACTCCAGTACAATACACAGATCCGAGAGCGATTTCCACGCCACACCGATGAAGCTGACGATGTTCGGGTGATTCATGCCAGCACTCAACTTTGCCTCTGCTAAAAATCCATTCACATACCTGATAACACTGCGTGTTTCAGGCGACAACATCTTCACTGCCACACGTGTATCGTCGAAAAGGCCTTCGTACACTTCGCCATAAGCTCCACGACTTATCAGTTGTCCAATTTGAATATCCCGCCGAGGGATCCTTTTAGCAGTAATGACGTCGTCACTCCACAAACCAGTCTGTCCTGAATGCGTTCTATCCAGCGAACCTCCTGTAAGGCAGTCTGGTGTAGCAGGTCCACGACTGTAGCCAGGTTGAGGGTGTTTTCCTGTCGTATTCCGACGATATAGGACGTATCCAAAAAGTGCGAGGAGGATAGCGAAAACACCACCAATAGTTCCTGCGATAAGCTTCACATTAGTCCCAGACGTTGATTCCGATGAAGAGCTGCTATCTGCAGCAACAGAAGAGCTTGGAATTGTAGTTGCACTGCTGCTACTGCTTGAACTTCCTGTGAAGTAGGTCCATTGATACCCATTGCCATCACATGTGCTGGAATTGAGCAAGTCTGAAGTAACATCGGTGTCTTGGGCATCAATCTGGAACGTCAACGTAACGGAACCATTAATTGGACTTGAACAAGATTGGTCCGTGAAATAGCGAACGGAGAGGGTTCCATTGGCGGTGAATTGAATCGTCTCGTACACAGAGAACTCCCACTCTTCGACGTACATAATAACTTGCTTGCAATTCCCAGACGCGAGACCAACAGCACCTCGGAATGTTTCACAGTCACTCTCAAAAGCCTCCAGCAGTAGATATGAAGTACTTCCGAACGCTGTTGCGATGTTCTCCTTGTAGTCGCTGGAGTTACACACCGTGTTGTGCGATTTCCAGCTCGATGAGGAATCGTTGCACGCATTCTCGCAGCTCAAGTAAGGCTCGAAGAATCCTGCCTCGTACGAGTCCACTCGGCTCGGAGTTCCGTCACATTGCTCTCGAAGTGCGTAGTACGAATACGTGTCGAAGGTGGTTGCAGCCAGCGAAAGTTGTTGAAACCCTGTCATCAGTACCACCGCTGCCACAGCACCCCAAGACATGACTTCGAACTGCTCAAAAGGATTCTGTTGTAACCGGTACGTCAGACTCCGCAGGTAAAAACGCAATGTGCTTCGCTGGATGTAAGTTGATGTTTTCGAAAGGAACAACGGTTGGCAAGGTTTGAGTCGTGACATTTTTAGAGTGCGTAAGAAGAAGAAGAAAACAGGCATGTCCAGCAGTACCCGACTAGTTCACATACTTTAGAATGTGTGCGAACCTTGAGCTTACCATCCTCATTCTTCGTTAGATCTATTCAGTTAAACCAGCTAATCTACGCTAGCTCTTGCGATACAGCAACCTGCAATTGATACAATGCCTGCGCTGCTGTTGGTCGTAAGCTCGAATCCACCGACACACACGCTTTACCGAGTTCCACAATAGATTTCGGACTCGCTTCCGAGAAATCCACGCTCAGTCTCCCCATCGCGACCTGCTGCAGGATGATCGCATCCGGTAGTCTCCTTCCGTTCGAGTTGCGATTCTTGTCCTTGGACGCAGCGTAAGGCAGTGTATGCATGTCCAATTCTGATAACACCACCCGAATGAAAATATGTCGGCTTTCTCGTCGTACTTCTCGCCCAGCATCACCTCCGGAGCCATCCAAAGCGAAGTGCCAACTCCTGCCGTCATTGTTTGATCTAAACGTTCTCGAGAGATGCCAAAGTCGATTAATATAAAAAAAAAATCGCTACTATTGTATGAGTTAGCAGAATGTTGCGCGATTTTAGATCTCGATGGATGATCGGAGCTGCAGCATCGACACAACGCAAAGTTGAAAGCATACACAGTACCCCCTATAAAATCGCCAAGAGCATGGTTGAAGATTTGTTTCAAAGACGAAGAGTGTGCTGTAGGGACGAAAGAAGACTGTGGAGGTGAGACTGTTAAGTATAAGATATCGTTTCAGAAAAAAAAAAAATGAAAGTCTATCGAAAAAACTATGAACAAGTAATGCCAGCGGCGATCCCAACCACCTAGGATCTTACACCTGCTCCTCGGACAGAATCGTCTGAAGCCTGTACAGTACTTCAGGAGCCGTTGGACGCTTGAGAGGGTTTACAGATACACAGGCGCGTCCCAGTTCTGCTAGAGCTGTAGGCCCCGACTCGGAGAAGACCACTCGGAGGCTTCCTTTCGTCACTTTCTGCAGGATATCAGCATCTAGAAGCGGACGACAGCTCGAATCACGCAGATGTTGCCGAGCCTGGGCATACGGGGCCGAAAGCATATCAAGTTCCGACAATATAATGCCGAACGAGAAGATATCAGCATCAGCACTGTGCATTTCGCCTCGAATGATCTCAGGGGCCGTCCAGAGTGTCACGCTCTTGCATTCAGTAGAGGCTTTATATGTCCGCTTGGGCGAAGTGCCGAAGTTGGAGATTTTAGCCTCCATTTTGCCATTCAAAAGCACATTCCTCGACTTGAGACTGCTGTGGATTACAGGGGGTGAGAGCGAGTGCATATAGGCGAGAGCACTGCATATTTGCATTGCGATCTTGGTCTTTTCCCGGTCGAAACCGATGGAACGACGGTCAGCCTCGTATCGGTCAAGCAATGACCGAAGATCGCCGCCCTCCATGAACTCTTGAACGACACACAAATCCGACACGGAGGTCCAGGAGACACCAATGAATCGTATAATGTGCGGGTGGTTGAGAGTTGCAGCGATCTTCACTTCGTTCAGGAAGTTATTGACATTTTCCTCCTTCTCTTCTGGTAGCAACGTCTTGACCGCCACCTTTTCACCTCGGAATAAGCCCGAATAGACTTGTCCGAAGGATCCACGGGCGATGATGTAGCCCAGTTGCACCTCTTCCCTTGGGATCCTCTTACTGGTAACGACTTGGTCGTTCCACAGTCCTCCACTCTCTTGTGTCTTAACATCCAGAACTTCACAGTTACCGTCTGCGTCCAAGTTGGTCTCAATTTTCAGTCGGAACTTGGGCGATGAGCTACGGCGAACAGAGATACCGCCGATCTTGAGTCGTTCTGCAGAGTGGAGCATTGCATTGCTTGCGAGGCTCAGCATGGCTAGGAATTTGACGCCTTGGTACACGTGAAGGAGCAAAAATGAAAGTGAACGACTCAAGTCCAGAGCTTTCCAACGCTATAGTATAAGACCACAAGGAGAAGTCTGCATAACGACAAGGCGGTAACGATCTCACACCCTAACGCTTTTTGGGGATTTCGGCACGGACCCAGCAGCAGGAACGCTGCTGTCTCACATGATGCGGTCGTTACGCAAACTCGAGCAGCTACACTGGAAGTTCTGACTAGTCTATACTTGACATTTGTATGGAACCGTACCGTTTTTGTGGTACAATTGTGAATATTTTTGGCTGGTGATATTTGCGTGTCTAAATCACTTCGACCCGGCTTCAGAGAAGCAGTCGCTTTCCAGATCACTCTCTTAGTTAAACCTACGATGGCGCCTCTAGCCCCTAGTTCCATGTCAGGAGCGGCAGTAGTAGGCAAAAAGGAACCGCTTCGGGAGAAGACGACGGATTTTTGGTGCTTGGGGGCGGCTACATGTGATGTGACGCGGCGAAAGAGTCAGAGACACGAAAGGGCACGGGTGACATACAAACATCAAGACTAAGAGATGGGTCCCCAGCTCGTCTCATGCCACTTCAACTTGTCGCCGAAGCAGCCGCACGGAACATCGTTGGGTTGCTATCGTCGCCAGTAGCTCCTGCTGACGGCCGCGTGTGGATTTCTGGCTGGGGATTCGTCCGGCTCGTCCTCTTGCTGGCGCTTTCCGCTGCCAAGTGAGCTGGCGATCAATCAGATACTGTTGTCTCTCTGGGTGTCGCTTGAGTGGGAATTTGAGGTAGAATATGGTGGTCATCTGTCAAACAATTCGTTTGACACTGACGGTAACGATGTCAAGGTGGTGCTGCAGTTCGTGACGTCAGATTTCGGGTATATGAGTTGATTGGGGACAGTTCTCGCCCCAATAGTGTTCACACGACTGCTGCTTGTCGGTGGTGCCATTGGATTCATCTGATACGCAACGGTGGACCAGATTAAACTCGTGTTGCAACGAACAGTCTAAGCGAGCTCCTATTTGGTTCTCCTCGAGAACCGTCTGCAGGGAGAAGGAGACACGCAGTTTACCCTGGAGAATAGGAGGAATTTTCATACTTCTCCCAGATCACGACATCTCGTTGCATCCACAGATCCTTCTCCTGTAGTTATGGCCGATTGCGTTGGCTAAAGTCGCTTGCCAATACATGGATCCCTCACCTACTTGGTGAAAAAAAATCCCTGAGAACATTGTAGTTGCTTGTGTGAAAGATTCTGCGGAGTTCGTAAAACCTTCACTTAAAGTTCCTGTGGTGCCGTTTGTTGCTGCTTTGCGATCCTGCTACTTGTTGACAGCGCTTAACAAGTTTTCGCAGATGTGAACAATAATCGGAACAAAAGCAGATTATTTTGGGCAAACTTGACAACTTAAAAGTAAGCCCTACCCGACTAAATTGACTAAATGGTCCAATAAACTGCAACGACGATGGTGATCGCATTGAATCTCACGTATCCGATTTCTTCAAAAGGTTATTGACAATAACTGCATCGACTCCTCGCCACCCTGCATCAGGATTGCTGATCGAGTACCCTCAACAAACAATATCGTTCTCCCACCTCACTTTGTATACTGCGGTGTCAAAAAAATAACTGGAAGTTGGATTTGGCTGCCTGCTTTAAAGTATAACCCTGATGACCAGCTCTTTTGGTTTGGCCTTATTGAAAGATGCTATTGCAAACTAGTGCCGTACCATTAAGAATGAAGTAATCAGGATCACCTTGACACGGCAATTCCATTGCCAATACCAAGTTCGTTGAAGTGCCGGTAGTTGATAACGTACCCTTACGCATGGCAGTCCGATACACCGGACACGAGTAGACGTTCAATTCGAGTACAGTCTCAGATGCATCAACCAACTGCTGTGAGTTCTTCCCGAGTGTATTTCTCCGTTGCATCGAGCGGTTTAATCGTTCGGCTGCCTCTGTGTCATGAGCAGTTCGCGAAGAACTGAAAGAAGCATTTTTGTCGCCTTCCGTCGTCATAGATTTTGTAATCGTTGCCTTTTTTTCTGGGAGGACTTGGATTGTAGGCATAGTCTGGTGCATGACGCCAGCTCGTGAGCTACACAGGCACTCGAGGACGCAGTTCCATTGTGCTCCTTCCAACACAAGACCAGTTAAAAAAGCTCCATCACGTACGTCAGGAGGGTGGTGATCAGCTATATCAGTCGACGTGATCACTGATGACTCATCGTCTTCCAATACTCGAAACGTAAAATCCAAGTAGTGTATGGGGATCCCGTGCTTTCGAGCATATCCTTGAAGAATTGCTGTGAATAAACCCTGGGGGAACGAGAAGATCGGCAACGGGAACACATTTCCGTGAACTTGACCACGTTCAACCCAATTTTGTAGAAACCCCCAACGGAAAAGCAGATTTTCCACCCATTGCGAAAGAAATGCAATCGTAGCTGTTGTGTGAGCATCGTTGGCCACCCAGTCAGCAGGTACTTGTTGTAGCATAATACTATGGATAGTATTTTCCATAGCTACTGACATGACTGATATGCCTTGAATCGCATGTTGTAATTCGACCAGATTTCGATCGATATGTCGCACCAACGCGTGGCACGAAGTCACCTCCTGCTGCAGCACAACATTGAGTGGGTCTTGCCAATTCTCGCGCGTTCTCTCCAGCAGAATGGCTTCCATCCTATCTAGGAGTGAAGATGCTGGGAGTTTATCTTGCAGTGCCTTGGCGATCTCGAGAACACCGGCTTCTCCATCAGCTAAATTCTCGTCAAGTTCAGAACTACTACTTCCACTTTTTGAATTTGGTTGTAGCTGCATCACAAGATTGACGAAGGTATTGCTTTGTTGTTTCTGGTACGAGATATGTGCGTTTGGATGCATTCCAAATACATGCGGCCCATCCAAGTTGGTCAACTCGTCTACGCAGCTAATCATCTCTTCTTCACTCGAGAAATCTGGAGAGTAGAAGCTATTGTCACGAGGTGAGAAGACCGTAGCATTTAAACCTGAAGTACTTTTTGCCTTCTTAAGAGCTTTCGCTCCACGTGAAATTGATTCCCGACGAATTGTGTGTGTTCTAGGCCTGAAGCACGACTCTGAGCAAAAGCGTCTCAACACAGCCATTAAACACCGACGGTCGAACTCATCGGTAACACGACCGCCATAGTAGATTTCACCAGCCAAGAAAAGCAGCGCATCCCAAGGCACAGCATCTACACGTAGATTATCAGTCTCGCACCCATGATCTTCCTCTACTGCTCTGAAACCTTCCTTAGAAGCAGCAATATCAAGAAGCCGTCGTTGAAGAGTGATTACGCTCACAAAGTCCGCATCGCTGAAGTCATACTTCAAGTTCCAGCCGAGAGACCCGAACTTGGCTCGTTCTCGAACGACTGCGTGAAAGAAAATTAGTCCAAATGCCAAGCGAGACTTCATAGCACTGAAATCCTGACGAACTTCTCCAGAACTGGTGTTTATCTGCTGGATCAGCATCATTGAGCGTTGTAGATTGGCCTTCACACCCGCAGGAGATTCGGTCATCACTTTAACGCTATTTTGAAGTATTGAGATGGGGAAATACGCCACGGGAAACGAAGCGAGGAAAAGTCGGAAATGCTCATGGATTCCGCCAGTTTCTGCTTCGTGTTTAATCGTTGCGAGCTGAGTCTGAAGTTTAGGCAGCCATGATTTAGCTAGATGGACATTCTGGAGGGCTAACCAGTACCCCTCCTTCTTGCATTCTTCCATCTTGGCCTCCACGATCGGACCTTGCCCTTGGCCAAGAGAAATGACATGATACCGATCTTCTCCAATTCCTTTAACACGAGCAAAACGCTCTAGAGATGACATTGGTTCCGCCCCAGGCGACAAGATAAACAAGCAAGGTGTCGACTGATCAATGTCATTGAAGACGTCACTGATGACCAATTCACCGCCGGTGTCAACTGAAAACTCAGAACCGAGAATATCTTCGATGAAGCACTTCACCGCCACCATGAACACATCCACTCGTAACCAGCGGACAAGCACTAGCCGAAGGAATTTAGGCAATGTCAGATCTAGATCCCCTGGGAAATGGTTCAGATATGGATTTTCACTTTCATACCAAATACTCCAGGCAGCATTGTCTCTGTAGTAAACGTCCAGGACCTTCGAAAATACAGGTTGTATTCGAGAAAGAGCAAGAAGAACACTATCCACTTCACCGCTTGCATTGTCACTATTTTCTGTGCAACCGGTTTCACTTGATCCATTGATATTCACAGTAGCCATATCCAAGAGGCTAAGATCAGATAGATTAATCTCCTCCGCGCTGACCATAATTTTCAAGCAAACAACAAGAGCAAGGAGCTGTTTGTGGGCTTGAAAGAGGCCTCGGCAGATATTTCGGTACACAGCCAATGTGATGTGATGTTTCAGACTCTCCAAGCGTGCTGGGAGGTCATGTTTTAGAGGTGCTTCGTTCAAACTCATCTTAAATAATCGGCTGAAATACTCCAGTGAAAACTGGTACATGGGATCAATTTCAGGCAGATCTGCTATAACAAAGAATAGCATAGCTCCACGAACAGCAACACAATGATACTGATTTCGAATCTCCAAAACTTCGAGCTTAGTCGCCTCAGATTCCGCAAGACGCTGTGCCACCACTGTAGACGTTTGCTTGGAGTTCTCAAGAGTTTTAATGAGTTCAACATCATCCAGAATATTCCCCTTAGCATCCGAAAGCAGATTTAAAATCTTAATCTCCAAATCTTGAAGTTGTTTCTGGTCTCGTGCGATACTGGCTAAAAGTGAATGTTTTCGCTCCTCAACTTCCATTCGCTCTCTTCGTACCACGTCACTTAGTAGCTGTTCTTCTAGCCCATCCATTGTAACTGTAAAGTTAATCACATTAACTCGAATATACACGTCAGGAACAAAGTGAGGGTTAGCAAGCTTTGTAGTGAGATACAATCGGAAGCGCTCCACATCAGCCTCTACAAGACGATCCTCAAGTTTCACCTGTACTTTTCTCACCGGTCCCTTACTTGTTGCTAGACTTCGAGGTGGTTTTATTGCGAGAACAGGATCGAGAGGTGGGTCCAGGACTTCTGCGATATCCTCGATCATTACTGGCTTTCCACTAACAAGGCAATCCTCGATAACTTGCATCAGATTGATATCCTCATTCTTTATTGTCTCCAAACCATGAGGAGTTTCTAATCTCTTTATCCATTGAGAAGCTTGTTGCTGCGGATCAATCATCAATGACCATCGTTGCTTGCCTTTCAAAGCGAACATAGCGTTATCAGTAGAGAAATTGTCGCTTGGAAGGCCCAGAAGCTGCCACTCACGAAGTTCTTGAGCGTCCCCATACGTACTGGCGAGAGTAAACAACGGTGAAGCACCAATGGAGGAGTTGGCAATGTCAATCCATCGAGTAAGCAGCTCATCCCGGTGATTTCCATCAAATGGCCCCAGGTAAATCATACTCGCTGCTACCAGAAAAGAATCCCCTAAAATTGTGTTCCCCTCCTGCTTTAAAAGTTTGATACTGCTCTTCCAACGCACTCGTTCATCACTCAGTCCAATCGTTAATTTTTCAGCATTTTGCAGCCGTTGGCGCGTCAAGTCGGATTCATCTTCTAGTCGTTGCTTCTCCGCAACTGTCGCGTCACATTTCTCTTTCAACTTTCGCACCTTGCTGACCACTTTAGCCAGCTCCTGTTGCTTAGCGGCAAGTTTCGTATTAGCCTCTTCCAGAACACCATTCATCTCCGCTAAACGTTGGCGCTTTGGGGCCACTTCTCGAAAAACTCGAGCATAAGTATCGATAGCGTGAACCCACATACACAATGACATTGCAGCGTGTGACACTTTTTTCACCTCCTCGACTGAAAATTCCGGGTTTTCGATATACTTTCGGATCTTTTTGAGAATCACAGGAGGGATATTATTCTTATCGTACTCCTTGAGCTCCGACATAAACGTGCTGCGCGATAAAATGCGCTTGCTGTTATCCCAGTCGGCTTTCTCCCCCAACATAATGCACACGGCTTCCATAACAACTTGAACAGCTTGAGGAGGCTTCACGAACCCTTTCACCTCCGTAATATCCTTCTTATCAAGCGAATCCAACGCTGCGACCGCAGCGTTGAGAGCTGGTAGCGCCTGATTTAAATCAAGTTGTGCATCAGCCTGACATGCTGCGACTTCTTGTTGTTGCTGCTTCACCACAGCCTCATCTGATCCTACCCGCTTAGCGACTTGTTCAGCTTCAGCTTGGTCAATTGCCACTTGACAGAGCAACTCCTGGGCTTCAATTGTTTTGCTCTCTAGAACTGGTTGAAGCTCAACTAGCTCATCCTGGAGCGTGCTCACAAGTGAGTTCGTCTCTTCCAGCTTGACTACTCCAGCCATTAAACGATACAGCTTTGTTTCCCAAGAATTCCTTTTCTCCTGGTAAATCCGTCGAAAGAGAGAAATGAGATCCAAGAAATGCTGGGAAGTGTTGTACACGCGTCGTCGGCATTTTACCAGGAAACGAGGAAGTAAAGCACTAACCGATAAATGAACGTCTCCACAAATCGCTGTTATGGCGGACCGAATGACCGACGAGTTAGCCAAGTCAGGCGTAATATGCTTCGTACTAACGTTCTGCGAGTGTTCGGAAGAATCTTCTTTAGAGAGATAAAACTCTGCTACGTACTTGAGGGCATTTCTCGGCCATTCGTCAAAGTAATCAATCGTGGTGCAGTTAATTAATGCTGGGAATTGGCGTACTTGGGCGCGAAATGCCTCTCGAAGCGGATTCATGCAAATAACGAAATGGAGTGAATTTTGTACCATCATGTGGAAATAATCCTCGCAATCTTTCCGAGATAAGTCACCAACCTTACCCTCAGATGGAGAAGTATTGGTACTGTGCTCAATCACTGTTCGCACGTCACTTATAATCTTCTCCAGTTCTTCTGTCGAGAATAGTTTTGGGATATCTCCTCCGTTTAGAATCGTGTTGATGTCTTCCAAAAAGGCATCCGATATCAACTGACTGTCATTCAACAAGAAAACCGTTGGAATAGCCATACCTTGGCGACTTGTATTCATCGCAATTCCTGTTCGTGTACCATCTCCAATGTCTCCCAAAGCGGATAGCTTCATCATCTGCTTTAAGTCTTCTCGAAAATCCGGCAAAGCGTAATCCTTACTTAGTTCAATCTCAAAACAGTGATATCCGACCAAGAATGCAGCTAATCTCGCAAGACTGCGTTTGCCGCAACCGCCCATCCCAAGTAATAGAGCGTGGCCCCGTGGTTGTATCAAAACTCGCGAGATGGCAGCAGTGTGTACCATAGCATCTTCAAAAAGTACCAAGCGCATTGGTGAGCAGCAAGATGATACTACTATGGGGCTCCTATTGTACTCCATAATCTGACCATTGAGGAAGAGTTTATACCGGTCGAGATCACTAACTTGGTCGTATTTCATGAGATGTGCGGTATCGCCTGGGATCCCAATCCGTCGAGGAGAAAAGAGTAAAGTGCTGTGCTCCTTAGTTGAACCTCCACTATCTCCTTCTCCAATACTGTCAATGTCAAAAACAGCGTCAACTGTCCACAACACGCCAAAGCGTTTACTGGCCACTGATATCAATTGCTCAGACAACCATTTTCTATCGTTGTTGTCTGTCAGTCGATCTCGGAAAACTCGAATTGCCTCGTGAGCCCATAAATTCATAACAGTTCCGGGTGTATGGCTTCCGGTTTTTGCATTGCTCGAGGGTGAGCCAGATCCACTCGTCCCAAACACAACTCCATGGATCAGTTTGGTCACATCACGCAAATTAAAAGTATAGTGACATTTCGCTGGTGTTGGGAGCAGCCCTTGTACGACGAGCTGGAACAGCTCGCAGGTTGCGTCGGCAGTCAACAGAATAGTATCCCTCACATTCTTGACAAAAGCATTGCTTCCTCCACACGCTGAGATATGAGATGTGAGAATAGAGTTAAATATCACCTTCATTCCAGCTTCGTCACAACTAGGCAAGCAGAAAACAGCGCAGAAGTGCCTTACAAAACGTGGGCAAAGTGCTTGTCGTCCTCCACCCGGTAGTCCCCCAGATCCAATAAGCACTGAGTCATTAATATCTTTCCAGAAGAATTTTTCCCTGTCATAAAGTCCACCATACTCAAGATACTGTCTCAAGAGTTCAATCACTGGTTGTGCTCCATTCTTTTCGGTTGCTGGCATGTTGATATCATCCACAAAAACGACGACGAGCTGCTTATTCACAGGCGCTCCCAGAAGAGCCCTTTTCTTTTTGGAAAACTTGCTTTCAATACTCAGCTGGGCACCGGCACTCGACGTTTGGGCAGATAAATTTAAGATAAGTGGTAATACCTTACCGAGGGCAACCACAGATAATGGCGAATCGGTATCAAACTCAGCGGGGTCGATATCAGCAGCTATTCGGGCGTGAGTGTCCAGGATATTGTGTACAATTGATGACTTTCCTGATCCCGTTGCACCAGTCAGGAGAATAGGTTGTCGTGCTTCTATCGCCATTAATTCCACCATGTAGCGGTACTTCACAACATCCGTCGTTGGAACGAGGAGCCTGCCTGCTATCACTTTACTTGGCTGTTGTAGCTGCGATGACGCCCCTGAAGAAGCATTTGCCCACGGCGAAAAGCTTAAGTATTGAAAATCAATGAAGAAGTCATGAACATCTCCAGTAACTTGTGATAGCCCTGGCCGGGTTGGAATCTTCCCGTCAATTGCCCTCACATCTGGATAAAAGAAGTATTCGTTCGTCGATAGCAGTTTGTCCAGAAACTCTTGAAACTCGTCTTTCACTTGATCAAGATCAAGATTTCCACCAATAGCCCAGGCAAAGCTGGTAATAAAAATTAAGTCCAAACACCGATTCCGCTGATCTTCTGATGACTGCATTGATTCGAGTAAAGTAGCATCTTCCAGATTTGGTGCGTTTCGCCCGGCGGGAGTTGAAACAAATAGTTTCGGTGGCGCTCGATAATTCAATAGTGCTTGGAAAATATGAGAAATCGTTGCGACGAACGCTAAATCACAGGAAGCGATGGGTATTCGTGAAGTCGCCTTCGTAGATGAGGAAACCGCGTGAAGAAATTGCAACCCGGATTCCACAAACAGATCAAAGTATTTTAGAATTCGCTTCTTAGCCTTGCCACCTAATGACGACTCGGTTCTTTTTGAAGCAGAAGCCGGAACAGGAGATGTCGAAGTTGTTAAGCCCGGAGCCATTAGCTTGGATACCCACGTTTCAACAAAAGGCCGCCAGCCTAAATAGTTGGGATGATAGTAGACCACACCCAAGCGACTAATTGTTGCAGGTGAGGCTGCGGTTGCATCTGCTACCTCAAACAGAAGCTGAATCTTCGGTAACAGCTTGATTCTCTCACCGTTTGCGAGACATAGCGTCATGTTGTCATCAAGTACAGTGTTCATGCTTTCGATCCAATGTGCGTCAATTGGTCCATCAAAGGTTATCCAGTAATAGGGTAAATGCCATGTAGAAGGTTCAGAAATGGCACCAACTGCCTGATTAGCTCGGTGGCGCTTCAACATGACCTCATTTTTCTCCATAATGCAGGTACGTAACAGTTTGGATGCTAGTCCGTCTGTCCACTCATGCGTAACTGGGTGGAAGAAACCATAGAGCTCGACCATTGAAATTGACTTCGGGTTCAGAGTGTATGATACAACTGATTGAAAGCGCACGTCTGGATGGGCACTTCGCTCTCGTAACGCACTAATTGCAGATTTCAAAATCCGCAGTGCGGTAGTTTTACCACTACCCGCGGGCCCAATTTGTACGACCCCAACACGGACTTCCAATGTAGCGAACAATTGCAATAGTTTTTTCGTCCATGGCCGTGGTCCCTGAAGACGAGCACGTCGAAGCTGTTCATTAATCTCATCTTCTAGAGCAACCATCCAGTTCGATCCACTGGGGGCTGCTGGAGGAGAAAATACACCCAATCCTTCGATGAGCGCATTGCTTTCAGATGATCCTAGCGATGAGAGGGTATCTGGAAAAAGATCTCGTATTATTCCTTGAAATAGCCAGTTGTCAGTGTCTGTAAGCTTTGGACTGTTCGAACCGACCATTGCTTTGATGAGTACCACGTTTTCATCAATTCCACTTTGTAAATTGGGATCGTCAGCCTTTATATTCATTGTTGGGGTTCCTGAAGTCATGACTGTAGTTGAACGCTTGAGAGAGCCTGCCATAGTGAGGACTGTCCTTACAGCTCTCATGCCAAAGTCGTAATGGGCTTGTTGTGATAGCTGCTCACTGCACAGTTTGTATAGCTTCGTCACTTTCTTCGAGAGTGGTTTCGCCAGCAGAAATCCCTCAGCGAACAGCAAGATCTCAGCAATTAACGCGTAGTCAGGCACCATCATAGCAACTGGGCGAAAGGAGACTTTCAAATTGTCCGGTAACTCAGTTCTTCCCGAATACCCTGGGTTCATAGTGATGATGATGTGGTGGTCATGCAATGGGGCATATTTCCCATCCAACAGTGCCTCGGTTGAACCCATTAGCCGTGCATTCCGTAGCACCGACATTTGCTGTCCCACAACCGAAAGCACCTCAATGTCGATTCGGTTGAATTCATCCAAACAAACCCACGTTCCAGCTTGAATTACGCCGTTGAAAATACTCCCCATCATTTTGTAGCTCATTTGATTGCTGCAGTTGATCACAATACACAAGATACCAAGGCCTTTGGCAAGGTCTTTGGAAGTCTCCGTTTTTCCTGTTCCAGCGGGGCCAGAAGGAGCTGCACCGTATCGGAGCTCTAGTGCGCCCGTAATTGTCATCCAACATCGATCTGTTAACGGAGTGATCACGAGTCGACTGCATGCTCCCATGTACTCGTATCCGTACTTGATTCGGCAATTCGCTTGGTAAATGCAGCACTCATCACGATCTGCATACCATTGGTAACGAAGTTGCTGTTGCCACAAGAAATCACTCTCATCCGTAACTCGTTTCAGGACTAAAGACTCAACAATATCTCGAAAATGAACATCGGTAGTTACAAGTGACACCACAACTCTCCGTTGAACGGAAGATAGGTTTGTTCGCACGAGGTGAGTGAGATTACTCAGCTGCGCGCAGATAGTTTGATGCCAATTGGAGAGTTCTCGAACTGGGTCTTGTGTTTGCGAGTGAAAGCATAACTCACATTCTTTGGCCCAGATAATATAGGATACCACTGCGATGGCTTGAGCAGGATGGCGAAACAGCCACATCTCTCGTGAGGAGTGCTGGTAATCCCCCAAACAATTTTTCACGTGCTTGTGAAGTGTCGCCTTCATGTTGACAAGAACAGCATTTAGCCAATCTTCGATATTTCCACGCGCCTTCAACACTCGGCCAAAAGCGACGCGTTCACCTTCTGGGCTGATCATGGCTACGATATCGTGTGCTAAAGTACCGCTGTGTGCGCCATCATCACTAATATCTAGCTTTGCTAGGGCGTCGAAACACTTTGGTAAGTGACGTTGAATAATTTGCGGTTCCTTTGCGTGAGCAAGCATTTCCAGAAGCTCGTCGTTCGAAATGAAGTAAAACCGCGGGAACCCTCGTCGTTTCATCTCCAGGTAGTCCTCTAACGATTTCTCAATTCGCTCAAGAGATG
Organism: Phytophthora citrophthora; assembly: GCA_031305395.1. NCBI lineage: Eukaryota > Oomycota > Peronosporomycetes > Peronosporales > Peronosporaceae > Phytophthora > Phytophthora citrophthora. Next base: position 42,893 of record JASMQC010000035.1, read on the forward strand.
CATTGTGTTTAGTAAGCGTATCCAGCAGAGCTTGCGCGACACCCCCACCCCCACTGTTTCCACCGCCACCACTGCTGCTCCCTTCCTTGTAATCTTTTGAAACACTGCTCGCTCCAATTAAAATCGCCCCAGTTACTTTCAAGCAGCTTCGTTGATCCAGCGTTTTTCGCATCAATTCCTTCCAGAACTGGTTGACCACTATAAACGAAGCGCCTTCGTTTGGAAGTTGCTTCTGAATATCTGGAGCCGAGAAAATTGTTTCGAGATGCATCCATTTTCGTTGGCACTCGATCCATGCGTCAAATGTTTCTTGAAACAGGAGCAGTCTCTTGTGCCACATAATTGCAATATCTTTAATCGGAGCAATGAACTTGGAGTTTAGTACCGCAGCCATGGTCACCAACGATTCTTCTAACATTGTGTAGATATTTTCAATCGACACAAGAACAGAATAGTCCCTGGATTCCTTATATGCTCTGACATCGAACTCCAAGTGATCCCAAAGTACAATGATTTTACTGAGCATATCTTTCAACAGCCGTTCTTGTGTTGCTTCCGTGGCAATTCGGCTGATTTGAGGCCCAAACGGCGGCAGATTCATCTCCACCAATTCCCGGAGCGTAACAAGCGATGTACCTGCATCGCGATTCATCCCAAACGATTGAGAACGGAAGCCAAGTAGTTGCTGCAGCTGGACAAAATGGCGCTCTTCGAAGCTTGGACACCTCAAATCAGTCAAAATTGGCATCGTAACTCGGTATTCCATCACTCTTGTTTTTAAAAGCGTACATAATGGGCCCATTCCTTCGGACAATATTTGCTCCCACTTTGTTATTCGAACGTAAAAGCGCTCGACTTGATCAGTAATTCCTGCGAAGTCTATCGATTCTGGAAACTCTTGTTTTTCCCACAACGAAACAGCGTTACTCCATTCGCGAAATACTTTCCACAGGTCAATTTTCAAGGCTAGATCAGCTTTCACATTGTCCATTTCTTCAAACGCTGTAGTCATGGGTATTCCCAGTGTGAGTTGATATTCAAAATGTTGCTTTACGGCGGCCTCAAGCTGTAGTATGTCATCTTCAACTCGTGTGAGATACACGATTGTATCGTTGACGTCGGATTTGAGATCAAACAAAAGTGAATTGGACAAAGCGTCAGTGACGCTCGTGAGTTTTGCTATCAGAGAAGGCAATCGAGCCTCAAGTTCCAAGCCAAACTTCGCTGTGTACTGTTCGCAGCCGCTTTCAAATTGATCCGTGGATGCTTTCAACTGCGACCGCTTCTGGGTGAGAACAACAGAGTTCATTTGGTCGGTGTCCGTCAATTTGATGTGGTACTCTTCCAGTAAGTGAAACAAACTTCGAATGCAGCGATATCTCTCCTCCGTCTCTTCTTGGGTAGTGTGTAGCTCTCGTAAAAATGCAAGTGCATCCGAAAACTCCTCCACAGAAGTCGGAATCGTACTAATTCGGTCGGTTTTCGTCATGTATTCATTTGTAAGTGTTTCGTTGAGCTGACGGAACACTACCGGAATGAGCTGGTAAAGTCCATTAAGGCACTTGCGCGGCGATGGCTTTAGCAGCGCATTCAGCTTCACACGATCCAGAAGTAGCAGGCCGCATGATACATTGTCGGCTAAGGCATCAACCTCGTATGCCTCTTGCATGTACTTGTCTAGAAAACCCCGAAAGTCATGAACATCGGTGTCCAAGTAGCGTGATGGATCTGATAGTTGCTTGCAAAATACACCGTTAGCTTGATACCTTGCTAGGAATGGAGAAAGCTCGACGCAGTTTTCCTCCGCATGCTCGTACGCATCCAAAATGGTTGAATTGAGGCTTTGCAAGGTTTCCACGAATGTGACATCTTCCATAATCAAAATGTCGAGATCCATACCATCACTAGAAATTTCGCCACCATCATTTTCTCCGTCCCCACCTTTTCCTCCATCCATGCTGGCATCCACATACACTTTAAACATGGAATTTCGTATCAATCTATCTCGGTTTGTTACAGCTGAAAGGCCATTGAACACCAGTGTTTCAATCTGCGAACGAAGTGTTTCCACACGAGGGGTAAACTCAAGCATGTCAAGAGGTTGCCCATACTCCTGGATATCTTGAGGCCTGGATACGGTTCTTGTAATAGCATCTTTCAGAATTACGTCGATACGCAAAAGGGGTTGCATAACGGGCTCTGGCGCCTTTAAGGGGGCTGAACTATCTTTCAGGTCGCCGTTTTTCTTACTTTCATCTCCAGACAAATCATCATCGTTTTCATTTCGAACATACGTCGCCAGGGTATTTCGGAGGATCACAGTAGACAAAATAGCCATCCGTAGCAGTGCATCTGAGATCAAAAACTCTACGACGCGTAGGAACTTGGTGACTCTGCGACACTGGGTTCTCATAGTAGCACGCTCGGTATAAGTCATTGGCTTCTTCTGCTTTTCTTCGTCACAAACAATTGGGGGGTCCTTCCGTTGAACAGCGGATGATCTTTTCCTTCCATCAGAAGCACGTCCACTCAGATTGGCATCGTTGAAGCCAGTATTTTGAAGGAATGAGTAGAGGTAATTCTCACACGCGTGTTTTGCTGTCATCTCTGCGTCTGCTAAAAAGTGATCCACAAGTCGTTCAACGCGAGTCTTCTGAGCTTTCAGACGCAATGAGAACTCCGCCAGCGAATAGGTTTTCTGTTGCTGCTGAATATCGCTAAGTCCAGCTGCCCATCCAGCTACTTCTGCTGTCCCCGTTGGGTGTTCGAAGTCAAACAAGTTAGCTTCTTGAATATCGAGACAGGCACGACGTAGCTGAAGAAGTGGTTCATGAAGATGTGGAAGCAGGATGAACAAGGCATTGTTGAGTGCCATGGACGCGCTTATTCGCTTTCTTGTGTTGACTTCTTGTTTCCAGATGGTAAACCTTTTCCAGATACGATATTTCTTGAAGAAAGGAAGCTTCGTGGGGGAAACCACAACAGAGTTAGACCAGGGTGAAACGAATGATGGATGCATCACATACCTTAACTAAAAGGGAATAAATGTAGTTTTCGCGCTCAAATTTCTGTAGTGATTGGAATTCAGTACTGTCGGATGTAAAGTGCGTGATACCCAACCGGCTAACCGTATAATAGTCTTTCGGGTTAATTTTTGAATGGCTTGACACCTCCAAATTGTACGGATTGGAATCCACTCGCCTCAAATAAAAGAACGAGTCACGGGGAACAGCTCCACCAGGAGGTCGAAATGCAGAAGCTGGACCCAAATCCGTGTCTGCTCCTTGTGTCAGCCCATCCATTAATTTCTCAGTCATTGTTTTTACCTCGCTATGCCGCGCCAAGAGATCGCCACGTCTTGGTGCAATGTCATCCACAACAATGTCAATTTGCCCCTGATTGTCTTCATCACTCCTGACATGATCTGGTGATCCAAATTCATGCCTCATCCCTTCTTTATTTCTTCCAATATATCCCCCGGCCACCACTGGCGGCCTCGCCCGATGTCTGTGCATCGGTGCTGTCGACGCTCGTTGCTCAACATAATATCGATCTCTCGCACTCATAGGCTCTCTATCCTCCACATATTTCTCCACAATTAAAGTCTCCCTCGCCGTGTTCGGCCTTGTAGCCTTCAACTGCCTCTGTCTCTGGGCTGTGGACACTGACGCTGACGACGATGCCGGCCGCGACGGAACCAACACCACCCCCGTTGGGCTCGCATTTAATGACGATGCCAACGGCTTGAACTGTAAGCTGTCCTCCTCTCTGCTCTGATTATTACTGCGGTGGTGCCTCTTCCAGGGTGTTAACCCTTCTGGGACCTTTGATCCTCTATTTCCCGTCACATTTGGGAACAATTGAGCCTGCACCACACTTCGTTTGAGCCCTGATGCATGCAATCTCTCGTCCAACAGGCGACGTTCCTCTGTATTACCGAAAACATGTCGTTCTGTACTATTGGAAACTTGAGATGGTGACGCTTTGAATGTTGCAGTCGTGTGGGCTGTAAAAGGTCGTCGAGGCGTCGACACGGCAAAGGGTAATACAGGAAACGCCGCGTCTTTGTGTCGTTTAGCGCTTGTAGATAGTGGAGAAGGTGTTTGAGGACGCCGTCGGGCCCCACGTGTTCTAGGACGAGGCGTACCAGGCGCGGCGATGCCACTCGGTGCGGGTAGATCTTCCATTTTGTGCCGAGAGTGATTGTCACGTTGAAGAGAGTTTTTATGATGCTTTTGTGTGATGTACACTAATTAGTGTTTGGATTGTGTGGTTGTTTGTGCGGTGGTGCGCGTCCCTCCCCAAAGAAACAGACCCCACTTACATTCCAGCCTAGTCTTCGACACCGCCAGAACTTAAGCCACTGCATAACAATGAGCCTCATCTCCAAGGTCGCGGGTCTGTACCAGAAGTCCATCAGCAAATCGTTCGGCATGTACGGCCTCAAGTACGATGACGCCCTCGTGGACACGGCTGCCGTGCAGACCGCGCTGCACTGGATCAACGGCGAGGACTACCAGGCCCGCACGAAGCGCATCGCTCGTGCCACCGACTGCTCGCTCAAGCGCTGTACCTTCCGGACGAGATCCAGGCCATCCAGCGTCCGCTTGACTTCTACGTGTCTGACAAGGTCGTGGAGGCTGAGCAGCTCGCCTCGGAGCGTGGTGATCTTACCCGATGGTAAACAATTAATAGCTCTGCGGGGTCTTCTAGCGGCGTTCAGGGACTGAAGAGAACAGATGCAGTTGCGAGAGGGTTCGCATACAGATAGAAATCGGGCGCCGAGACACAGGTTACTATCAGGCTCTTGAACGTGGACTACTGACGGTGCAAAGAGGGCAGGGAGACTAGTCTCCGACTTGGGTTTTGTGTCGGTTCTACTGGCAGAGCAGGTGAAACAATGAAAATCAACAGAAAAATGAGAAGATCCAAAGCCTTAATGAAGTTTTGCGTTCCGGTGGTGATGTCAAATGTTTGTGGTGATTCCAAAGGTGAAGAGTCGTTTTTGGTGTTTCATTTTGCGAAGAACCGATTAGAAATGTTAGCGTCTTCTTCTTGGTCAGCTGCGGGTGCAAGGCCACCGCGACCAAGGCCAGTGAGTGCCAAGCCAACCAGAAAGGTGAACAGTGCGAGGCCGGAAATTGTGTCATACAGCACGAACAACGATTTCGACGAGGAAGAAGAAGTCGTCGAAGACGATGATGGAGATGATTTTGACGAAGAGTTTGGTGCTGTGGCTGAGAGAGAGCACAAGCTACAACAACAAGCGAGGCAGCAGCCTCAGAAGCAACGGCGTTACTGGTCTGGCAAGCCAGCTAAGTCTGGTAAGTCTACTCGAAAAAGAATCTGTATAGCCGAAATTTGATCAGTTTGCCCGACGATAGACGCAAAACTTAGGTCGAGTCCAAGGTTTCGCCCGTCGTCAGCACCTGCAAGAAGGCCAAAGTCTGCGTTAAGTGCATGCCATGCTCAAGACAAGCAAAACCGATCAGCTGCATCCATCTCAATCGCCTACTTACGTGCTGCTGCTGAAAAGAAAAAAGCACGCGACCGAGAATTCGCCGTGAGTGCTGGTAGTGGAATTACTGTTCATGACTTCACATTGACCATGTGTGTGTTCATCGCAGCGAGACCTCTTCCGCGAGGAAAACGAGTTCAAGAAGAAAATTTCGGTCAAGATCGACCAAGCGAACAAAATGATGGCAGCTACCGGCAGCTCGAAGTCGTTTGCTCAAGCTCCAGTAAGATACAACCTTGATATTGAGCTATATATTTGTTTTCTTACAAATGATGGGACTCATTCCATAGGACCGCGATGGGATTCACATGATTCGAGTTCTCGATCCAGTGAACGGTGACCGTGTCATCTCTGTCGAAATTTTTCATATCCTTCCATCGCTTCTGTGTGATTATTGCTCATGATGTACTTGTTGAAAAAATGTAGCTGCCTTAACCTTGTTCCTCTCTTCACTGCGCGAGTTTGAGCAGCTTGCAACGGTCCCCCTGGGCCAAACAATGCAGCACCACAGTTCATCCGGCACAAACATTGCGCCAAACAAATATTCCAGCAACCCAGCATCTCACAGGAGAAGTTCGATAACACGCGGCAGTATTGCCCCACGCGCAGCTCGAATGAGTGCTCGATTACTCAACGAGCCTCAATCTGACGTCGACGGAACTCGCTATCGAGCAAAGGGCAAACCCGCTGATCGCTCCCAGGTCCAAGAAGAGCTTCGTGGCGTACTGGAAGGCACTATTGAGCTTACAAAAATCCTTCAGGAACAGCTCCATGAGCTCCGACTCAAGGGATGGAACGTTGCTCCACGCTCGTAGGTGCCACTTCAACATTGAAGCCATCGAATAAAAGTGCTTTTTTAAGTGAAATACCGGTATAAATATGTGGTGTACAAAACCTTTTTGAGTAAAGCGTTTTGTTTTGAAAAAAACATATTATAATGAGAAAAGCATTTTGTTGTCATTGCTAACGATGGACTCGCACGCATCGAACGCCGAGCGCACAGCGCGATATCTGCATGAAGAGAAGCTCAGGAAAGAGGAGAGTGGCGAAATCGATAAGAAAATGTCGTGTCGGTGGTTCCTCGATCGATCATTCTACTGCGTCAGTACGTTGCTGTTACCCATTTGCGCAATACACTACGTGTGGAGGAGAATGACATTGGCTTATTCTACTGTTAATTTACCCCGTAAAAGCTCCAGGCAATCAGATGGAGCATTTCTACAGATATGGTCAAGTCGACGAGTGCAAGTTCACGTGGAAGAACATGTATCTGTGCTACCGGGCAAGTATGATGGATGAGGAGAAGCGCCAGAGCTTCCTCAAGGACACGCCGCTAGATGCTTCAGTGGGTCCACACGTCACGGACGTATGGGAAAAGAAGGAAACACCTAGCTGGTAAGAGACGAGAGCAAAATCTAGGGGCATTGTCTCGTGGGGTAGATGCGCTTAAATTCCACTCACTCACTCACACATGCTGGGTCTTGTTCGGTAGCTTTATGTGCTCTGATCTGCCTCGCTTACATTCCTTCGTGCTTATTTGACTAACCGACCCCACACCAGCCTCCACACCTTAATCTAATCCTTTAGCCACTCTTCCATACCATGCAGGTCGCCAGGAAGTGCTGGCGGCAAGTTCTGGTCGTCTCCGTGGCCAATAGGCATAGGCAGCGAGTCCAGAGATGATTCTAACAGCGCATCTAACGGGTCCAGGAGGTCGCCGCTTGTGCTGTTAAACGGGATCGGCTCATTAGCAGCGGCACTACTGTTGCTTCCATTGCTCAAAGGAGGGGCAGCAGCAGGAGACGCACTCTGGTTTACTGGTGAATTCACATCTCCACCACTGACGCTAAAACTTCGCATGGACAGAAGGTCTAGCTCGTTCTCGATGTTCTGCGTGAGCTGGAAGTCGAAAGCCTCGGTGGAGAGTGGTGGCAACCCGGCGAATGACTTCTTGGAGTTCACCTGCAAATTCAGCAGTGTGTCCAAATCCCCCGTCTCCTCATAATGTTCAAAGGCTTTATGCAGTGCCGAGTCGTCTGATGCAATGAGCAGCATTTTGAGCGAATCCTTCTGCTCTTTACTGATCTTGCCACTGGCCGCGAGTTTATTCACCAGCCAAAATTTGGAGGATAAACTGCGTCCACGTTTCGATTTGCGTGAATTACCACGCGATGCACCAGCGGAGCCTGTTGGTGGTTGCATCTGACCCACAGGTTTGATCATCGGCTTGATCATCGGCTCCGGTGTCACTTTGGCCGCCGACTCAGCGTTTGCACTCGCGTTAAAGTTGTCCGACGGGGTCAAACCCGCGCCAAAGTCCACTGGGACATCAAAATCCAACGTGTCCATAATGTCCAGAAGCTCTGGCGGGGGTCCAGTGGCCTCATCAAGCTGGAATCCCTCTAGCGACAACAAGTCTCCGTCCCGAATGGACCGATCCAGCGCGTTCTTCCGGATCTGCCAATCGCAGCAACAAATAGCAAAGACACAAACGTCAGTTAGTGAGTATGGTCCATAATGGGCTTAAGAAGATTGTAGGACAACCTACCACGACTCCTTTCTCGCTCTTGGACTTGGTCGGGTGCAGCAGCACTTTGCATTTCGCCAGGATGCTGGGCGCCGGATCGTCGTCCGAGTTGGTGATGACCTGGTAGAAGTCGCTGAGCACGCCGTCCCACTCGAGCGGGCGCTGCAGACACACGAGCGACGTGACGCTCGTCAGCGGATTAAGGAGCAGCACGCGGATGACTTCGCCCATTGCGCACGTCGAGCGGCCAATTGGTATGTGGAAGCTCGTTTTGGCGTCAGGGGGAACGTCGCGAGGAAAAAAGTCAGCTGCATGGGGTGCGCTGATTGGTTGAAAAGGATGATGTGACTGCAAGTGCAATTCGTTCCAATCCTCTGTAATCGTATACTGTTTGTAAACGTATAATACTCATTATGAATAAACGGACAACGGTGACCCTTTACTTTAAATACGACGTGTATATTGGTTGCACACCGTTTAAACGATAAATAGAATGAGGTCTGTAATGCTGAAGATGTCATAAGTGCACCATTCTCATCACGCCAGCAGGACTTCCATCACCAGAGAGTTTGTGCCCCAGATAAGACGGACACGCGGTAGTACAGTGTAAAGTGTATTGTGTTGCTGTCGCCAACATTAGCTCGACGTTGCAGGCGCTGGATGGGTGAAGCGCGCTGTTGTCGCACAATTCCACCGTCGTGCTGGCCAGCCTGGCAGCAACATGATGCTGCTCGTTTGGGTTCACAATCCGGTGTTGATGCTGGCTGGACCGTCCAGCACTCACGACAAGCGAGCATTGTTCAGTGAACAAAGTTCACCTCCCTCCATCGATACAGGACGCTGGATATTGTCTCGGTCGGCGAGCTTGCCCCAGCAAAGCGAAGCCATTCTCGCCTTTCCTAGCGAGAAAGACAGGCGACCTACAGCCGCTCTTGTGAGGACAAGGGCGCCGAGCTTTGCTAGTCTTGGGCAACGCAACTTGAATCCAGTTTTACCAGCGTTTTGCTTGTGTTTGGGAAATGAAAACAACTCCGCCAACAGCGCCGCTGTCAATACACTACCATGGAATGCTGCATGTTCGGGTGACGTGCAAACTTTGCTGTAGCGCTTCTTCTCCGAAGATCGAACGTGTTCCGTGTGACGTGGTGCACACAGCGCTCCTCGTTGAATCGTCATCCGTTCTTCCTCTGAGCTGCTTTACGTCACTCCACAATGTCCAGGGCGGTGGCAATCCTGGTGATACGCAGACAATTAGCAAAAGCTTCCGGTGTTTCTGGTGACGCCAGTGGCGATGTCAATCATGCACGCCTTTCAATTTACCCACGAATGTCCTCCGAAAGTGTATCCATTTGAACAATGTGTCAACAGCTCGATTACGATCCACTCACTAACCATCTGCTTGTAAGTTGCAAAATGCCTCGCCAAAGTGTGCCAATCACTGGCGGCCACGCACTTGAGCAAAATGCCATTGGTCTTGTGACAGTGCCATCACGCATCGCCTACAGACTGAAGAGTGCTCCATTGCTGTAATCGAAGCAGCAGCTTAATTCATGACAGACGTTTCCTCAGATCCTGTACGTTATGCCAAGGCGCCACATCTCTGGGCTTTGGGTGTTGGTGCTGTGGTTAGTGGCGACTTCTTCGGATGGCAGTCAGGCCTCGTAGCTGGTTTCGATGGTCTGCTCATCATTTTGGCCTTCGTTACTGTGCTCTACGTGCTGCTGTCCTTCTCCATCGCCGAGTTGTCCACGACTGTGCCATCTGGTGGTGGCCCCTACGTCTTCGCACTACACGCTATCGGTCCTCGCGCCGCTTTCTTTGCTGGTCTGGCAGAAAGTCTCAAGGTCGTCATCACGTGCGCTGTGGTCGTCACGGGTATCAGCTCGTACATGAACCAGCTACTGAGTCTGAGCTCGGACTACGGTCCGATCTGGTGGGCCATTTTCTACGTCGTCTTTGTGTCGCTCAACATCGTGGGGATTGAGATGACCTTCCGCGTGCAAGCTTTCACTACTGTTGTATCGGTGTTGATCTTGCTGGTGTTTTACATTGGAGCTGCTACGAAGATATCGTACACTGAGTGGGTGGAGAACGTCAACTGGAAGTTCCCTAATGGATGGGATGGTGCGGTGGAAGGATACTCTTTTGCACTGTGGTTCTACTTGGGAATTGAAGAACTTCCACTAGCCGTTGAAGTGACTGTCGATCCGGAGCGAAACATACCTATTGGACTCGTGTCGTCGATTCTCACACTGGTTGTGATGGCGTTTTCAACTGTCATTTTCAATTCAATGATTTCTCCAGGAGCCGAGGAGATGTACAGCAGCTCTTCTCCATTATTGACGGGGTATGAAAGCGTGTTTGGAGACAACAGCACAACTTCAGGCTTCTCGTGGTTGCTTATTCTAGGTCTTATCGCCAGCTTTCACTCGTTCGTCTTCTGTATGGGTCAGTTGCTGTACGCTATCGCTCGAGATGGCTTTTTACCAAACGTTTTGACCAGATTACACCCAACTCGGGGTACCATGTACGTATCGTTGATCACCGGGAGTTTAATTGGCTTTGTGGTGGTCCTCGTGCTGCATTTCGTCATCGGTGACACTCGTCTTGGTTCGGTTATGATCAACCTCGCACTGATCGGTGCTGTGATCTCCTACTGCTTCCAGCTTACTTCGTTTATCCGACTCCGAATCAAGGAACCGAACCGCGTCCGACCGTTTCGCAGTCCTTTTGGTGTTCCTGGGGCTATTATCTCGCTCGCGCTCTGTGTGGCAGGGATGGTATCAATTATCTACAGTGGCGTGTCAAGTTACGAGTTTCTGGCGTCAATCATAGTTGCGATGCTGTACTTCGGAATGGGCGCAGTATATTTCTTCATGCGCGTTCGGTCACGTATCGAGGCAGCACCCACGCCGAAGATGCGCGAAAATCTCTTGAGCAACGCTTAATATCCGTGTGTAAATCCTTTAGTTTCAGTAAAAAGAAATGAAAACAAGAGCAAGCCCTTTATGAACGTTCACTACTGGTAGTTTTACTTTTTTACTAACAGGGTCAGGACGATGAATCAAGTTTTTGTGTTTATTGTCCGTTCCGATCAAATTTGCCGAATTCGGTCGGCTTACAATATCCAGGTCTATTTACCTGGGTGGAGACTTTCTCATTTCCACGATTCTTTCTACCCACGTCCGCACGAAGGGCTCCATCCGTCCGAGTCCTAGCACCTCACTCTTGAGCAGCTACACCATGTCGATAGCCGCGTTCACGTCGCGGTCTCAGAACAAAGCGGAGCAGCTGCCCTCGTCACAGCGCAGCACACCGTGGCAAACCTTCTCCTCGAACTGCACTTCGGCTCGGTTGCGGACAAGAACCACTCAAGTCTCGACACGTATGTTGCGAAGCACGCCATTTTGAAGGACGGCATGTTCGCGATGGTCGCTTGGTACCGAGGGTGACGTTTTCTCAGGGCATCGTTCCACGCCCGGAACCGGTTGAACCCAGCCAAGTGCCTGTACTCTCGCGTTGCCACGCGCACGATATTACGGTCGTTGTGTTGGAGCGGTATTTTCATTCTTCTGATCAAACGAGGTTGGTTTGCCTTCTTTCGCTTTTGTTTCTTGTCTCGGTGACAACACCGACGCCGCTTTTTACGTTTCGGTTGCCGAACTCTATTTCCAAAGTCTTCTCGCACCGCAGTGACTAATGATCGCACCCCTGGGTCAAGCCCGATCACGACGTTGGGGACTTACCCCGCGGGAACCACGGGGTCATCAGACTTCAGCTGCAAATCGCGCTTTGGTCGGAACAGCAAAACGGAGGTAGAGTAGCCGTCGGTAGCCACCTGGTTTGAGAAAAGGTGACTCGCGTGCGCGTAGTTTTCCTCCACGGACAGCTGCGCGAACTCCATCTTTGAGAGCTGACATCCTTCCTTCATGGTTTTAAAGCAGGCGGTGTCGAATGCCTCATGACCTCCCACCCGCTGGCTCTGAACGAGGTCGCTGTAACCGGAATCTGGGGGAGTCTGAATGGGTGGTCTGCGATACTGGAGTAAAATTCGGCAAGCGTCGACCCATTCAGAGTGATGTGGGTGTTCGAGTACGTCGAGGACACCGGGAACAGCGTGAACGCCCTTCTTGTTAGGATCCGTTTCCATCCTGCGCTCGACAACGTCTAGGAACTCCCAAAGCAGTCGCACGTAAAACGCCATACCGTTCTCCTTGATGTGGGTGGGCCACGGAATCCATCGTTCCCGCCACTGGGAACCATTCGGGGTCAGAACGTCCAGCATCTCCTGCGCTTCTAGGAGTTCAGTGTCCTCGGTGTTGTAGTACGCGCGGAGGATGGCGTTGATGAGATTCTTCTTGTCCGTTTCTGCTTTTTGGTCATGGTATCGTCGATCCGTCCGAATTTTAGTTGTACGTACAGTCGTAGGCGCTTCCGAAAGTGCTTGCAATTCATCACACCGGCGTTCACCACCATTTGCTCGCGCAGTTCACTTTTCAGTTTGCCGTATCCGACCTTGTGCTCCATTTCTGCGAGGCCAGCTCGCTCTCGTTAAGACTGGTACACAATGATGGACTTCCACAGATCCGGGTTCTTTTGGGCGGTGAGATTGGTTTTAGTAGTTGACGCCACGACAGAGCAACAGTGATCGCAGAAAGTCTTGTCGGCAAAGTCTGGGAGCGCGAGTCCGTTTTCAAGGCATCGCAGAGTATGTAAATTAATCAAGCACCAAGCTTCCAACTGGATCTGTTTCATCTCAAGCGCGGTTCGCTGGATTTCCTCACAGAGGCGCGGATCGGGGAATATTGTCTGTAGGCGACAGACGACGCTGGAGTAACTCTTGCCCTTCTTGATTTTCTTCTCAATTACAGTACTGGCAGACTTCTTTCTCTTGAGTGGCTGTGGTGTCATTGACATGGTCATATCGAGCAAGTCCTCGGTAAACACGTCTTCGTCGGGGGGCCGCGTGGCGGGTGAAGCACCCGCGTCTTGCAGAGGAAATACTCGGCTCAGTTGGTCGTGCTTGATATGGTCTGTGGAGTTGATGGTAAAAGGGGGAATGAATTGTCGAAATGAAGATTTGGTGACCCTGGACAGCGTTTCTACTTCATTTGTGTTTAAACGCTGCTCAGAAAACGAAGTGATCACTACACTAGGAATAGATAAATGCACAGCCACGAGAAATGACAAGAGTAGAAGCGAATGCGATAGTGATCGATCCAGGTAATGTTGATACCGGTAGTGCTGCTGCAAAAGCATGCAACACTAGCGAAAATAAAGCTAACACAACCGAGTAATGGAGCTGCACCTTGACCTCGTTGCGGTCCTTAGTCAACCATTTCCAGTTCTTCTGTCTACTCCTCAAGCAAGTACTCCACAGCTTTCAAGCCACTTCAGAATGCAAGTCAACATGATCAAGACACCCCGTAAATCGACTGAAGTGCTCAATGAGTCGACGCCATTGTACGGCCACCCGTTCATGCGCAACAGCCTCGCTACCGATACATTCCCACAGCACTCAGTGCCCGCTCGAGTTGCGCATCAAATGATAAAGGACGAACTCGCTCTAGATGGCAACCCGAGCATGAATCTAGCATCTTTCGTGACGACGTGCATGGAACAAGAAGCAGAAGAGCTCATGATTGAAGGTCTCCGTAAAAACTACATCGACCTGGACCAGTATCCCCAGACTGCAGAGATCCACAACCGCTGCGTACAAATGCTTGCCAACCTGTATCATGCTCCTCTTGACCAAGGCGAGAAGACTACAGCCACCGGTTGTATCGGCTCTTCTGAGGCAATTATGCTCGCAGACCTCGCCATGAAGCGCAAATGGAAGGATCGTTGCTGGTTTGTCGTATGAAAAGCCAAACATGGTGTTCGGCTCCAACGTCCAGGTGTGCTGGCACAAGATGTGCAAGTACTGTGAGATTGAGATCCGCGAGGCGGAGGTATCCCCTGACTGCCTCGTTCTAACTGCAGAGAGAGCTCGTCCTCTGCTGGATGAGAACAAGCAATTCTAGGAAGCACTTTCAACGGCGAGTACGAGAACATCCAAGAGATCCACGATATGCTGGTTGAAGAGAACGAACGGCACGGATGGCTCATTCAACTGCATGTGGACGCAGCCAGCGGAGGTTTCATCGCACCGTTTATCAGTCTCGATCTCCTCTGGGACTTCAGACTGCCAAACGTCAAGTCGATCAACGTCAGTGGCCACAAATTCGGCCTTGTGTATGCTGGAATGGGCTGGGCGATCTGGCGCGAGAAGGAAGACCTACCGGACGATCTGGTGTTCCATGTGAACTACCTCGGTGGAGACCAATCTTCATTTACTCTGAATTTCTTCAAGGGAGCGGGGAATGTTGTCGCACAGTACTACAATTTGCTGCGATTCGGCTTCGATGGTTATCTTCGCATCATGGAGGCCAGCATGGAGAATGCTGCGTTCCCCCGCAAAGCTTTGATCGATACTGGGCTCTTCAATATCGTCGACAAGGCGCATATGCCGCTGGTTGCCTTCTCGCTGAAGGATTCTTCAAACTACAACTACTTTGACATCCAGGAAAAGCTTAAGGGCCGTGATTGGATCGTACCGGCGTACACCTGCTCAAAAGGAGCTGAGTCCTTGACGATCATGCGTATTGTTGTCAAGCAGAATATCTCCTGTCAAATGGCGAAAATGCTCGTTCAAGATATTTTACACGCAGTTTTGGCGTTAGATCAGCATTCGCGTCTATCACCAGCCAAGACGAGTATGGCTGCCAGCATGGTCGCGGTACACCCGATGCCGGCCATTGTGAAGATCAAACGCACGAAAATCTCCTCCAAGGCAGGCAACAGTGCTCACAAGTGCCCGAGGCGTGTCACTCACCTCACACTTTGTATCTAATCAGTTGAAGGTTTCACAAGTTGAAGTGATTCGGCCAACAAAACATCGGTAAAGCCATATCTTCTCAATCATTGTGTTTCTCCTACAGGCGTCTGCAATGATACATGTAGCAATTAGATAGTCTTGTTTGTTTGGTTGTGATCAATACCAGACTGAAATGGTTAGGATTCTCAACTTTAGAAAGCCTCTAAGTGATTCGAGCAAAACCATTCCTAAAAAATATACTGTGGATGTCGAGAAATAAGTACAGCGTTACGACTTCACAGCCTCTGAGCAGCTTCATAAACAATGAATGTCGGTCCCAGGGGCTCCTCCTGACGTTGAGGGCTGCTCGTTTTATTGACCAAATATTTTGTTGACAACGGGCCTCTGTACGACACAAGCAGGACAGTTTGAAGTCATATTAGCAGTCTTCGTCACAACAAGAAATTAATTACCCACGCAACACTACAGTGTTGTCATGCATTAAACTACGATGCTGGGGGGGGGGGAGAGAACTATTCGTGTTGAATGTTTATCAGTTGCCAACGGAGTTAGCAACCGGACCTCTCAAAAAGCTAGCGACTGACTACGGCGGGTAGCAGTGTTAGTCGGCAGTGCGGGGACAGGGTGATGCTGGGAGCTTCTGTGATCGCGTTGGTTGAACTAACACGGTTCCAAACATCATGATTACCTCGCGATGGCTGGCATTACCGTCCCGTCCAAGTGCCGTCCAATCTCGCTCACGTGATGTAGCTTGGCGCTGCCGGCAGTTTTGGCTTTGACCGCCCCGTACGCTCGCACATTGAGTTTCTGATTGAACAGATCTCAAGGACGGGGCGAATTTGTGCTGCGTCGGCACTCGTCATCTCCCCCACCGGCGGAAGTGGTTTCGGAAGCGACTTGCTTCGGTTTATAGGCCTTTTCAGATTTTGGGCGAGTGTCGAGTATGTATGTTGCTGTGGTAACGCCGCCTTTCAGCGCCTCAGCGCATGCGTCTCGGCTCAGGTGCGCATCCTGCTCTCGCACCAGAACAGTGTGGATTTCTGAAGAATCCGATGCAAACTGAAGCTCATGTTGATGGGCGGCACAAAGTGATGCTCTAAAGTGTATGGACCGTGATGCTCCAGTGTATCTACAGTATCATTTGGTCATGCGGTTGGTGTAAGCTTAGTTAAATGTCTAATTCAAAGCACCACAACAGCCTTTTTGTCAACAGATCGAGCGTCTTCCACCTTGCGCTTCACGCTCTCTCCAAGTTTCCACGTTGTCGAGCTGTGCTGCAAGTTGCAGCAAGCACCACGACGTTGAAGGTTTCGATGCTTCGGATGAGCTTCAAAGTTGTCTTTCAGTCTTGGTTGGCAAATGCTGTGTCTGCAGAGCATCTCCTCGCAGCTCTCCGTATGTTTTCAGGTGGGTCCCTCGGCTCTGATCTTTCTGTACAAGTACCTTGCGCTTCTTGCCTGTTCGTGCCGGTGTCGGGTAGCTCAGCTACCAAAACGTGTGATACATCTTCATGAGCAAGATAATTTGTCAACAACTACATCTTCTACTAGAAAAAATACGGCCTTCGTGCATCGGCAACAGCATGTGCAGGACGTTCTCGAAGTTCTAAAACTGGGCGGTCTGTGTGCTCACCGAGATGGACGCGGATTGAGACAGGCTCACAACGATGGATGACCGAAAAACCTGGCAACTCCGCTAGAAGATCGACACAAGAGACGCATGCAGCCTTCAGGAAAGCAGCCATTTTTAATCTTGGTTTGTCTAGGTCTCGGTTTCTGCGTGGTCAAAGGGTGATACCAAGCGCCCGGTCTGGAATGCCGACGCGCTTGCAGAAACCAATGGCAGCGTTGCCCGATCTCTGCGGGCCGCACACCTTGAACTGACATTGCACTGGTTGCTCTCCGAGCCGCGTACGCTCGCACATTGCTCTTTTTGCGCGCTCCAGAGCACCCCAGCTGTCCTTTGTTAGGCTGGAGAGGTCGTAGACCTGGAACCGTGATGGTCGCTCTCGAGAAAATGGTGTTGCTCTCGATCTCTCACTTTGCAATTTACTGCGCACTGCAACGACCTCCTTCCTCCAACTCCAGTCTTCGCAGTCGTTCCATATGAACCGCATCTCGAACTTGAGTATCAACGGCCCCGTCATTGAAGGCGAAAACACCAACCGCTATGCGAAGGTGCCGCATCTGTGGGCTCTGGGTGTAGGCACCGTTATCAGCGGAAACTTCTACGGTTGGCAGTCGTCCCTTGTCGCCGGCTTCGACGGTTTGCTGATCCTGCTCTCCATCGTCACTGTGCAGTACGTGCTGCTGTCGTTCTCCATCGCCGAGCTTTCGGCCACAGTTCCGCACGGTGGAGGTCCGTACGTGTTCGCACTGCACGGGATTGGCAAGACGGCCGCCTTCTTCGCCGGTATTGCCGAATGCCTCAAAGTTGTCGTCACCACTGCAGTTGCAGCTACTGGTATCGCATCGTACTTTGCCGAGTTGATCGGAGTCGGTGAAGAGTACGGCCCGATCTGGTGGGTGGCCTGCTACATCATCTTCGTGACGCTCAACATCGTCGGTGTCGAGATGACGTTCCGCGTGCAAGTCTTCGTCACGGTCGTCTCGGTGATCTTGCTGGCCGTGTTCTACATCGGCGCGGCTACAGTGATCGACTACCAAAAGTGGGTAGTCGACCGCGACTGGAACTATAACGGCTGGGATGGAATCCTCGAAGGTGCTTCGTTCACGTTGTGGTTCTACCTTGGTATTGAGGAACTGCCTCTTGCCATTGATGAGACCATTGAACCTACCAAGAACATGCCGCGTGGCCTCATCGTGTCGATTCTTTCTCTCATCGTGATTTCATTCTGCACGGTTCTCTTCAGCTCCATGATCAGCCCCGGTGCTGACGAGATGTACGTCAACGCCTCACCCCTGCTCACGGGATACCAGACGATCTTCGGCGACAACAGCACCACGTCCGGTTTCTCGTGGCTTCTGCTTATCGGACTCATTTCCAGCTTCCACTCGTTCGTCTTCTGTATGGGCAAGTTGCTGTACGCTATCGCCTGCGACGGATACCTCCCGCAAATGCTGACCAAGCTGCACCCGACTCGCGGAACGACCCACGTTGCTCTGATTGCTGGTAGTATCATTGCTCTAGTACTGGCCATTGTGCTGCACTACGCCATCGGTGACGCTCGTCTTGGCTCGGTGATGATCAACCTGTCGCTTATTGGCGCCATCGTGTCGTACATGTTCCAGCTGACGGCTTTCATCTTGCTGCGTATTCGGGAACCGGAGCGCCTGCGTCCATACAAGAGTCCCTTTGGCATTCCTGGAGCTGTGGTTTGCATCATCCTCAGCATTTTCTCGCTGATTTCTATTATCTACAGCGGTACGTCCAGTTACGTCTTCCTGGCCTCCGTTTTGGTCGCTATTGGCTACTTCGTCATTGGTGGCGTCTACTTCGTGTACCGTGTGAAGCCTCGACTGGAAGTGGGCAACGGCCCAGTGTCGGTGAAGGAATTCCGGGAAAACCTCATGAGTTCCCGCGTGTCCAACAAGGTTTAAACAGTGCGTCGAACCCTGGAGACACGAGTCGTAGGAAACAAAGCAACTGGACTGCGCTTTGTAGAACGAATTGTAGTGTGAGTCGTACGAATATTTTCAAACGCCTTGATCGTAATAGTCACAGCATGTTTCACTTGAGCTCGGTTGTGCTGTTTGCTTACGAATTTAAATAAATTTTCAAACATTTCATGCGAATAGCACGGTTGCCCCAAGTTGGCCTAGGAACTTCCAGCGATCACTTTGTGGGGTTAATCACGGCCGTAAGCCACGATGGACAAATCTAAGAGTGAGCTCAAGAGATTTTGTACAAGCACCGAAAGCCCTGAAATGGTTGATCTCTGCTGGGCATCTTGAAGTCAGCACTTACAAACGGCCTTATTAACCATTTTTAAGGCCCTGTATGTCGACCTTCAGCCTACACAAGTGCGAGTCACAAGTGACGAGGTACAGTACGCGGTGGTGACGAGTGTCGACGTAGCAACTTCGACCTCCAAAAGAGACTGATGTGTCTCGAGTTGAACCTCTACAGAAGTAGATCGTCAGTTTTGTAGCTCCCGTGACTTGTTGGCAGTGCTGAAGATGAACACGACAATCTTCCGCTTGATAAATGGTTATGGTACTTGCTGCTGAGTATTGCTACATGCACACACATGAACATTATTCAAGTACAGTGTATCTAAAAGTGCATTTTGCTTGAAGTGTGCAATGCAGCCATGAATGGTCCTTTTATGAATAATTTCTCACAGCCACGCAGCCTGCGTCACCGGCATATGGTGACAGATGCTTTTTCGCGCCGTTTCTGTTCGCGCGTGTCCGGCTTTCAGCCAAATCCGCCAATCATTTTCAATCTACGCTTTCAAACGAACCAATCACAAGCAAGTTGCAGTTTCCTGACTCGATGCGATTTGAAAAGTGGCAGACTGAACTTGATCAGCGAACTCACCTCGCTGTGCCGGGACTCCATTTATTGCCTGCCAATTCCA
The DNA here is from genome assembly GCA_031305395.1 of Phytophthora citrophthora. Lineage (NCBI taxonomy): Eukaryota > Oomycota > Peronosporomycetes > Peronosporales > Peronosporaceae > Phytophthora > Phytophthora citrophthora. Next base: position 62,358 of record JASMQC010000035.1, read on the forward strand.
CATCGTTCACTTTGCAATTTACTGCTCTCTGCAACAGCCTCCGACTTCTGGTGTCAATATCCACGTCATGAGCACGAATCTGAGTGTCAACGGCCCCGTCGTTCAAGCTGAAGGGCCGAAACGTTATGCCAAAACACCGCATCTGTGGGCTCTCGGTGTCGGAGCCGTCATCAGTGGCGATTTCTTCGGCTGGCAGGCAGCACTCGTCGCCGGTTTTGACGGTCTCCTCATTCTGCTAGCTGTGGTGACGGTGCAATACGTTCTACTGTCCTTCTCCATTGCGGAGCTGTCGGCTACGGTGCCGCACGGGGGTGGTCCATATGTGTTCGCACTGCACGGTATCGGCAAAAATGCAGCATTTTTTGCTGGTATTGCAGAGTGTTTGAAGGTTGTGGTAACCACGGGAGTGGCTGCAACTGGAATTGGCTCGTACTTTGCTGAAATCATCGGAGTCAGCACAGATTTCGGCCCGATCTGGTGGATTGTGTGTTACGTTGTTTTCGTGACTCTCAACGTTATGGGCGTCGAAATGACCTTCCGTGTTCAGGCGGCCGCTACAGTCATGTCGGTGATTGTGCTGTTGGTGTTTTACGTTGGAGCAGCTACAAAAATCTCCTATCAGGACTGGGTTGTCGACCGCGACTGGAACTACAAGGGTTGGGATGGAGTTCTCCAAGGAGCTTCATTTACGCTGTGGTTCTACCTTGGAATTGAAGAACTCCCACTTGCTATTGACGAGACAATTGAGCCTACTAAGAACATGCCTCGCGGTCTCGTGACGTCGATCATCACTCTCATTGTCATTTCGTTCTGTACAGTTGTATTCAACTCGATGATCAGCCCTGGAGCCGATGAGATCTACGTTAACTCGTCCCCACTTCTCGCAGGCTACCAGACCGTATTCGGTGACAACAGCACTACTTCTGGTTTCACGTGGATCCTAATTGTGGGATTGATTTCGAGTTTCCACTCGTTCGTGTTTTGCATGGGAAAACTACTCTACGCTATCGCTTGCGACGGATACCTGCCCCACATTTTGACCAAGCTGCACCCGACGCGTGGAACCACTTACGTCTCGCTGATTGCTGGAAGTCTTATCGCTCTTGTGCTGGTGATCGTCCTGCATTTCGCCATTGGTGATACGCGTCTTGGATCTGTACTGATCAACTTGGCTTTGATCGGAGCTATCGTGTCGTATCTGTTCCAGTTGACGGCTTTCATCATGCTGCGTATTCGTGAACCAGATCGCCCCCGTCCGTACAAGAGCCCTTTCGGTATCCCCGGTGCGGTGGTTTGTATCATCCTGTGTATCTTCTCTCTTGTTTCTATCATCTACAGCGGCACTTCCAGCTACGTTTTCCTGGCCTCAGTGTTGGTCGCGATCGGGTATTTCGTAATCGGTTCAGTCTATTTCATCTATCGAGTGAAACCTCGACTAGAGGTGGGCAATGGCCCCGTGTCGGCGAAGGAATTCCGCGAGAACCTCATGAGCTCTCGAGTGTCCAACAAAGTATAAGCTGTAGGCTTAACAGTAATTTTACGGATTTTTTGTTTGATTTCTTGGAAAATGGTTTCAACATGACAGGGGAAACCATGTTTACTACTGAAGTATATTGCAATTACAAAACGTTATGCTGCTTTCACTACAAAGTACTACACGCACATGTAGGCAGTCGACGGGGGTTAATCGTATGAGCTCAAACCTTTGATGAGGCGTTGCTGAGTAGGTTTTCACGCAACTTTGGCGTCGGAGCTGCCTCGATGCGTGGCTGCACACGCAAAAAAAAGTAGGCAGCGCCGATTCCAAAGTACAGAATGGCCACTATGATAGATGCCAAAAACTCGTAACTGGACGTGCCGCTGTAGATAATCGACACCATACCGACAACACACAGAGCCATCGAAATCAACGCACCAGCGATACCAAACGGGCTACGATAAGGTCGCGGTCGGTTCGGCTCCTTGATCCGCAGTCGGATAAACGAGGTCAGTTGAAAAGTGTACGAAATCACGGCACCGATCAGTGCAAGGTTGATCATAACGGACCCGAGACGAGTATCACCAATAATGAAGTGCAGTAGAAGGACCACAACGAACCCGATGACACTGCCAGTGATGAGCGACACATACATTGTGCCTCGAGTTGGGTGCAGTCGAGTCAAGATCTGTGGCAAGAAACCGTCCCGAGCGATAGCGTACAGCAATTGACCCATACAGAACACGAACGAGTGGAAACTGGCAATGAGACCGAGAATGAGCATCCACGAGAAACCCGACGTAGTGCTGTTGTCCCCGAAAACACTTTGATAGCCCGTAAGTAGCGGTGACGAGCTGTTGTACATCTCTTCAGCGCCTGGGGAGATCATGGAATTGAAAATGACAGTACAATAAGCCATTACAACCAGGGTGCTGATCGACGACACGAGTCCGATAGGCATGTTTCGCTCCGGATCGACAGTCACTTCGATGGCTAATGGAAGCTCTTCAATTCCCAAGTAAAACCACAATGCGAACGAATAACCTTTAACAGCTCCGTCCCAGCCTCCAGGATACTTCCAGTTGATGTTCTCCACCCACTCAGTGTACGATATCTTCGTAGCAGCTCCAATGTAAAACACCAGCAAGATCAACACCGATACAACAGTAGTGAAAGCTTGCACGCGGAAGGTCATCTCAATCCCCACGATGTTGAGCGACACAAAGACGACGTAGAAAATGGCCCACCAGATCGGACCGTAGTCCGAGCTCAGACTCAGTAGCTGGTTCAGATACGAGCTGATACCCGTGACGATCACAGCGCACGTGATGACGACCTTGAGACTTTCCGCCAGACCAGCAAAGAAAGCGGCGCGAGGACCGATAGCGTGTAGTGCGAAGACGTAGGGGCCACCACCAGATGGCACAGTCGTGGACAACTCGGCGATGGAGAAGGACAGCAGCACGTAGAGCACAGTAACGAAGGCCAAAATGATGAGCAGACCATCGAAACCAGCTACGAGGCCTGACTGCCATCCGAAGAAGTCGCCACTAACCACAGCACCAACACCCAAAGCCCAGAGATGTGGCGCCTTGGCGTAGCGGTGGGTTTCCACCGAATCGTTCACGCTCTCCGTCATTACAGTCGTATGCTTGAGCAGTAGGTGGGCAGATGAGGAATGACCAGCTCAACGTTCCGTTGATGCAAAAAGAGACTTTGATTTGATCTGCGGAGAGGGTACAAGTTCCTGCCATCCGTCCTAAAAACCGTTTCACAAACTTCAACTTGACAGCAATGGCAACTTCTGATTGGTTTAATAGAGGATTAAATCACTGTGATTGGATACAATGTGCTGCTCACACCTGCTGTTCGTCGATGGTACCACTAAATGATGGAAGGGGTGTCACGTGAGAGGACCACGTTCATGCAAACACTAGCGAGATGCTCTTTCGTGGTCCATACGCTGATTTGTCAAAAAAGAATCCAGAAGCACTTGTGATTGGATATAAAAGGGAGCCGGAACCCGACTGACGTAGCGCATCCCCACTTGACGATCTTCCTGCACTGCACCGTGTCCCCTCCCGCCTGCAGGAATGACACCTCTCGGCTACCGTTGGGCACATGCTGTAAACTCCTCCGACTTGTTGGAAGCTGTGCAAGTTCAAGTCCAAGAGGCCGAGAAAAAACAGTTTGTTACACCTGATTTCGCCAATGCCATCGAGGCTGATATCATTTGGGGAGAAGCCAAGCAGACGCCCGTCATGGGGCATCCTCCTGCTACTGATGGCGACTTGACGTTCGAGCACTTTCTGAAGGCTATGATGGAGCTCGCTACAAAGTTTCAGAGGTCAATTGCAGACAACGAGACGCCGTTGATCGTGAAATTCGACTTTAAAAGCAGTCGGGCCTTTGAGACGTCCTTGGATGTGCTAGTTGACTTCGTGGCACAGTATCCGTTCACTAAAGGTATTTTCATCAATGCCGATATTCTACCAGGTCCTGCAAACTCGAACTACGTGGCGTTTGATGCTGGCACGTTTTTAAAGCAGGCGTATGGGCTTGGAGAACGTGACGAAGGGAAGCATCGCCACAAACTTGTGCTTTCGGTCGGGTGGACAACTGCCAATGCTAATGAAGAAGAGATCCATCGAGAATACTCTTCAGCGATGGTTGGCGATATGTTGCGCGCTTTAAAACCGTACGGAGACAACGTTACAGTCACGTTCCCGATCCGCGCAACCAGTGTGCGCAAGTCCTGGTCTGCACTACGTCCGCTGCTGGAGCCACGAAACTACGGCTTCACGCTTTGGTGGGCTACCACGACAATGTCCGATGAAGAACTGGAGTGGATCTATTCAACGCTTGAGCTTGAATCGCACGATGACTGTATTGGAAGCCAGAGGACGTATACTGGAAGAACGTTTTACGATATCAAAGGTTTCGATAGCTTTCTCACGAAACGGGACAATTTGAACTGAAAACACAACTTGGTATCCATGTATTTTACTTCCTATTTTCTACTACGATGAACAGCGTTCTGTAACCAAAGCAAATGCCTAGCAGAACGCCCGAACTGAGCCTCCTTTTTGCTTGATGGCGAACTGTTTGCCACTTGTGGTCGAGTGCGCACGATTATCAGTCGTCATCGCTGTCATTAGTTGACTGCTGTGACCTGGTCCTTTCAAGGCTCGCATCTTCATCTGCACCCGACGAATAGCATAGCGTAGTTCAGCCGTGCTCACCCACTGTAGCAACGTACGGTGCTTCATCGAACAGCCACACATTTCCTTCGTATGCCGCAGACATGACAGTCGAGTCGGAGCGCAAGAGCAGATCACACCAGAGAAGAAAACATTGTGTTTGCATAGGAAACATTGGCGCACGTCATCCACCTCCATCGATTGCTCGTCCAGCATCACATCACCGCTGAGTTCCTCCACATTCTCCAATCCATTGGCAATGAATCCTTTCTTGTAGTTTCTCTCTTCGTGGAACAACCGCCGCAGCTCCCTCAGCAGTATCTCGCAATCCTCGACCGTGTATTCATCCAGATTTTGGGTCGATCCGAAGTGAAACACGAATCGATCATGCGAGAAGATTGAAAGTCGTCCGTATGAGCGATACATCTCTACGCACTCTCTTCCGAAGTCAATCCAGTTGGGGAGAACAAAGTTCACCGCTTCGTTGCAGTTGAAACCTTCGCTAAACCCACCATGGTACGCCTTCGGGAACGTCAGAATGATTTCTCCAGGTTGCTGCACTAGCGTGAACACGCTAACACCCTGATCCTGCAAGATTGAAGGAGGTACCATAGTAGTCAAGTGGAGAAGCAAATCCGGATTCTCCCGAAAACGCTCAGGAACTTGGGTCCTCATTGCTGCCTCAAACTTGTCGGCATCCGAAGAAGGAATGCCATACCACCGTTTGTTGGCGCCGAGATGCTGGTAGTTGATGCTTGACATGTAGTTGTCTTCTGCGTGCCAGCAAAACGATGCGAACAACATGCCACAGTACAGCCACGGCACGTTGATACCGTTGATGGCAGCGCCCAAGTGTCGGAGTAGTGAGCCGTAAGCATCTGGAAGATTGTTCAAATTCCACCCCGTGTTTCGGTAGTACTCCGGGTCTGTGAAATCAATGCTTTCTTTTCCTGCAATAGACCACCGTTATGCCCTGCTACGAAAGTTTTACATCACTATTATATCACTATACCTTTCGTAGCCTGAGAGGCAAACCGCTTTGATGAGCGAGGAAATCCGCTACCAACTTGCGAGATGTCGAGATCATTGGCGTACTCCACCTGAAAGGCAAAAGAGTCAGTATCCCGCTGGTTCAATATCGTTGTAGAGTGTATCGCGGTCATTACCTCGACATTTGGTTCTCCAGTCTGGACAACACGCCAGTATTCCTGCTCAATCTCGTCCGACGTCATCGTCTCTGGGTCCAACCCCCTCAATTTGAACCACCGATCCCGGAACGCGTTAGCATTAGCTCGAAACGTCTTGAAGGTATGTGTGCGTCCGTCACCATAAGCATGACCTTCCTGGACTCGCAATTCTCGTTAGAGAACAGTGTAGTCCCCTTCAAGCTATGACAATTTTTTTACCGACCTGCAGTTCGTGGATTCTCTGCTTTCTCGTATCAAACTGCACTTGATCATCTTCCAGGTCAATTGCAAACGGAGGATTCCAGCCTTTGGGCGGAACAATTTTGCAAATACCCGTTCGTGAGGCCTCTTTCTCAATACTACCACATTTTGAACAAAAAAGTATCAAAAGTTACATCGGTATCATAACTTTGAAAAAAAAAAAAAAAAATCTTACCTTGCAATGTACTTGATCGGATCAGTGAATTGCTCCATTGTCGGGTAAAATACGGCACCCTGTGGTAATGCTGGTGTTTGCACCATTTTGGTCTCCACGACGGACTTGGCCAAAGCCAATCTCAACATCTTCCGAGCTTCTCGTGAATCTGAGTCTGCATCTGAGTCCATGACGCGCCTTTTCTTGTAACGTCCACTTCGACGATGTGTACCACTTGGACTGGTACCTGACGCCGAACGGCGCTGACTTTCGGCATGTCGCCTGAGCAGCTCACCGGGAGAAGAGACCGAGTCGCGGCTTCCAGGCGAAGATGACGACGACGCCGGCTGTGCGCGAACTTGAGGTACCGACGCGTAGGTGGAGTGATTCTCCATGAATTTCGACGCAAAAGCTGACAAAAAATAATAAAAGCGAGTGGAAATCGCTGTGTATCGGCGACAAAGTGGCAAAATGCTGGCAAAGAGCCTCGAAAAAACTGTCACAACCTGCGACCAGAAACCGAAGTAAGTACCGCTTTTGAAAGGGTTTCGAAAACACCTGTCGAACTCGTTATCTGCCTTTCCGATTTTCGTCCAATTGTACTCAAGTGAGAAAATAACGGAGCACCCAGTTGGGCCTCCCATATTGGCACCTCGAACTCTGTGAGCCATCAAAAATGCAGGCCATCAACACTTCAGCTAATCCGTCGCCAAATGCGGGTGACATCGTCGCTATCAGTAGCACTACGCCACCAGTGGAGATACAAGACATTGACAATGCATTAGATGTGGCTAATGAACCCAAGAAGAAGCGCAGGAAGACAGCGGAGGGCGTTGTCCAGCAGCAGCGAGCAAGTGTAAAGTTGAAATCCGGATCCGAAATGGCACTCCAAGTACGACAGCACTTCGAGAACCGCACACAGGCCAAAGAGTATATCCAGGACTTTGCACTGGCGCAAGGCAGACGAGCGAGACTGGACCCTAAGACGAGTGGGGGGAAAAACTTCACCTTCATCTGCAACAGCCCAACACCCTGCAATTTCGTGGTTCGAGTGTGTAAATACAAGAGCTCGAACTTATCAGGACATTTCTACGTGAGCTCATTCAATGCTGATCACGGACCGGAATGCACGGGAACGGAGGCTGTGACGACCAGACAAGTGGTGAACCACTTGATGAATGCCAATGCGGCACTAAGTGCTGTGCCTAAGCTTTCGGGACCGAATGTTCGTGCTTTTGTGCAAGCTCAAGATGGGATCACTGTACCTTCGCGCATGGCTTACCGGGCAAAGCAGGAAGTTGCAGGAAGCATTTTGAAAGACGTCGTGATTGGCATCCAGAAGCTTGAGTCTCTGCTGTTGCAATTTCAGCAACTCAACCCGTCCACTAAGTTGAACGTTGAGGTTGATCAGTGGTCACATGAGTTTAAACGCGCGTTCCTGATGCTGCCACATGCACCGTTGATACAACGTCACTGCTTGCAAATACTGGGCCTCGGTGGACTGGACATGGCTCATACGAGCAATTACCAAGGTACGTTTCTGGAGCTCGTGACCAAGGACGGGAACAATGATATCTGCACTCTGGCCGTTGCATTGTGTGACAGCAAGAGCGTAGACAACTACACGTGGTTTTTCCAGAGCTGTCTCGATGGAGGGCTGTCACTGGATGTACCAATGTTCTGCAACCGGTTGCCTGAATTAGTTCGGGCTGCAGGATCCTTCTCCGGTGCCTCACCTATATTGATACAATGTACCGCGCAACTTATCAGCACCATGGAGGAAACCTTCAAGACGACACTGATGAGAGATGCGAGCCAGTTCATTTGGCGTGCTCAGGCTGCTGACACACGCGAAGAGTTCGATGCGCTCATTAATTCACTAGGCTTGGCTGATTCGCGAGTAGCCGAGTACATTCGTGCCTTGGATCCAGAGATATGGGCTAAACATTGCTTTTTGAAGAGACATGCTCTCTACGGATGGCAGACTACAACCTTGGCTGAGTCAGAGAACCCGTCTGTTAAAGTGACCAGGATGCTGCCACCCTTCGACTTCTTCCAGGGGTACATGGAGCGCAGTATGGGGGATATTTATGAACGCAAGATCAAAGCCAAGGAGTGGTTGCAGGCGGGTCGTGTTCTATCTGCGTACGCGGAGAAAATCGTTGCAGAACGGCAGTTAGAAGCCACTGCATGTTGTGTGTCTCCCAGCGATGGCGACACTGGTACTGCCTACGTGTGGGACGCTCGCAGCCCCATTGCCAAGAAACGACGTGTAAATTTGAGTGCGAAAGCGTGCTCATGCCCGTATCGCGATCAGTATGGACTGCCATGCAAACACTTATATGCAGCCGTCGTGTTTTTCAACAAGAGTGGAGGATCTTGGGATATCGCACAGCTCTGCCATTCGGTGTACTCGATAGCAAGCTACACACAGGCGTACGGTCCGTTGGTGGAGCCGGTGCAGATCCCAGTGGATGAGGAGCTGGTGCGCAATGACACAATTCAGATGAAGCCAACAGCGACGAAGCGATGTTCAGTGTGCAAGACGCTCGGTCATAACAAACGGAAGTGTACGGCGCTGCAGGTGTGAGGTGATAATGAACCAAGATGCTAGGGCCTACCATGTTGACCATGACAACCCCATCAATTATTGGTCTCACCTACACTTCAACATGACTTTTGTACCAATCGTATGCGTTACGTTTCCAGTTACCTTGATGTTTGTATGCTAGACGGTTCACTTCTAGTCAGCTTTTCGACCAATCCGTGCCCTTATGTCTCGACGGTTGGGACTTGTCTTCGATCTTTTCTGTCGAAGATAACGCTTCGGAGCATAATGAGCGCCAGTCAAAGATTTTTGGCAGTTGGCGAGCGGCTTGGAGGACTCACATCGAGATCCGCCAGCTTGAGTACAGCAGACCAGCGAACAGAGATCCACTAGCCATGATGCAAAGCCGGCAACCCAACTGTAATAACAATAACGAGCTCCAGCAGATGCAATCTGTAGCATCACAGCGCAAAGAACGCAAACCAGTGTGCAAGTGGACGGAGAAGGAGGATCTCATGATGCTTAAACTCGTGCAAAAGTACGGTACTCGCCATTGGACCATCATCGGCACGAAGCTACCTGGACGAAATGGAAAGCAGTGCCGAGAACGGTAAGGCTATAACTGTTACTGTTATCAGAAATACATCTTTAACTGACTGTGGTTTATGGTATAGGTGGCACAACCAACTCGACCCAGCGATCCGTAAGGAACCGTGGACACCTGAGGAAGAGAATGTTCTCAAAGAGCTACATGACAAGTTCGGCAACAAGTGGGCGGAGATCGCCAAATTGCTGCCGGGTAGAACTGACAACGCCATCAAGAACCACTGGAACTCTAGCAAACGACGTCTTAAACGCGGCCTGACACCAACTGCTGGCTCGCAACGCAAACGCCGCAGCAGTTCGAGTTCGGAGAACAACTTCAACGAAGAATTGCTAGAGATGCCTTCTCCTGGGTTGACTGGGCTCAACGAAGCCAACTCAATCAACTCAATACTCACGAATCAAGTCGACTTTACGAGTCTGTACTCGGGCAACTTCCTCCAGTCGCCATTGGCGATTCAAACGGCCCAAGTTGGTAGTCCGCAGAGTACACTATGTTGGACACCGACGGACGCAACGTACAATCGCATGAACGCTATGTGGGGCATTCCAGCTCTCCCAAACTGGGTTTCGCCTGGGTTCAACAATCCTCTCGCCACAGCTACGACCATTGAGCCAAGAAGCACCAAGTTAACTTCTGATCGAGCTCCTACGATGAATGGTAAACGTCTATTGGATGAACCAGAGTTAAAGCAATCACCTGCCAAAACGGAGTCGAAGAAGACTGAAAAGGACGACCCATCGTTGGAGATCCTGGCGAATGCGGCTCTGTTGCAGTCGATAGGTCATGTAGTGTAAACGCTGGCATCTTCGATGGACCAATGCTCGCAGTGTGTGTATGTGCGTATCTGTGCGTGGACTACGATGGCCACACTTTATAGTATTCCTGGGCTTTGATATTTTAGTAAATTGCAACAAGTTGAAGTTTGTATACACTGTTTTATACACCTGATCGTCCTATCAACACATTATTATCCGTAGTTATCTGACCAATCACATTTTTCAAGTCAACGGCGCATATTTTTGCAGCTCTATACACAGTCTACATTTGCCGCCATGTCTTTGGCTCCAATACAAATATCCATACTATTTTTTCATTTTCCTGAAAAAGACCCCCTAAATTCCAAAAAACCTGCGGGTGGTGCGGCCTCTTTAGAGCCTCACACCCGCCCTTCCTCCCCTCCGCACAAGTCTAAAAAGTCCTCAAGAAGAAGATGTTCGGCCAGATCGTCAAGCAGACCGCCACCAAGATGAACATGGCCGGCCGCCGCGGCATTTCGGCCTCGGCCAAGCGCATGTCCGCCGAGGGCGAGCACCACCAGCACTTGGTGTTCGAGGGCGACTTCCCCAAGGGCCTCGTGCTCGGACTGAGCCTGTTCGTGACCGTGGGCGGCGTGGGTGTGCCTGTGATCCTGTACCGCTACCAGAACTGGAAGCACGGCTTCCCCCAGCAGTAAGCAAGCACAGCAAACGACTCAGTTCCAAGCACAGAGATGACGAAGCAGATTAGACTGAAGCTGAAAGGAGACGTCCAATTGCTACCGTCTGTATACTTTCGAGCTGAAAAAGTATTTTTCGGTTCTCCAAATCGATCAATAAATCTTTGCTACTTGTGTCTTAAGTGCAGAGGCAAATGTGAGGAGGAGAAACGACGTGAATAATGAAAAAAAAAAAAAAAACATCGAGAAACATTGAAAGTCTTGTGTCAATGTAGCGTTTCACCACGCAGTACTGCCGAATGTGGGGCTGTCACTGCTTCGACAGTTTAACTTGCATTTGTCCCTATAGCTCCTGCTTCTTGTCATCGCCATACAGGTGCTGGAAGAAGTCCATCTTCTCGACGTGGTCGGTCTTAATAGTCTCGCCTCCAGGCTTCCAGTTAGCGGGGCACACCTCGTCCGGGTGCGAACTAGCATATTGGAAAGCCTTGAGGATACGCAGTGTCTCGTCGACACTGCGTCCAACAGCATCGTCGTTGATCTGGATAGAGCGGATCGTGCCCTCGGGGTCGATAATGAACAGGCCACGAAGTGCAGCACCGAACATCTCGTCCTCCTCGTCCGTAACCAGCACGCCATAGTCCTCAGAGATGCGCTTGCTAATATCGGCAATGAGTGGGATGTTCATCTTGCCCAAACCGCCTTCACTGCGGGGCGTCTTGACCCAGGCCAAGTGTGTGTGGTGCGAGTCAGTGGAGATGGCCACAACCTCAGCGTTGATACTGCGGAACTGGTCCACATTGTCACTGAAGCTCACGATCTCAGTGGGGCACACAAACGTGAAGTCGAAAGGGTAGAAGAACAGGATGAGCCACTTGCCCTTGTAGTCACTGAGCGACACCTTCTCGAACTTTTCATTGACCACAGCGTTCACGTTGCTGAATGCGGGGGCAGGCTTGCGGGGCGTCACCTTGAAGGCCGAAGCGGAGTAGCGATTCTTCTTTTGATAGCCCAACTGCTCCAGCAACGCTTCTGATACATGGGGGAACTGCACTTCCACACTACAGAGCAACAATCAGTTCACAGTACTCAATTGTAGCAATGTATATACTTGTCAACAAAGACTTTCCGACCTTTTCTTACTGGCAGCGGTGACTTCCGCATTGATGACGGAAGTAGAAAGTTGCAGTAAGACTGCCACGAACAGCAGAGCCAACTGGAAGACACTGGAACGCATCATACTTGCCTGGATGCAGCTCAACGGGGGGAACGACTTGGGAAGTGACCAGCCACGCGATGTGGTGATCGTCAGTTCAAGGACAGAGGATCGGTTCGGTGGTGCGGAGTGTGAAAAAACTTGCCACCGATTGGTACTCGTCGGAAAATTTGTGGCAGTAGCTGCTGACGTACCTTCGGTTGGTTCAGCTCTGCCGTTTCACTATGTGCACAACCTGCTGACGCTACCCTTAGCATTTTACTTGTTCAATTGACTGCGCGTACCGTCATGTGACACTGCACGGTAATCACTCGCTGCAACTTTCACAAAGGAGACGACGTTTCCTGCGTCTCCGATTTGCGCCAACAATGACGAGCAACACCTCATTATTGAAGATTCTGCTTGGAGATCGCACTCTAAATACACCTCAACTTGAAAATGGCTACTTTCCGCGTTCTCTGCCTGCACGGCTTCGGCCAGGACGCTGTCAAGTTCCGCAACCGCATTTCGTCGCTCCGACGTGCACTCAAGTCCAGCTTCGACTTCGGTACCTTTTGTCATTCTGTTGCAACATCAACAGTTTAATGACTTTGTCCTTCCCGTGTTTTTTTTTTTTTTTTTTACGTGTAGTTTTCCCACAGGCGCCATTCCTGGTGACCAGCTTCCCAAACTCCACTCCTGAAGAGCAGGCCAAAATGTACGTAAGCCTGATAAGAGGATAGCAGCGTCTTATACAGCTTCGCTAACGGATACTCTGGCTGCAGTGCTGAGGCAGAACCGACGTACAAGTGGTGGGACTTCGAAATTGACGAGGAAACAGGCAAACACACGTATGGACGCGTTGAAGAAGCTGTGGAATACCTTGCGGAGTTTGTACGCAAGGAAGGACCATTCGATGGCATCTTCGGCTTCAGTCAAGGTGGCATGATGGCCAACCTACTCTTGCAGCGGCAGTGTACGTTGAATCTGTGCTGCTTTGTGATTGATATTTGTACTGGATGCTGATCTGTGCTCTGTTTATCCAGGTGCCGACCCTAATAACTCTCCATTCTCGTTCAAGTTCGCATTATTCTTCGCTTCGTGTGACCTTGGCGATCCCATGTATAAGACCGAGCAGAAGGTGAACGTACCATCCATTCACTTCATGGGCGAGACAGACGCAATTGTTTCAAAGGACAGAGGTCAAAAGCTGCTGGAGCTGTACAAGAACCCAAAGGTTTTCGTACACCCTGGAGGCCACTTCATTCCCACTAACAAGGAAGCGAAGGATGCATTGCGTGACTTCGCACAGGAAATGACTACTGCCTACGGTGCTAAGTAGATTCCACGATACGCTTAGACGTTAATACAGCGCTACTGCTGCTGCTGCTGCTGCTGCTGCTGCTGCTGTACTGGCAATCTGCGACGTGTGTCAAATGCTATAATAGAGGGACTTACTAATCACTCTGTAATAGAACGAAAAGTCATTGCGACAACCAATGTGTCATTCCGACTTTGTCCAAGCAGACGTCACTCTGCCCTCGAGTCACCAAGGCCAGTGACTGTTATTTCTTATGAGTAAACTCCGCGTTTTGTGTCTGCACGGCTATCGCCAAGACGCTTTGAAGCTGCGCGGTCGCATTGCTGCGTTGCGTCGCACGTTCAAGTCCAGTGTGGAATTCGGTAAGTAGCGACTTGTGATACATTCGATCTACATACAATTCAGTAATAATTCACTTTCCAATGCTGTAGTCTGTCTGGATGCGCCATTTGAAGTACCTTACGAGCCCACTTCGGAGGAACATGCCAGCAAGTATGTGATTTTTGGATGAGGATTGCGGATTTTGTAATGGTCAACTGATTTGCTTTTTGTTTAATTGCAGTGGTGAAAGTGGAGAGAACGTGAAGCAGCTCAAGTGGTGCGACTTTACTCGTGATGAGGAATCCGGCCAGTATCTGTTGACGCGGGTGGAAGAATCGATTGAGTATGTTGCCAACTTTGTCAAGAAAGAGGGACCGTTCGACGGTATCTTCGGGTTCAGTCAAGGAGGATCCATGGCGTCGATGATCTTGCAAAGACAAGGTGAGACTTATTATCATCTCTGGGATCATCAAGTTTTGCTAACTAAAGTTATTGTTTACTGAATGAATTAGTGAGCACTGTGGAGTCGCCATTTGCATTCCGCTTCGCCTTCTTCGTCTCTGCTGGAGCTATCGGTGATCCCAAGTACATGAGCGACGTGAAGGTGGACATTCCGTCTCTGCACATTATTGGAGAGACGGATGCTGTGGTGGACAACGAGCGGAGTCTCGCACTGAAAGATCTGTTCGTAAACCCAACAGTTTTGATGCATCCAGGAGGCCACTACATTCCTACGAATAAAGAGCCTAAAGACGCCTTCCGAGCTTTCTTCAAAGAGCTTCGAGAAGCTGATCAGGAACAGTAAAGCAAGTTAAACAAGCTTAACGAGAGTAAATCACTTTAGTGTCAATGTGGTCCACATTTGCGTGTCAAACATTGCGATCTTTCGTCAAAAGGTCATTTCGGATGTATCAATGGCACCATCACGCGTGTTTCTCGTTATTTTTCTCTGTTTATGGCGCTGTTGCAGCTCAATTTCAGCAAACTCAAAACTAATGATGACTGCTGAGAACAAGGCGTCTCTAACTCTCGCTGCTGATCTCTATCAAATGTCACAAGAGGCAACAGAAGTTCTAGACAAGGAGCGACTGCTACGTGAGAGTATCCAAGCGTATCCAGAGATTGCAGCGGCGTATAACAATCTGGCTATGTTAGTATACAAGCAAGGGCATGAAGAGGAAGCTTTGCATCTACTGGAACGAGGTCTGGAAGCTGCTGAAGCTACTAATGACCTGGTAAATGTGGCTAACATCCACAATAACCTCGGGTTTATTATCCGCGAACGTGGGAAATGGAGTGTTGCTTATGCATTGGAAGCTCTTGAACACTTTGACAAGGCTCTGGAAATCCACCCGGAGTTTGTGAGCACTTTATATAATAAAGGTTCAGCGTTATTGGCATTACGACGGGATTTCGAGGCCATGGATCTGTTTCTGAAGGTTTTGGAGCTGGATCCCAATGACCTACAAGCGCATTTAGATCTCGGGAGAATTTACTTTGAACATGGACAGTTGGAAAAGGCTTTAGAGCATGAAGACTTGGTGATTCAATTGGCTACAACCACTGAGGAGAAACTGCACGGAATGCACAATAAAGGGATCTTTTTAAAGGAGTACAACTTCCTCTCTCGAGCACTTCAAGTGTACGAAGAAATGCTAGCAATCGACACTGTGGAAGCGTACGTATTGGTGGATTTAATGAATGCCAAGAGATTGTTTTGTGATTGGAGAGACATGGAGACACTGGAAAGCAAGGTGCTTGTTAGTGCACAACAGCAATTTTCCTGGGATATTCCGGAAGAGCCTGTCATCTTCCTCCCATATGACTCCACACTACTTAAGATTTCGGATAATTTCCGGAAGCATTTAGCTATTCGAGCGTCAAGAGATTACAAACAGATTAAAACATTGGAGCTGCTTCCTTTGATCTGGAGTGAGAAGGAACCGACTTGGGAACGTCCTGAGACTCCAGAGCGTCTAAAAATCGGATACTTGAGCTTCGATTTCCGTGATCATCCGATGGGGCATCTCACTCTAGGGTTAATTGAGCAGCATGCAGCACTTGCTCGTAGCGTGGATACTATTTGCTACTCGTATGGACCAAATTCAGTAGCTTCTGCACCGTGGCGTCGACAATTCGAGGACAAATGTGGCATTTTTCGAGATCTTTTAGGTATGTCGGATCTCCAAGCTGCACAGACAATTGGACTGGATGAAGTTGATGTACTGGTGGATCTCATGGCACACACGAAAGGAGCAAGACTGGGTATTTTGTCCTTAAGACCAAGTCGAATCGTTGTTAACTATCTTGGATACCCTGGCACAATGGGATCAAGTTTCACAGATTTCGCTATGGTTGATAGAAGGGTCGTCCCGCCTGAAGTCGCTGCTTCCAGTATGACAGAGCAGGTTGTGTATCTCCCACACACGTATCAAGCGAATCGATACGAAGCCTCCACCCCTTCTTGTACTGATATGGAGTGCATTCGAACCAATCGATCTCAGCATGGTTTACCCACTAATACGTTTGTGTTCTGCAATTTTAACACCATCAACAAGATGGAGAGTGAGTCATTTGCGGTTTGGATGAGCATCCTACGGCAAGTTCCAGACAGTATTTTGTGGCTTTTAGTTCCATCCGGTCCTGATGCGTCTCGTGTGAGGGAACTGCTACATGATCAAGCGATGAGCCATGGAGTTCTTCCTTCCAGAGTAATTTTTGCCCCACGAATGGAAAAATACGCTCATCTTGCGAGAATTACAGCGGCCGATCTCTTCTTGGATTCGTTCATCTACAACGCACACTCCACTGCAGCTGACGCTCTATGGGCGAATGTACCTATCGTCACGTTTTGGGGTGACACGTTCCCTTCTCGAGTGGCTGCTTCACTGATTTTGAACGCTTTACCATTCCCAGAACTTGTACCACACAGTGTGAAAGACTACGAGCACATGGCCGTTTATCTGGCAAAAACTCCAAAGGTTTTAAACCGATTGCGAGCTTCACTTGCATCTCATACACTGACATCCCCACTGTTCAACGCAAAGCAAACCACAGAAACCATTGAAGCTGCATACGAAGCGATGCACGACGTTGAAAATCGCCTCCATCTATTCACGAAAGAAGATCGGAAGATGAAGTTTCAACTAGTTATTCATCCTGAACGATCGATTCAATCGTTTAGCGACACTGAAAGTATGACACTTCGAGTGAATGAGGCGCTTCAACAAGGGGTTTCTCTGCAGGATCAAAGGGAATATCATGCTGCTAAGAACGTTTATCAACGTATACTTCGTTCGAGTCCTGGAAATGCAGACGCCATTCACTTATTGGGCACAATTCATTACCTGAGTGGAGAGTTTTTTCAGGCTGTTAAGCACATTTCTCGAGCGGTGGCAGTGAACCCTCTTGTGTCTTACTTTCACTCCAATTTGGCGCAAAGTTACATGTCGCTCAAGATGTTTGAGTTGGCGGAGACGGAGTTTCATGCAGCGCTTGAGCTCAATTCATCCAACTACTTGGCGATGAGGAAATTGCGAGAATTGTACAGTTCTCCAAAACAATTTGACAAAATCGTGAATCTGTACGACAAATACGGAGTTCCAGCTTTATCAAATCCAGACGAGATAGAGAACACGTACGAGGATTATTCGGAAGCTCTTGCGAAGACTGGACGCTCTTCAGAAGCCATTCAACTTCTGGAACGTGCAGTTGAACACCATCCCTCACTTTTCCAGCTGAGATACAACTTGGCAGTGCTGTACAATGAAGAAGAACGGTACGACGAAGGAAATGAGCTCCAGTATGCCACCGTGCTGGCTCAAGGTCACTATATGTACAAAATACAAGGCCAGCAGTTCACGAAAGTCCCTCGTCCTGCTCATAAGATAGTAATCGCGTTTTACTGCTTCGAATATGGCCAGGCGTGGTGGGGACAATGGGGACCATCGTCACTGGAAACAGGTCTGGGTGGATCGGAAGAAGCGATTGTCTTCCTTTCGAGAGAACTCCAAGAACTTGGCTATTGGGTCGAAATTTATGGGGATCCTCCTCCTCAAGATATCTCCACTCCAGACCAGATAGATCAAGACGTTGTCCGATGGTATCCCCATTACACTTACGATGTTGAAGACAAGGGGGTGGATATTTTCGTGGCTTGGAGGTACCATATCTCCCTTGCGTTAGGCAAAACTGCTCGGAAGAAGTACTTGTGGATGCACGATCTCCCTCATCATGACGCCAAGCAGTCTCCGGAGCTACTGAACATTGACGGGATCTTTTGCCTCAGCGATTTCCACGCGACTACGTTCCCTGAAAATCTCCAGTCCAAAATTACAGTTAGTACCAATGCAGTGGACCCTTCCTTCTTCGTAAATGGACCCAACCACGCGGATCGATTCGTCTACGGCAGCTCACCAAGCCGCGGGTTGTATACACTGCTAAAAGTTTGGCCACGGATTCGAGAGAGACTTCCCACGGCTGAACTCTCGGTCTTTTACGGCTTCATACCTGCTTTTATCAAGTGGGGAAATGCACAAAATGGGACTTTCACCGAGTGGATGGCTGAGATGAACCAACTTCTTACCGAAACACCAGGCGTTCGCTACGTGGGTCTTGTTAACCACGAGCAACTGGCCAAGGAGTACTCGTACGCTGGTTTTTACCTGTATCCGACGACATTTTCAGAATCGAGTTGCATTTCCCTTATGAAAGCGATGGTAAACGGAGCGATCCCCATCACCAGTCGGTTCCCAGCCTCAGCGTTGCCTGAAACTACGAACGACTTCGATCTTGGCCCAGAAGCTCTTCAACAATACTCCATCAGTAAGGTTAATCGTTACTTGTTCCGATATTTCTTCGCCTGACCTATTATTTTTACGTACACTTTTTAGGAGAAGATTCGGAATGGCTGGAACTCTGGATACAAAGCATTGTGGACGCTGTACACA
Source organism: Phytophthora citrophthora (assembly GCA_031305395.1). Taxonomy (NCBI): domain Eukaryota; phylum Oomycota; class Peronosporomycetes; order Peronosporales; family Peronosporaceae; genus Phytophthora; species Phytophthora citrophthora. The sequence goes on from JASMQC010000035.1 coordinate 81,013, forward strand.
AGGAGCAAGAGACAACTACTATCCGCCATCGAATGAAACGATATGCGCGGAAGAAATATCGCTGGGAACACATCGCACTGCAGTGGCATCAAGTGATATCCAAGCCACGAGTTCCGTGACAATAAATGTAGTACATACCGGGATTTCGCCCTCTTTATCTTGCGTATATTGGCTTTTAGCACTCACTCGGACCTTACAAGTTGAGCTTCGTGCGGCACTTCTTACAGTACCAGTCATCTGCAGGGACAGCATCGAGCTTAGCGCATTTCTACAATAGCAACAAGTAAATTAGAATCTCTTACGAGCTTTCCAGCAGAGGAAGAGGCCAACGTACCAGGTGGAAAACGCGATCGCAGCCCTTGGAGCCATCCTCGGAGCCACAAATGACATGGGAATCCAGACGAATCTTGTTCTTCTTACAAGCTCCGCATGTTTGCAAGTTGCACTCATTGCAGAACCACTCCGTCTCGGGGATAACCTCCAGTCCAATGCAAGCCACATGGAAAGCTCGAGGACAACCATCACAGCACAGCAACTCGCCACCTAAACCACAGACGCTGCAGTCAACATCCCACTGGTCCTCCGGATTCTTCGGCCCTGTGTGGGTCTCCACGTGTGCATGCCGCACAGGAGATGACTTGGTTGATGCGGGGCGGGCCGAAGACGTTGTAGAGACCGCGGACTCTGATTCCACGTCACTCACTTCTGACTCGGAGCCGTCAGCCTTCGCCTTGCCCAGTTTTGCTTGCTTGCGAGGTCGACGCCGTGACGTAGGAGACGGCGATCGCCTTGGCCGCTTCGCCATCGCTTTCCCGTTCTTCTTAGCACCATTTGGAGGGAAAACAGGTTTGACTGAGGTGTCGCATTCGTGGCAGAAAATCTTTCCGCGCGGAATGCGACGCAATCCGATGCACGGGTAGTGGAACACGTGAGTGCAGCCGTCACAGCACACCAGCTCCCCGCCTTCACTGCAAATGTAGCAATCCTCTTCCCACTCGTCCACAGACTCGCGCTTGTGAGTGTCTTCGTCGTCGGCCTCCTCGACTTGCTTCGTCTTGGCGGCGCGTTCCTGTCGATTCCTTTTCTCCTTCTCACTCTTGGCGCGCGTCTTCCTAGCATCTTCATCCGACACGTTCAAGAAGCCCAGAACCTCCAGGCGGTGGATAAGAGAAGCCAACGCTGTGGCCATCACAGCGACTGTCGTGCCGCGCTTCACGTTCTGAATCCAGCGCTCGCGACAATATTTGGACGGCCAGAACATCGTTCCATCGTCAACAAGAATGTCCATAGCCTCCTCTTCATCGTCGTCATCCTCGTCGTCGCTCTTTTCGTCGTTCTGGTCATGCTCTTCGCTAGAATTCGTCGTACTTTTACTCGCATCCGTCTCAGTTAAAGCCGCAGTGCTATCAGCTGCTTGTTTAGTCTTCGTCTGGGCAGCCATCAACACTTTTTCTAACGCCAGAAGAGGCCCAACAAACCCTTCGATCCTGTCAATAGTTTGCACTGCCTTTCGCCACTCCATCCCTCCGTCTTCAGGACGATCAGGCCACGTAGAGCCAAGAGTACGAAGGCATTTAGAGATCCATTCCTGGCCACTGAGTAAGTCTTCACGGAAGGACTCAACGCTGGGTACTGCGTGCTGCGCAGCCTTTCGCTTCGGGTGTTTATCGTTCTTCCACTGGAGAATGGTGGTTTCTTCGTCTGCTGGGGTAACTGAAGCACGCTTCTTAGCGCTCTCTTCATTCAGCAGGTCTGAAATCAACAGACCAGGCTTCGAGACGGGCATTTCACTCGCAATTTCCTCCATGTGGTCGTTAATAGCTGAGCGAAGCTGTGCCTCACGAGGAACACGCGAGTCTAAAGCTTCCACCAGCGAATTCAGTTCTGTTTGGGACGAATAGCAGTACCACGTTGCATTGTTGTTGTCATCTTCATAGATTAAACCATCCCGTGGGGATCCGCTTTTGGCAATACCTTGATACTTGCGCTGTAATTTGTTCGAAGGCCCTGGCTTCTCAACGTATAGGCGCTGTAAATCACCCCGAAGAATCCAATACCGTAGCTGATCTCTGTCACGTCCAATGGACTCTGATCGAACGAAAGATTGGCGGAGTAGTGCATTGTACTTGCGTTTCTTCACCAGAGCTTCTTCTTCACGAACTGCTTCAGCATCTAAAATCTCCAGAACATGCGAGGCTGACACGATAATGCGGTCCGGAAGGCCACACTCCTTGGCTTTCTCAATTGAAGATCGAAGTAACCCTGCATCCTTGGTCGTTAAACCATCTGTGATGCCCTTTTTCGCTTGAGCTCGCTTCCGCTCAATCTGTTCCTGTGCCCTCTGCTTACGTAACTTTTGTTCGGCTTTTCGTCGGAGCCGTTCACGCTGCTTATCCAGTTTCTTTCTCCTTGCGATGTACTCGTGACGGGAAATGTATTCTTGCATTTGGAGTTTCTCCAGTTCCTCTTCATTTTTCACGAGAGCTTCTTCACTGTATGCAAGATCATCCAAATCCGAGTCGCTAGCTGAGCCACCATCGTCATTGAAATCATTCTTGGTCTCTTCTGTTCCGTCATTCTTCTTATCGTTCCCCAGCCAATTCTTCATCGAGGTTTTGTTCGTATCGACAATACTAGCGAGCTCAGTACGCTGTTTCTCTCGAAGCTTCTTCTCATCTTCCATCGTTAACTTTTTATCAAGCAGAACAGCGCGATTATACTCCTTCGTTCCCTGGGTCATCTCGTTCAAATGTTTGCCCAGCATGTTGCGAACCTTCTCCGTTCCAACAAGACGACCAACAAGGAATTGAAGCAGAGCCAGCTTGTGCTGCACTTGAAGCGAAGGGTAATCGCCATCCTGCAAGGATCGGAAAGCGGCTAGGAACGTGGATGTCGCGTGTGATGTGTAGCGAGGCACAGCAGAAATCAAGCTGCACAGAATTGACGGCCACGTTAACGACGTCAGCATCGAGAGGGTCGGCACGCCCACAGTCAGAGGGGCGTGTTGGATTTCATATCGATAGCGCTCGCTATCGTCCATCGATCCTTCATCGTCGGAAACGTAGTCTTCGTCCTCCCTGTATCAGTAAAGCAATTGGAGAATTAACGTGAGGAGAAAGGTGGCAGCCACCAGCACGTACGATGCCGTCCGTACCTGTCCTCGAGAATCTTCTCCAGCAAACACATGTGGATCTCCGTCAGCATCGGAGAGTGGTTGGAGCGGTTCAGTGCACAGCTAAACTGGTCGACTGTAATGTCTGCAAGCTGCAAAATATCGCGGAACGCGTAGATACAATCCCACACAGCAAGCATTTTGCCAACGTACTTAGCAGGAATATCCGCAAACTCACACGGCATTGGTCTGTAAAAATCAAAGCAAAGTCAAAACGCCATTCACTGAGCACCGATACGCTGAGCAGAACGTACGTCGGTTTGTCCGGACGTGACGTATCTTCAATGACTTCACGCGGAACATCGTTGATTCCACGTTTCTTCTTGTTGAGGGCTTCTTCTTTCCTTCTCAGCGCCGCATCCTCCTTTTCTAGCTTCTCCAGTCTCTCCTTTGCCGCCCGCACAGTCTGCGCAAGATCTTCAGCGATCTTACCGAGTTTCTCCTCTTCCTTGTCTTTGTACTTAATTTTCTTGCGACTGAGGATACGGTCCTGCATCTCCAAAACACGTTTGGCTTTGTGCTCGATAGCCTCCACCGACTTCTTCGCCAGCATATCCTCCCTCATCAATTCGGCCTTGCGTCGACGCGCGTCGCGTTCCAGTTTCTCCGTCTCGCGCATCACACGCGCTTTCTCTTTCGACTCCTTCTTAAGACGACGTCGATCCAAGCATTCTCTGTAAAAAGGATAACTAATCAGCAATAACTCGACACTCATAGCAGCGTGTAGGTTACGTACGAGCACATTTTGCAGAACCACTCACTGTCCGGGATCATATCCTCACTCATCCCCAAGCTACAAACAAAAAGTCAGCTCAACTTACTTGTAACATGAAAAAAAAAAATAGCAGACAAAAACTCACCAGCTCATGTGGAAAGCTCTAGGACAGCGGTCACAGCATAGGAGTTCTCCTCCATCTTTGCAAATGTTACAGTACCACCGATTGTGATCCGACCAGCCATCGTCAGCCGTGTCCACGCTCTCGTTGCCATCTTCATCAGCTGAATGCAATGGCGTATCAATTGCCATGTCTCCTGTTGTGGTCACACTCTCCGAGTCTTCCTCACTGTTGTTGCATAGCTCCACAACACTCAACATGTGAGGAGGACGGGCATTGGGTCCTTCCAGGTCATTAAAGACCGGTGGATGTAATCTGCTTTCTGTCTTTTTGCGCGGCTTTTTAGCTCGCGCCTTGGGTCTCCCCGTGTCTCGACTGGAATAGACCGAAGACTGGATAATTCTGGCTTTACCAGTGTACTTTGGCTTGGTCGCTGGGGGAGGAGGAGGTGAAGGAGGAGGGGGAGGAGGAGGCAGCACCACGAAGCCCGCAGAGTCCAAGTCACTGTCTTCGTCGCTGTAGTTCATTTGCTGGAATTTAGCAACAGAGTGAAAGAATTAGACAACATTTAGGCTACTGTTAAACACTGATAATGAGACTTACGCTGAAGGCTGTAGGGCGCTATAGACAGCCGGAAAAGCGCGAAACAACGCGGTAGTAGATGAAACGAATAACAGTGCACACGTGGTGACAGGAGGAACGGGCAGCAGCGACTTCCTTACGGCTCCTCGGGGCCTTTAAGTGCAGAGCGCGGAGGTGGCAAAGTGGCGGGGCGAACTCGATTGGAAATTGGGAATCAACAAAAACTAAACTGGCCGTTTTATGCGTTACATATGTGTTTTCAAGAGTCGATAGATTTAGGTGTTTGTATGTGAAGAGGAAATATGGTAAATGAAGTATAAGATTTATGGAATTCTACGAACCGGACGGCAGATTGGTATGCGCTCGCCACGTCCACACCCACCCGCTAGCCAGCCAATCTTTTCTTCTCCCCCTGCCGAGTGGTTACGCTGGTTCGTTCCTCGCTTCAAAACCGGATTCAATACAGGTTCGATGTCACATCTAATAGGATCGTGGCAGGTCGGTGATAAGTTTTAGAATACTTTGACAAACGGAACCAAAGTGGTGGAAAACTTCAACAAGAACGATAGTGTTCCAGTCTTCTTGATGACAATCGGGATATACTTGCAACGAGAAAAGAAGAGGGTGTTTAATAGGTTGACGCCGACAAACTAGTCGATTGAAAACGTCAAACGGCTAATATTTCGTAGTAATTGCGAGGAATCACTTTGATGCTTAAACACAGCGAATGAGTTTCTTGGTTTCATGGATGAAGCGAAGTAACTATTGAATATTCGACTGGTAGTTGATCCCGCCGCTACCACCGCCGATCCATCTAGCCCCTACTCAATTGTAACTACTGATCGCATCGGTCACGTGCTTCCATTCGAATAGTTTTCGTTACTTGTACCCCCAGCGTAGACGTTGAGACAATAAATGCTCTTGATAATCGGCTTTCATCGAACGAAGTTACACTGTGTAAAGCAATGGAGCAATGGAGCAGCAGTGGAGCAGTGGAGCAGTGGAGCAGTGGAGCTGTGGAGCAAAATCATATGTGGCGTGTACGTGCACATGCCTTGACGATAACAACACATATTTTGGAGGGGTACAACAGTGGAAATTGTTGGAGGGGTGCTTGGGATCCGATTCCCGAAGCAAAAACAACAACTTACTCACGAATTTAAAACCAAGATCAATGTGCACCTGACATAACTAACCCCCGCGCTCTCGTCAATCGATACGAATCACTTTCAATCGCCAGTATCTACTGAGAGTGTTCTTAAAAGACTCGCTGGCAGTGCGCCACTGCCGTTAGCGCACTTATAGGGCTATCAAAGCTATCGAAAATCATCTCACATTTTTTATAGCAGGAATCCAGAGTGATTCTTCACTTCTGTCTTGTGTGAATTCACGTAGTAGTTATGCTTGGTTGAGCGGGAATCCATACATTGCGTGGAGTGCACCAAACACACAAGATACGTGTCACGAAAGGATAAACCAATGGTACCGTTTCCAGTTATGTGAAGTTGTACTTATGTGTTTTCAATGAATACGGTGCAAGCCTGTTGATTCCTCGTTGATATCATATTGATAAGCACGGAAAAATCAGGGCGGGTCAACGGTGGAGATCGCAAGCACTGCAACGGATTCGAGCCAGCCCGCAGCACTTACTACATGTTTGTTAAATTTGATATTGTTGCGCTTCTTTAAATTGATATTGCAGATAAGAGTTCTTTGTCTTTAATTTGCAGGTTTGGAGATAACCACCAACAATCCACGCGTGCATGTGATGATCGCGTTCTAGAGATCAACGCTCAAGACTTCCACGCCACACAAATTAGAGACGGCGGGGTTACCAACTACCGAATACCTGCATTTGACATTCTGCAGGATATAAAAAAACAATACGAATTGCTTATATTAGTCAGCAATGTAGTATTCGCAACATGGCTATTGCACTAAGAATGTCGATATCAACACCATCCCCTTCATTTCCATTCAGTAGATTCTCCATGTTTATCAGGAGCTCCACTTCTTCTGGTGTCATCTGCCTCATCACTCTTAAAAGTTCCAGCCCCAACGCTTTCAACATCTACTGCATCGTCAGTCGCAGAAGCTCCCCAATGAGTTCTGGTCGAGAAAAGTTTCTGTTGAAATGACACCTGCTCTTGTGGTGGTGGTGGCTTCTCCTCGTACTCCAATTCTTCAGCCAGTGCTTCTTTGTTCTTGTCCAATCTCGTACCAACGAAAGCGGTAGAGATCAATTGCCCTTGGCTTCGAGGCGATTTAGTGGTGTCACCCGACTTCCCAACGACCTTTTCTTGAGTGCCGGCACCCCCAGATAGTATCGGTTGGTGTAGTGCTGCAGCGTCGGTCGCTTCCGATCCATGATTTTCATGAGATAGACGCGTGAAGCCGTCGAATAAACGCTGCCTCATAGCTGCCGTTTTCGCCTCCAGAACCAACCACTTCCCGTCACTGGAATGGATGGATACGCAATGATCCTCACGGTGAGGCGTGGATTTACCCGTGGCTTTCGCACTTCCACGGATTCCCTTCTGCACGTTGTCAATGAGTTCTGTCTTTAGACTGCTCTTCGCGGTTTGTCGCTTCATGGCTCCGATAGAGTTCCAAAACACGACCTTCATATCTGCTGTAATGCGCAACTTGCGTGAAACCACACGACCACTCTTCTGGCATATTTTTTTTAGCGTAAGTCCGTCCAGAAGCTCGCGAACAAACTCCAGATACTCATACATCTTCATGTCATCGTTCTCCACGTTTTCATAGGACACGTCTTCTTTTGCCAGGGTTGCGCGCCTCTCGGCTCGGGCTGCTATAGACTGTCCAGACGCAGCACGAACAAAATCTTCCTTCGTCGCTACCCGGGCGGCTGAATTCGTACGGGAGCGACGGCCGATCGACTCAGCTTTACCGATACTAGCGTCGCTACCAAGACGGATACTGCTTTGCCGCATCCGTCCCATCGACGGAGGCGACGGTGGCGCCACCACGAAGAGACTTGAGCGGCTCGGGCCAGAACGAGCTGGAGAAGGAGGTCTCAGCTGGGGTTTCGTTTCTGGAGGAGATTCCAGGTCATCCGTCGATCTAGCGACACTCTCATAGGTTTTAGTCGCCGCAGCAGCCAATTGCTGCGTCATATCCGCTTGGAATCGATAGCGCACATCGATACCAGCAGTTGATTCGGACAGGAAGAAGCTGCCGATCCAGGATGAGGCTCTTCGCCATCGACTCTGGGTCTCCACTTTCTCTTCTTCAATGTTTTGCTCCTTCTTTACTGTAGATCCGAACCACAGCACAAACGGTGCCTCACTCTTCTCATTGGCGAACCGTACTGGAATCGCTGATAACAACAAGAAGCCTCCTACTACAAACAACACATAGACCCCCAAGAGCATCTTCCATGTCGACGAAACGTCAAAATGCGTCCCGTACGCATTCCGATACGTCCTCAACACTTTGATCTCTACATCAGGTTGCACATCTATCAAGTCAGCAGTCACAGGATCGTTTAATCTCCTCTCCAACGCCCTCACAGACGCTAACACAAGTGCATAGACCACCAACTTCCACCCCATATCCAAAATGAATGATTGACCATCACTCTTGCATTCATTCTTTTAAGTACGGATTTTGTTTTCGCACTTAGTACGAATAGACCTTCACTCCATTCCCTCCTTTGATCATGTATGGCAAGCGCTCGTTGGATGACGGCGACCGTGAAGATGGCTACAAGCGCTCGCGTGTAGACGATCGCTACGGTGGGAGACGCTACGACCGCAGTGGAGACCGAGGCCGTGACCGTGACCGCTTTAATGAGAGCGACCGTGCGCGCGCCTGGCGATTGGCTAAAAAAGCCGTCGTGGAGCTCGGAGATGGTGTGGAACGCGAGCAACTGACGCGTACGAGCGACTTGTTGCTGCGGGAGCTGGAGCCGGACGCGCAGGACGTGAAGCTCGGCCATTTAGCTACTCTGGTGCTGCGTGGAGCGTCGCGATTGGCGCATAAGACGGCGCTGTACGCGACGCTGGTGGGGCTGGTGAACGCCCGTAAACCGGCGTTTGGTAGGGAAGTGGTGGCTGGAGCAGCTCGGTCTTTACAGAGAGACGTGGACTTCTTCAGTTTCGAGAAGGTGGAGGAATCCGACACGCCGGATACGGACGTTTTCCGTCGAGATGGAGATATTCAGGCCGTGGCGACGAGAGTGAGACTTACAGTGAGATTGTTGGCCGAGCTGGTGTCTGCTAAAGTCTGCAAGGCTGAAGATGTGCTGGCAATGCTGGACTCGCTCCAGGGACTGTGTACGTCGGAGGATTGGGACGCAGATGATGAAACTCACGCTTCTCTGAGAGCGAGAGAGGATACTGCGGCTTGGAAGGACTTTTTCGCGGCTGTGGTGCTGGATGCTCTGCTACATAGTGGAAAGGAACTGGTGGCTGCTGCGGAGAACCTTTTTGACAGCTTGTTGAGCCGATGCAGAGAGTACGTCTCGCACAGGGAGGAGGAGAACAATCCACGTGGATCTGCTGCTGGACCTTCGTCCTGGAGAACGAGGCGCTTGCAGCTGGATCTGCTGTGGGGACCTGAGAGCAATGACGAGTTGCCATCTATGTGTGCGGCTAGTGATCCGTTGTCATTGGTGTGGGAAGCATTGAACGCTATTCGAAATGGTGAAGACAAGGATGCGGCCTGGAAACTCCCGGGAATCAACCACCCGCAGGATGTCTTTGCGCCTGACTTTGAACATTCCGAGACACACCCGCTTGTGGTGCCTCTATCGATCGACTTGACCAAGGTAGGAGGACTTAACTGATGCATTTGAGATGTTACTTTTTGATTTTTAATAGTTTTCTTTGCAAACAGCTCGACTCGAACAAGATCCCGGCATACACGACGTGGTTCCGTATTCTGTCCGACGAATCTGGTGCTGCTGGCGCCGCGATTGCGATGTTGCCGCTGGGCTCGTATCTTATTACTCGCAGCCACTTTGTCGAAGCACTAGAGACTTCCCACCCGAAGCCTGCTATTGCGGCCAAACTGTTGCTAGGTCTGTGTCGCGCATACAACGCTCGATTCGCCTCTACTCAGACGGAGGAATCTACCCCCGTTAAAAGCGAGTACTTGCTGATAGAGACGCTGTTGGTGGCTGCTATTTCTGAGAGTGCAAATGCCAAGTTGGCTTACTACTGCTCGGTGCTGTACCACCTGGTGAAGACGGATGCCCGTATTGTGTCTCCTGCTTTGGCTGTGGTAGTGGAGTTGCTGTTCCGTGAGGTGCCGACCATGCGCGCCGCTGCCGTCGACTCGTTTGTCCAATTGCTGAGCCACTTCCTGTCGAACTTCGAGTTCAAGTGGCGTTGGGCGGCGTGGTCGTACGTGCTGGAAGCCAGTGAGGATGATCCCCAGCGCCTGTTTGTCAGTGCTGTTATCGAGCGCTGTGTGCGTCTCTCGTACTTGCAACACATGCAGAGCGCGTTGCCCGCTGAGTTCCACGTTCTTCTACCTCCGGCGCCTAAGCCTCGCATCCGTTTCCAGGCCGCAAAGGAGGGAGATGATGCTAGCGCTCCTGCTGAATCGAGCGCTGCGTCTGAATTCTACCAGTCCGTGACGACGAAGCTGAAGGGCCACCCGCCCGCGTCTGCGCTGCGTTCTTGGTTGAACGAAGAGCTCCCCCGTCTCGAGATTTCGCGTGAGGAAGCTGTGGAGGTTGTTTGGACTTGCATCCTGGAAGCTGGCGCGGCTACATTTACGCACATGCGTCTGCTGCTAGAGAAGTATGGCAAGCGCAATGAGCTTTTCGGCAGCGAGGACCAGCCAGCTGAGGAGACTGACGCTGACGAGCTTGTACTGGTCAAGACTGTGGCTTCCGTGTGGCTGAAATCGCCGCAGCACATCGGTCTGATTCTGAACGCGATGCTGCGTCAAGGTCTGTTCCGTCCGTCAACAATTGTAACGTGGGTGTTCACTCCTGACGCCGTGCAGCAGTACAGTTGGCCGTACGTGTGGGAAATTCTGAACGACACACTCAAGTTTGTGCAGGACGCCATTCGTTCAAAGACACAGCAGTTGGAGCAGGCTTCAGCGCCGAGATCAGCGGATGACCGGGACAACGAGGAGATGCCTGACGTGGCCGGTCTTGAGGATGGTCGCAAGCGCCTTCAGGATGAGCTGCGGCAGTTGCTTGTGCTGCTGTTCCGTGGATTCAATCGTGTGATCTCTGAGCACAAGGCCGAATGCGAGTCCGAGGGCTCCGACCCGCGTGACAATTGGTTCCGCAGTGCGCTGGCACAGATGCAGGCTGTGGGACACAGATACCGTGGCCCACTCGAGGACGCGTTAGATGAGCTTCAGCTCGAGGTTTTCAGTGTCAGTGCCTCGGCTGACGAGGACGCTTCCAAGATCTTCCAGCTCGTGCGTGAATCATACCGCAGTGCCTAGGTAAACAATAAAAACCAAGGAAGGGAAGACCTCACATAGGAGGCGAACACTGAGGCACAGAAAACAAAGTACCCGTGTATTGCTGCGCGTTTAGCCGTGATTTCATTCTTTGTCATCAGCTGTGGTCTCCTCAGGCTTCGTAGAAGCGGTTGCCTCTGTCTTCCGCTTCTTGACTGGGATCACATTCACAGCAGAAGCAGAGGAGTCGGTCTGTCCGAATCCAATGGTTGTCTCCGCCTTCTCTTCCTTAGCCTCATTCGCAACTGCACCAGCGATAGTTTCCTTGATTCCATCCACCTTCTCCTTAAGTTCCAAGTAGATCTCCATGTAATCCAACAGCGTCTTCTCATCTTCCTTCAACTCGTCCTGCTTCACCCCAGCACAGACCAAGAACTCGTCCTTCAACGTCTCTGGGTGCTCTCCCTTAAACTCCAACGTAAGGTTGGGGTCCTCAGCTCCAGACGGCGCTTTCCTCTTGCCTTTTCCCTTCGGTTCAGCCTCTGCATCCAGTGAATACTTAGGGATTCTGTCATCCACGAACTTCTGCAGCTTCTCACACTTCTTCACCGCACGATGAATGTTCTCCGCCATGACACGTCCAGCCATCACATAGTGCGTGAGTTCTTCATTAGGAACAACTTCCTTCTCACTCTCTTTATCAGCCGTTGAGTCTCTATAGATACAGGCAATTGCCAGCTGACAGTACAAATCTGCAAGCTGCGTCGTGTCCTCAGCCTTTGTTGATTTCAACAGCTTCCTCCTCAACAGCAAAGCCTTCTCAAAGTCAGCTTTAGCCTGTTCGAATTGGTCACTTTCAAGTCCCAAATCGCCCAAACGGGTGTAAACTCGAGCTAATTGAGCCTCCACCGCCTCATCCCCAGGATAACGAGAATAAATGACACGAGACAGTTCCATCACTTCCCAAGCCGCTTCCAGGTCATCTGCTGCGTCTCTGGCGTCCTGTTCCCCGTCGCCTCCTCCATTGGCTGCTCCTTCCACTGCACCACCAAACAGACTAGCTGTAGCCTCCGTGAGGGTCAATAGAGCGTGGCCATATTCGTAGTAGACTGGAGCCACAGCCAAAGAGTCACTTTTGCCCTCAGCCTCACACATTGTGCGCAGAAGGTCCTCAAACGTCACCACCGCCTCCTCCAGACGCTTGTCCTTCAGTAGAGCCACGCCCCGCAGGTAGCGAGGGTCTGTGAGCGTCGCCTGCAGCTCCTGCGCCGTCGACGTTTCGGTGGTCGACATTTTCTTATATAAGAAAAAAAAAAAACTCTTTGGAGAATGGCGCCAAATAGAAGGCAGTTAAAAAAAACTTGCATAGAGAATAAAAAGATGTTGCGATTAAGGAGATATGGCTACATGTGCACGTTTGTTGCCATTGCGCATTTTTGCTTGATCACAAACCTCGTAGTAATCTAGTAGACTCTTTGGAGCTGGAGCTCTTCTTGAATACTCCTAGTACAGCGAGAATGATGAGGATGACGAGGATAGCGCAAACTGACAGCAGAATCGTGAGTTTCACGTTCTTCCACCACATTTGCCGGCGTAACTTGCGTCCAGTGTTGCGAAACACCTTGGCTTGTTCGTTCAGATCGTTCGTCTTCTGCTCTACGACCTCCATCTTCTCTGTATTGGACAATACCACTTGGATATTGTTGTGCATGACGGTCTTCACTCCATCCACCTGATGCATCACCTCCGATAACTTATCCACCTTAGTGCGGTCGTCGTAGGTAGCGCAAATTCCTGCAAATGGTTTGGCGCAGTCCTTATCCAGTCCATTCTGTATAAAAAGAAACATTTAGCAACAACGCACAACATCTAAAAAACTAGAAATTGCACTCACCTCTCGACACGTGAGCGCTTTGGATCCGAACTTGGGCACAATCTCTGTTTGGACAGCTGAGATCATCTGAAATGCCAGTCGAATGGGGTAATCTTTCGCTGTAATAGCAGCAAACACGAGCTCGTCATTGTTCATGGTGAAATGGAACTTGTTCGGGTCGCAGTCCAGCGAATGGCGGCCATTGGGCGTCACCTGAGTCTTCCACGTCGGAGCACGGATCACTTTGCTCAGCATCTCCTTGAAATTGACCATATCAGCCTCACCACCTCTCGACTTGCCATCTGCTGAGTGCATGTAACTAGCCACGATCACTTTGTCCGTGGCTCGTGCAATGGCCAAGAACTTGATGTTATCGCGTATCAAAGTCGCCGACGCTGCTGTTGTCGGTGCCATTGTATCAAAGTTGCTTCTTCTCTTATGGCGAGTCTCTTAATGTTGTCAATACACACAACAGGACACCAATGCGACGGGCTTTGGCCGGTTACAAGCTATTTGCAAGATGATCAGGACGAAAGGAAAAGAGAAAACTGAGATATTTTCGGCCTTTCTCGTAGTGTGAGAGTTCTACATTTCTTAGGTCGATTGACCGACCAAGCCTTCTAAACAGACTACAAGTCATTACATAGGAAAGGTTTTATCCTAGAAGTGCAATTGCATCGTAGTAGTGGGTGAAGAAAGTTAAAAATGGCTTCAAGTCAAGTGCCTAAAGTGTCTAACTTGTTTTACTTCTCGACGGTAAAATGAGGCTGCGCAAGTGTAGCAAGATGCTGGAGCTGGTTGGCTGAGAGTTTCTGGGTGAATGGCAGTTTGGATGTAGATGGAAGTTGCTCCTCCAGTAGTGTGATGTCCATACCCGAGCTGAGCGACGCAAGAACTGCCACTTCTTGGAGAGAGATTTTGTCCGACGGAAGAAGTCCCTTCTTCTCTTTCCACGCAGTCATGATGTTGGCAGCACGGTCAGCGTCGACAAGCTATTAGACAAGAACAAAAAGAATGGCCATAGTCAGTAAAATATCTTGCACCAAAGTACTTCATCAGGTGACGTTACCTCAATGGATCCGGTGAAACACTTGAGTAACTGGTTCATGGCCATTGAGTAGGCAAATCCCAGCTCCTCCGTTTCCTTGTGCTTGTTAAACGCCTTGATAGTCGCTTCAACGCGGGGGTAGATCTGTGTCTCACGGACGTACATCCAAACTTGAAGGTTGTCGAACTGACTGTGCTGGTTGGCTAGGATGTGAGCCCAAGCAACTTCCTCGGCCGGTGGTAGGTCAAGGTGCTCGTTCTCTGGGCGAATCTTCTCCATGTACTTCTTCTCGACAGCAATGCCCAAGTTAAACGCCGTCTTCAGTAGCAACGCCACATCTTCACCCGTAGTGTCATTGTACGCCTTGAAGTGGAAAGGGTTTCCACTAGACAACATCGCTTCCAGTGGTCGGTCGCCGATAAGCAGCATCTTGCGTTCCTTTCGGAACTGCAGTACAGTCTCCGGCAGCGGAAAGATCGCACTACCAACATGTTGAGGTAGTTGCAGAGATGCAAAACGTCCAAACTGTTCCGACAAAGGGGTAAACGTCTTCTCTACTAGCTGCTCCAATGGTTTACTAGAAACGTCAAAATTCGGCAGTGCAAAGCCATAACTCTGCACTTTTCCATCATTGCACAACAGTTCCAATGCATCACACGTAGCCTTGAGTCTCTCCATCAATTCTCCTTGTTTCCCCGGCACCAACGCTAATTCGTCTGGAATTTGACAGACAGCATGGTCCAAAGTCTCGATATCCAACTCCCCCATCGTAATTTCCACTCCTTTCTCGACGTACTCCTTAGTAAGTCGACCGTCTGCCTCTGGGTTGGAAGGATGCACCACATTGCTGCCGATAAGCGTGGAAACCACGAAACATTCACGAGGGATGTCCAGATCTTCAATGGATTCGTTCAAAGCCAGAGCTTCCACATACGTCTGCTTCTCCCCAGCTTTGGTGGGCACTGCAGGGTTCACTGCTGCCTGAATAAAGTTGCTGGTGTACGAGGACATCACATTCTTACAGGTGTCTAAGCGGGGCATATCCTTAGCCCAGAGACCAGGACTGCCAATACCTCGAGGAGATACACTAACCCATTGCGCATCGTCTCCTGACTCGCTCACTCGGAGTTTGGGGCTGGTACTGGACAGGAAAGGAGAACGAGCTACAAAGTCTTCGGTCGCAGGGCCAGTGGCTCGACCCACGTGGAGATGAGCGCTGCGCAGCGTCGACAAGCGCACACGTTGACCAGTGCAGATGATGGTCTTCATGTGTCTGAGCTTTTTCGACCACAGGTGAAGTGTGTAGCGTACACAACAATTCACATACAAAAATCAAGATCAATGATTTTTTCATAATTGAAAATGTCGGAAGAGAAGAAGACGAGCGACGTCGGCATTGAGATGGTTTCGGGCAGTATCAGCCTACCGTCGGCCGAGGAGAACACGCTGGATGAGCCCGTGTCTACCACCATCGTACGTTGGCTCCGTTTTGTCTCTTTACGCTGCCTCAATTCCCTTTTCTAAGTCATTATTGCAACACGTGGCCTCTTCCTCGCTTTTTTTTTTTTTTTTTTTCAGCTTCGGGACCTGCGACTGGTCGGTGGAAAGTTGCGGGTGGTGCTCATGCCCAGCAACACGTCGGAGGAGACGCTACAGGCTCTGCGAGATTGTACGGACGCTGGAATCAGATCTGGGAATGACAAGCTCTGACTTAATTATGCTGTGTAGGGGATCTCTGGGGCCCATTGCTGCTGTGTCTGACGCTCTCCATCATGCTGAGTGTGACGGCTCCAGCGGCGCAGTCCGCTATGGTGTTCACAGGAGTGTTTGTCGTCATTTGGGTGGGTGCTGCTATTGTGACGATCAATGCGCAGCTTCTGGGCAGCACCATGTACGTTCAAGACTGTTTTTATCTAGGCTTTGACTGGATTCTGTAGCTGATGAAGGTGCTTGATTTCAGTTCTTTCTTTCAGAGTGTTTGTGTGCTCGGGTACTGCGTTTTCCCGCTGAATATCGCTACGTTGGTGTGCATGCTGGCCAAGGTGGTGGTCTCGCACATTTTGCTCCGGATGGTCGTCGTTGCTGTGGGTTTCCTGTGGTCAACACGAGGTGCGTCCCGATTTCTCGCCCTACTACGTAGTATTTCAGTACAAGCTGATTCATTATGGCGCATTTTGTGTTTGCTTCGTGCAGCGTCAGTTGTGTTTATGTCGAAGTTGGTGCCACCCAAGCGCAAGGCGCTTACAGTGTACCCGGTGCTGCTCTTCTATCTTTTCATCAGCTGGATGGTGCTCATTCAATAAGCAGCAGCACACAGTTCATGCAGCGATAAAAAACTCGTTGTTGTCGGTTCTGCATAATTCACGAAACTCTATCGTTATTTCTCCGGTTGAGAAGAGTTTTAAGTTGAGCAGTAGGTAAATCGAAGCTCACTCTTGGGCATGTTACGGACACCTCGCGCGATTGCGATTACTTCTTGTCCAAGTCCTCAGCAGAACGATACACGCTCTTCGTGTAAGCTCAACATCTATTACGCCATGATGATGAAGCCTTCGGAATTGAAGAGCACACGGCAAAAGATTGCTGCCTGGATGCAGCATTGGTACTTCAATGTATGGTGGCAAAATCCACCGATGCCAGTTAAACTGGTTTGTTGTTTGCAACTCTTCCTGCCATCGATGAACCCAAAGTTCTTGAATATGAGATTGTTCGTTTGCAAACATTTCTGAGACGCTCTTCTTGGGTAATCTTTTACGGGACGCGATTGGTTGGTCGAGTCGCTTGTCCGTGTTGCACACTTGCCATCTGGACTTCTATTCCTCACTTCTCCACCGTCTCCATGGGCTGCGCATCGAGTAGCGAGGCCTTCCAGCCGATCCCAGACAGCTACACCTCCATCGGTATGTGTGATAGTGCTGTAGTGTTAATTTGCAGCAGTTCTAACGCTGTAAACGTCTTGAAAATTCAAAAATCGACTGTACCGGACAACCAGAGGAAGTGCAGAAAGCTCTTCGGTAAGTGTCTTTGGACGACAACGGGCCTTTCGGCCAGTGCGGTGACGATGTTGAGGCCTTATATTGATGCTGGTATTGATGTTATTAACTGAACAGACAAGTAGGGCTGCAGTCTTCTGACTTGATTGTTGCGGTATGTGCTGCTCTGACTGAACTGCGTGTCTTGGCAACGTCTAATGTTGTGGTTGTTGTGGAATTCTCTTTGTATTTGATGCAGGTGGACTTCACACAAGCGAACTTGGTAAATGGGAGAGTGGAAATTGCGTTCTTTGGCGTTTCTTTTCGCTGACATTTTACTGTGCTTGTAGCTGAAGGGAGAACACACATTTGAAGGACGCTCGTTGCACTACGTTGACACGACTGGACGCGTACAAAACCCTTACCAGGTGCGCTGCTGTTCATATTATCCACGCTGTTAACACACCTGGACTAATGTGTCTTATTTTCACTCCTAAAGACGGTCATTTCAGCGATCACTCGCGTGTTTGAGCTGTTCGACGATGACAATTCCATCCCAGCGTTTGGTTACGGAGGATATCCTGAACGGCCATATGATGAACGGTACTTTCCTTTTGTGGAAGGCCAAGGGTGTGAACTGGATGACGTTCTGCAACGCTATTTCGCAATTGCTTCCACTTTGGAGCTCAATTCGTCTGCGAGTTTTGTACCGGTGATCCACGAAGCAATCAAGACAGCAAAGAAGACTCGCCGGTATCACATCTTGATTATCATCTCCAACGGCCACATAGACGACCCTGCTATGGCTCGACGGGCTATCGTGGAAGCGTCCGAGTACCCAATCTGTACGTGATTGTTACTGTTGTGTTTGCGGTTGATGTGTACTAACTGTAAAATGACTAGCGATTGTCATGGTTGGTGTTGGCGATGGTCCTTGGACTATGATGAGGGAGTTCGATGATCAACTCCCTGAGCGTCGATTTGACAACTTCCAGTTCGTGAACTACAACACAATTCCGAGAGGAAACCTTAATAATCCGGACGGAGGCTTCGCGATGCAGGCGCTGATGGAGATTCCAGGTAAAGCTTTGGCCAAAACAGTTCGAGTCTGTGTTTCTATGATTCTCACTCTGGTTACTCATGTCCGCACTTGCAGAACAATACAACCAAATTCGAGAGCTCGGATTGATCAAGAACTAGCATTAGCTGCCAGTCGTTGGGCTCAATTTCCTTCACCACGTACCGATAACGTTTACGTACCTGTAGTCAGGCTCATAAGTGGATAAATCAACATTTGCCTACGCCTAAAGCAGTGCTACAGAAGGTTCTTAGTCCAAATCCATTGAGGTCCTCTATCGAATCCATTTGGGTTGCGGATCACGTAGCGTGGCGTGATTCAGCTACAGTTTGTGTGCTGCACACAAGCTGAACTAGCAAAATTGCGACATGTGGGATTTTTTTTTTAGTCGCCAAGTCGAAGCACCAAAGCTGCTCATGGCGCGCGGCCATCCGATGATCAGGAGAGGCCTCAGGACTCCTGAGTCAGGAGGAGCGAATGTCCTGTACTACTTGGCAAAGCGAAGCAGCACTTCCCCACCACGGTCCCTCGCGACTGGAACGCAATGTCTTGAGTGGCGTTGATCTTGATGTTCTTCATGAGACTTTTCTAGCTCTGCTGCTGAGACCATCCATCGTGGAGAAGAGCCTCTGTCTGTCACATTAAACTGTTGGGCATCGCGACCAAAGCGTCAATGTAAACGCGGATCCACACGCAATCGAAGCAGCAAGGTATCAGACTGAGGTCAGCGTCCCCGGCAGATGGCTCTGTGCAATAGCCTGGACGCTGAAGGGCGTGACATCACCAGTCGCGCTACTACAGGACGACGCGGACGCAATTGTTCATTCCTGAATTCGCCTCGCTCCGAGCACTCCAATCCAGTCTCCTTCCAAGCTTCCAACGACCATGTCTGCTGCTCCGCGCACCGTCAACACATACGCCGCCACGGAGAAGTCCGGCGAGCTCAAGCCCTGGCAATACACGTCGCGTCCGCTAGGTGACGAGGATGTGGAGATCAAGATCTCGCACTGCGGTATCTGTGGCTCGGACGTCCACACCCTTGATAGCGGCTGGGGGCCAACAGTCTACCCCGTTGTGGTTGGCCACGAGATTGTCGGCGAAGTGACTGCTGCTGGTCCTAAGGTGTCCAACCTCGCGGTGGGCGACCGTGTGGGTGTTGGCGCTCAAGTCTGGTCCTGCCAGAACAAGGACGCGGACAAGCCGTGCGTCGACTGTGCTGACAAGGTGGAGTCGTACTGTGACCGTGCCGTGTTGACGTACAACGCCAAGTACGAGGACGGTGCGCTGGCTTACGGCGGCTATGCGGACTACGTGCGCGTGTCCAGCGCCTTCGCCTTCAAGATCCCCGAGAACATCCCGTCGGATGTGGCTGCTCCTCTGCTGTGCGCTGGTGCCACCGTGTTCTCGCCGTTGAAGCACCAGGGCGTCAAGGCCGGCGACCGTGTCGGTGTCATTGGCATTGGCGGTCTTGGTCACCTTGCCATCCAGTTCATCCGTGCTATGGGCGCTGTGCCTGTGGCTTTCTCGCGCTCAGCCAACAAGCGTCAGCAGATCCTGGACTTGGGTGCTGCTGAGTTCTACAACTTGAGCGACTCGGAAGATGCTAAGAAGGCCGAAAACTCGGTGCACACGCTGATCTTGACCGCTGATGCCAAGGGAATGCCGTACAACCAGTACTTGGGGCTCCTGCGCAAGCGTGGCACGCTCGTGATGCTGGGTCTGCCTAACGATCAGATCCAGTTCATGCCCAT
The DNA here is from genome assembly GCA_031305395.1 of Phytophthora citrophthora. NCBI lineage: Eukaryota > Oomycota > Peronosporomycetes > Peronosporales > Peronosporaceae > Phytophthora > Phytophthora citrophthora. The sequence continues at coordinate 100,721 of JASMQC010000035.1, forward strand.
GTTCGTGGTTGGTCGTGGCATCCGTGTGGTGGGTAGCCTCATTGGCAGCATTGAGGATATTGAAGACATGCTCAAGCTTGCGTCGGAGAAGAACGTACGCCCGATCATCCAGAAATTGCCTATGGAAAAGGTGAACGAAGGCATCACAATCATGCGCGAGGGTCGTGCTCGGTACCGTGTTGTGCTTGAGAACTAAGCGGCTTCCTAAAGAGTAAGAGTACAGTTTAGTGTTGAACGACTTAATGCAATCGCTTTGCTAGACAATATCGATGTAGTTCCTAGGACTTGACGCTAACTGGTGTGCCAGAATGCAGACGCGACATGCTTGTAGTAACCTTGGTACAACCAAATGTCAGTGGAACGACCACAATGATAAAAGATGACAAAGACCAGGAGTTTTTACCGTCGCTTTCCTTCTCTTTCATGCTCAGCAACTCAATTGATATTGGATGCTCCACTCCCAAGCTGGTGGTTGTTTCAGCAGCACATTTGAATGCCTCCACAACTTGATAAACGTCATCTTGAACCGAAGGTTCATCGGGTTCGCGCTGTGCGTTTAGACTCCTGATGAGCTCACGGTCGCGCGATGTTTTCCACACCGTCATGTGAGGGGAATACGGTCGACGGAACCTCTCTGTTGTCAAGCCCAGCTCTTCAAATTCTCCATGCAAACGCTCAGCCACCGCAGCCAACCTGCCATTTCACAGACGTTAGCACGTTTTCACTTTCTTTTTGTAGTTCAGCTTACCGTAGCCCGTCATCCGTTGTTACATCCAGCTTAGCATATAAAACGTCATTCTTGCCGAAGAAACCCCAGTCGCTGAAGTTAAATTGCGGTGTGGAACTGCGTACAAAATCCTCCGCTGCCACTCGACTAGCCATTGAATGCAGCACTTGACAAGCTTGGTCAACGGCTGCAACAGCAAAGATCAGCGTATAGTCTTAACTCCATCATTGAACAATACCTACCGGCGTCGTCTGAAAGACGCAACACACAGAGAGTGACGTGCAACGTCCTGGGATCGATGAGGCACGGCTCCACATCAGGACAAGCGTCACGGATCGCAGTCTGGATCTGTTCCACCTGCGCCACAAGGTCAGTCGAAGTAACCCGAAAACCCACGAAGAAGTTGGGCCATTCCCGACGACGAGGGGGCTTGTTCCTCCAGCGGGGGCTTCGATCCGGTCCTGTAGACAGCATCTTCCGCATTGACCAATCGCAGTAAGCGAGTGATTATGCAGGTGGAAGATTACGATAAATCATGGATCAAGTAATCCTGCGTGCATCCTAAAACCACAGTCATTCCTCTTTTAGAAACGCACTAGGATGAAGACACTGCACGTGGCTCTTGCAGTCTTTGCTGGGGTTCTGAGTCTACTGCTTGGTATCCCATCATTATTCCTTCCGGAGCTTAGTGCACAAGTGGAGAACAACCTCAAGCAGGAGATGACAGCCCCTTCCAAGCACGCACTCGTCATCGGCGCTTCTTCTGGGATTGGCCTCGGCGTCGCGAAGACTCTGGCGCCTATCGTATCCAAGCTGACACTCTGTTCCAGGTCGTACCCTGAAGAGCTACTGAAGAGCATCAAAGCGGATAACCCGAGCGTCGAGGTTGTCCATGAAAAATTGGATGTGTCCTTGCTGCACGAAGTCCGCAAGTTTACTACGAAGCACACAGAGACGCAGTTCGACTGGATCGTGATGAGTCCTGGCATTATGTCTCTGAATGGCCGAACAGAGACATCTGAAGGTCTTGATGTGAAGATGGCAACACACTACTACGGAAGGTACGCTACTCTCACTTTCTAAATTGTTTTTCTCTCGCTTATATAGTTTATGATACAGATTCATGCTGATCCACGACTTGTTGCAAGTCGTAAATCGTCCTGGTGTGCGTGTTCTCAACATTCTGGGGGCTGGTCATGGCGGTGAAGTCGATTTCAACGATCTAGATCTGAAACACACGTATTCTGGCAAACGTTGTGCAGATGCAACTACACAGTACTCGTACGTTTCTGGTTTAAGTGATACATTTCTTACAATGACTATGACTCAAAAACTCCCTTTGTTTACAGAGATCTGATGGCTCAAGCTTTGTCGGAACATGCCCCAAGCGCATCCTTCATGCACGCATCGCCAGGGTTGGTCAACACTGGCTTGGTGAAGGACCTTCCGTGGTTCTTGAGACTTCCGGCAACTGGAGTGGCTGCTGTGTTTGGTCGATCGCCTGAAACGTGTGGGAAGTACATGGTGTCTGCACTATTGGACGACGAGTACGAGTCTGGCTGGAGGTTGCTTGACCAAAACGGAAAGGAGATATCTCCGTCTAAGTATCACACGAAAGAGGCCAAGGATGCTGTTTGGGAGTACACCCTCCAGACGATCGACGAGATTATGAAGCAGTAGTTGGTAGATCTTAAGTAAGTTTTTAGGTTTTACCTTTACGAAGTTGGGATAATGAGAAACTGGCTGTTGTGAATAATTCCAACAGAGGTTCACTGGCCAGAAGGCATCACCTCACTAATGATGATGCGGAAATCAGTATGCTTCTGGTCATGTGTAGTTTGCGGGTCTGGTCCCCCAAACAACCACTGGATTGAAGATATGATGTGCGATGTGCTCACTCCGTACTTGACCAATCCAGCACGGTAACTCATCTCCTCGATGCCCGGTCACCAGGTCGCGGTACGTTCTCATTCCGAATTTTGGCCCAGAGTCACGAGTGGCGGTGACTATGCGTGTACTCTGCTTTGTTGTCTCAGTCCTGTTCCTTCTATTCGAGATTGACGCCAGTCCTGTGTTCAATTCCAACACCGCTGTGACCCATTCGTTAGCAAAGACAACAACTTACCCAAGATTATTGCGGGTTTCACGCGAAGAAGGAGACGATGAGAGAGCTGGAACGTCAAGCGTTTTGGATAAATTCGTCGTCAAGGCGATGCAGTTGATGAACAAAAACCCGGAAGACGTTTTCAAGAAATTAAAACTAGCGAGAACGAATCTCCGGAACAACGCAGTGTTCGAGCAATGGCTTCAATACGTGTACAAGTTCCGAGCGGCAAAAGGAGAGGACATGTTCTCCGACCAACGATTGTTCACTTTGTTGTGGAAATCCCATAACCACCCTGACGACCTGGTACCGCTTTTCCAGTCGCTTACTCACGTCCAGGGTATGAAAACTCTCGCTCGAACGATGCAGCTCAAGTTGTTCGAATCGGGACCGCAAAGTACCCGCACTCTGATGAACAAGGCGTGGTTGCGAGATCTGGATACTCCTGACGATGTTTTCCACATCTTACGCCTCGAGAAAAACGCCTTGGATAGCCAGCAAAGGCTGCCACAGTGGCTCAAATTCGCAGAAATGTACAAGACGCAGAATCAAATATCGTCTTGGAAGAATGAACTGAACCTGCTGTTGAAGACTCCACACGAGAAGGAAACGTATTTTGGAGAACTTTTTCTATCTCTCAAGAAAATGAAAGGCATGGAGACGATCGGAGCGAAAATGGAGGCGCAGCTTTTTAAACGGTGGATTAAGACAGACACGATGACGCCGGACAAGGTTGGGGTCATCATTGCGAGTCCAGCTAATACGAACTGGAAGCGTGTTTTCGAGTTTCTGCCCATTACGGACTCCAGGTACAAACTTCTTCAAGCGTACACAGTGGCGTATGCTGCAAGCCGAGGAGATGAAGTACTCAAGAGCGTGGAGAAGTTATTCGCTAATTACCAGCCAGTAGCTGCACTTGAAAGAGCAATCAAAGTCTAGTTTCAGGTAGGAATCACGAAAGCAAATGAATTTACTCAACTATAGTAGAGATTTTCACCTCGAGTCTTACCACGTTCTCTTTCGGAGCTGCTTTCTACCCTTTATCACTAGTTGTCATGGATTGTCAAAGCTTTATAGAAAAACGGTGGGTGTTGGCTAAGTGTTCGTGTTAGACTATGTGGTACAAAAGGCTACCAAGTTCCTACTGCAAGCAACTCGCACACCAGCTCGATTAGTACAAATTCGGACGACAAATACAACAGTTTACGGCCAAGCAGTTTTTACATTGGGAGTCAAGTAAACACACAGGCCTCTCACTCGCACATGCAGCAGTGCTCTACGTTGTTTTGGGCGTAGTGTACCGCGGTTCCCCACTCTTCAATCCTGAATTCAAAGCTCAAGCCCAGCACAAGATCAACCAAGAAATGGTAGCACAATCCAAACGCACACTTGTCGTTGGTGCTTCCTCAGGCATTGGACTCGCTGTTGCAAAGGAACTCGCGCCTATCGTTGCAAAGCTGACGCTCTGCTCAAGGTAGTACCCTGACGATCTCCTCAAGTCTATTAAGGCAGATCACCCAAACGTTCAGGTAGCTCACGAGATACTAGATGTGTCGTTGATGCATGAGGTCCGTAAGTTCACTTCACGGCACTCGGATACACCGTTCGATTGGATCATGATGAGTCCTGGAATCTTCAGTATGGACGGCCGAACGGAGACCCCCGAAGGTCTTGACATTAAGATGGCGACACACTACTACGGCAGGTTTGGAGCTTCCTGGATAAAGTATTATGCGATAGCTGCGTTAACCGTTTACTTTGTAGATTCATGCTGATCCACAACTTACTGAAAGGCCTTAACCGGTCTGGAGTTCGAGTTTTGAACGTACTTGGAGGAGGCCAGGGTGGCTATGTGGACGTTGAGGACCTCGATCTAAAGCGCACGTAATCGCCTCGACGTTGTGCTAAGGCAACGATGCAGTACTCGTACGTTTGAGTTGATGGTGGTATATGACTGTTGTAACTCATATCGTTTTCTGAAATTCAGAGACCTGATGGTCCAAGCTTTTTTCTGAACGAGCTCCGAGTGCCTCGTTCCTTCATGCTTCGCCTGGATTTGTGAATACCGGAGTGGTCAACAATGCGCCGTGGTATGTGCGTCTGCCGTTTAAAGGTTTTGCTTTGGTTTTCGCTCGGACACCCGAGATGTGCAGTAGAGCCTTACTTTACCAATACTACCATAGTACCGTATCACCGGTACAGTTGTGTCTTTTTCTCTCGTCCATCAAAAAATCAAAAGCATCCAAGCATGAGCGCAGCCGAGCAGATCCAGAGCCTCATCAGCTCCCTCGAGAGCGACTTGGGCATCGAAGCGAACGCCCCCATCGGCAATGAGAAGAAGGTGAAGGAACAGAAGCCCAAAGAGCAGAAACCCAAGAAGGCCAAGGCCCCGAAGCCCGCTAAAGCCGCCAAAGCCGACCCGAACCAGCCCGAGATCACCAAATTGGACATTCGTGTGGGCCAAATCGTCAAAGTGTGGAAGCACGAGACGGCCGACAAACTCTACTGCGAGGAGATCGACGTGGGTGAGGACGAGCCTCGCCATATCGCTAGTGGATTGGTGCACCATTACTCCCTCGAGGAGATGCAGGACCGTCGCGTTCTGGTGCTGTGCAACTTGAAACCGCGCAACCTCGTGGGCTTCCGTAGCCACGGAATGGTCATGTGTGCTGCGGTGTCTCTTGAAGATGGTAAGGAGAAGGTGGCCTTCGTCACCCCTCCGGAGGGTGCTAAGATCGGAGAACGTATTACGTTCGAAGGGCTTACGGGAGAACCGTTCTCTCCTGCTCAAGTGGAGAAGAAGAAGGTGTTGACGGTGCTGGGCGACGACATGAAGACGGATGACAACGGAGTCGCCAAGTGGAAGGAACATGAGTTTGGCACGTCCGCTGGACCTTGCACGGCTCCTGTGAACAACGGCGTCATTAGATAAGTAGATGTGGAGAACTGCGTGTTCCCTTTTACTTGACAAAATGGTGCAGTGACGATGGAACTATCTAGTTGCGTTTACGTTTCGGTCGAGAACTCGCAGTTTCAGCCTTGGCCTTGGTCTTCTTCTTTGCTTTCTTCTTGAGTGGAAGTGGCACAAATTCTTCTTCGTCTTCTTCTTGTTCGTCCTCTTGTTCTTCTTCAACCTGGGGAGTTTTCTTCTTTTTCGATTGAGCTTTAGCCTTTGCTTTCGCCTTTGCCCTGCGTCGAGAAACGTTTACTGTTGGCGGCACTTCTTCGTCGGAGTTGCTAGCAGAGTCGAAGGCTGCTGCAAGGTCCTTCTTCATGCGTCCTTCTAGGTCTTCTTGTGAGAAACTCTTCTTGTTGCGACCCTGAGGCTTGTCGACGGAAGGAGATTTTGCCGTCACGTGCCAGTTCTCGTTGGCTGCGTGGCTCTGGCTGGGGGAGAAGATCAATGTCGAGATCTCATCAGATTCCTGTCGACGAGCTTCTTCGCTAGAGACCTCGCGCGGCTGCACAGTGCGAGAAGGTGTCGGCGTTGAGGGCAAGCTTTGGCGTCGTCGATCCTTCTCGTCATTGCGTAGACGCACAGGAGTATAAGATGCCTCCAAAAGCTCCTCCTGTGGTGTTTGAGGAGCGCGAACAGCCTTGTTAGGAGTTGTCTGAGGAGACATTGGTGCAGTTTGAGCCTCATCTATTGCGTAATTCATGCGACGTGCCTGCTGCTTTTGTTGTTGCTGCTGCAAGTCGAGTTGCCGTAGATCGTATTCCACTTCCATGGCCATTTGCGGGTCCGTATTCATAAAGATATCCTTCACTTCCTGACGGTACATTTTGAACAGCTCGCGGATGTAGTGAAGCAAGTAGCGAGTCAACGGACTGTGTTTTGCCTCAAGCGTGTGTTTGAGACCGATCAACACTGGCACGATGTTCTCGAGGAAGTTCTTCTTGGACATTTTTGACAGCAGTTTACCTTTTGCTGCAGCAATTTGAGAAGCCACGTTTGCATTTGCTCCAGCGGCCGCTTCTTCTCCTTCCCCTTCCTCATCTTCCTCCTTTGAAGACGTGAGCTTGATCTCTGGCGAGCACAGAATCGCGAAAGTATCTTTCAGAACTGCCTCCGTGCAACGGTCTGTGATCTCAGACGGGTTATCGCACAGCGGGAGTGTGCCATCCATGACTTCCTCCAGAACTTCGGTGCAGAGTTTCATCGAGATCTGCAGCTTCTGCTCGTCTGTCATGTTCTCCAACAGGAAGTTGTACAGTTTTGCCCGTCGGGGGTAGAGCGCATTGCCCAGCAACGCAAGTTCGCGAGTGCCTTCCTCTTCGAAAGGCTCTGAAAACTTGATTTTGTCGCCTTGGATTCCGTTGAAGACAAAGATCATCTCGATAAATTTGTTCGTGAAAATGTGTGGGGACTTTTGCAATAGCGGTCCACATAGCACGTGGCGAGCCAGATTAGCAAGTTCCTCATCTTCGTCAACTGCCGCGCGTAGGAAAAAGCGCAAAAGCGACTCGCGCCACTTGATGTAGTCCTGCAGGATCAATTGCGAGAACAGCAGTAGTGTATTGCGCCGCAATAGACGACTCTCGTCCAGCAGCGACAAGGCAATTGTCGTCATGTAAGCGTCCACAAGTGACGTGTAGCGAATACAGAGATCGCCCAGAATCAACAGGATGTTCGATCGAATGTCTTGTTCCTCGCAGGTTCGCAGCTCACGAATAAACATCGTCATGCACTTCTTGGCTAGGTCTCCGTCTCGTAAGCACAGCTTGCCTAATGTTACAAAGGCACAGACACGAACAGGAGTCGGCAGTGACACAGGGTCCGAGACAATAGAAGCCGTATCATCTTCATCGATCGGTGCTGTGGCTTGAGACATTGACTGGTTGATGGCATTGCTGTTAGGGACAAATTTCGGGGGCAAGAAAAGCTGCACGAGAGACTTGAGACTAGAACTAACGGGCAGCAGTGCGGCCTCGTTACTCTTTTCAGCATCCTTGTCAAACTCGAGTAGAGCTACTTCACCAATAGAGATCAGCTGCTTCTGCAACATTGCTGTCTCCTCCTCCACGCTATCTGGGCTGCTTTCGAAGCATTTTCGAAGGCTTGTTTCACACAAATCGAGCAGCTTTTTCCCCCACGCGAAGCTGATGTCGCGGCTTTTGTCTGAGGAAGGTGCCTTAGCCTTACAAATGCTGTTCAGTGCAAGGATTCCGTCGGCGATGACATTTAGAGGGATTGCAAATGAATGCAACGATGCCAAAATGCCATCGGCTATCGACTTGGCATCTTGTGCATCAATTACTGTTGAAATCGCAGCGATCACGCGCAAGATACGCTTTGAACCATCATTGAATTCGATCGGGAGTGCCTGGTCTTGCAATTTGTTCCAGCACTCAACGACAATGCTGAGATTTTGCTGCTTGCTCTTCACCGTTTCAACAAGATGCCCTGAATGCGCTAGTTCTTCCAACACAATCCAGCTGAAACCCCAGTAGCGAGTCAAAAGCCGACGTGTAGCTTCATCCTCCGTTTCTTCTTGGACCTGTTCTCTGGAGGTGTACGGACTGATACTCTCGTTAATGGCGAACACACATGTTTTGATAATCTTCTCAACATCAATCTTGTCACTCTTAATAAGCATTCGCAAGGCCTTCTGCAAACAGCGAGCCATGACACCATCAAGGTGTGATACTTGCATCCAAACACAGTCAAGGGCTCCGCGCAGCATCTTGTTGCGGCGTGAGTCGTACCATGATAGAACTCGGTCAAACACAACTCTTCCCGCCGATTCCAATGCGCAAGATTGTACGCTCGTCTCAGGGTCAACACACAGCGGTAACACACCAAGATTCCACAATTTTTGGGCTTCCTCATCGTGGGGAAACTTCATCAGGATTGCTGATAACGACTTGATAGACTGCACACGAACAACAACTGAGGAATCTGTGCAGCGTGAATGGATATCAAAAAGATCCTTTTTAGACGAAGCGTGAACGGAGTCTCCTGAGTGGGCCGTCAAAAGAGCCTCCAAAGCGTGTACTGCTGCCCTGCGTACAAATGTCTTGTCGTCCACCAAACGCTCGCGAAACAGGTCAATCAATCGCTGCATAAGAGGTGTTTCTTCGAGCGTCTTGTTTCCTTGGTCATCGAAAGCTGTTTCATACAGAAGCTTTTGTAGTGACGTCGCAATCACCTCCGAGACATTGTTCTCGTTCATTTGCACGTCCATGTCCTCGCCATCGGTGCTTTCTAGGTTTGAAAGACCGAGGGTTAACATGGACGAAATACCAGCAATAGCTTTTGTACGAACTTGAGACATCTTGTCGCGGGCTCGATCAATAAGAACTTCGAGTAATGGCCCAACACCAGAGTATGGAATGAGAGCATCGGGTAACTCATTTTCCTTCACCATCCAGAATCTGGCTTCGACCACGAATCGGCTAATGAGCTCCACCGCAAACTGGCGGTACTTCAGCTTCGTATTGCGAGAATAACTGGTCAAAAATCTTGCCAGCCTTACGCATTCTTCATCACGAAACTCACTGGGCCTCTCGTTTTCTTCCAATACACTCTCTCGCCTTCCAGCCATTGCAGTCGAGAAAACGTACGTCAGTACACGTTGCCGCTCATCAGCGAGACCTGGCGCCTGGAGACAAATGTTCTGAATCAACCCCAGTAACATCAAGGAGTTCTCCTGTCGTGCAGTTCCCTCGGCGTCATCCTCTTCGCAAGATTTGGCTGCAATCTGCTGAATCCTAGTAATAACATCGATCGAGAGCTTGTGAAATTTCAACGACAGCCGATTCTCCTTCGCCACAGACTCCTGGAACGTCACACCTGGGATATAATAATGCAAAATCACGCGTCCAATCTGTAGTGGCTCTCCGTGCGTCCCGTTCACAAGAGACTCCAGTATCTGGATCGTCCTATTCATCGTAGCCGACGCCGTGCCTTCATTTTCAGGTGGCAAAGCTGTTTGCAACGCAATTGCCGTTTCAATTGTCGGCACAATTGACTCCTGACTGGCTGAGAGCGAGAATCCGTCCAGAAACTGCACTAACATGTCCATCAGCTCCAGGCCGTAGGCCGTCAGCATCTGCTGAGTAGCGTGGCTATCTTCTTCACTCTCATCACTGCTCTGCTGTTTCCTAGCTGTTCGTCCACGACGTCCTTTCCTCTTCTGCACAGCTGCATTTCCTGTATCCTTAGCTGCCATTAACACAATCCACTTTTTAAGCGTATCCAGCACCTGTCGATACACGTAAGGCATGAATAATCCATAGGCGGATCCTCCAGGCAGTTGAAGCCAAGCTAAATACACTTTGGCAGCCACCAGAGCCTTCAGAAGAGCGCTCCGCTTCTCCGTGTCTCCCATGTTAGGATACACGTCCCGAACGTTCACAACGGCTTGTAAGAGTGCAAACAACGACCGATACACTGCCTCATTGTTCTCGCTGCCTCCCTGTTGTGATGCCACGGCTTCTATAGCCTCCTGAGACGCGAAGAAGCTCCATAAATCGTCCTGACGCTTCAGATACTTGGCAAAGACCTTGTCCAGAGCGCGCAATTGGCGGCGCGACGCATTGTCCGCCCACTCCTCGCGTACTGCAGCAGTTCCGCCTGTGTCGAACAGCGAAGTGATGGCCTGTTCAGGCACAGAGCCCAGGGAAAGAGGCTGCAGCACGCGCACGAGCTCCTTCTCCATCACTTTTGGCGGGAAAGTGTAACCCGGTTACACGATTCGTAATCGCGACGCTGCTTTTCAGCCAATCAGAGGCGTGATTAATTTAATTTAAGCACGAGCTTAATTTAAATCGAGCAGATTCGTAATCACTGCGATTTTCAGCCAATCAGCGGCCAGAGAGCGGTGATGACGTAGGCGACCGTTGGGGACACCCTCCCCAAGTGTCGCAGATCTCCCGTTTCCTTACGCTTATATCGCGGTGGTGCGCTCGCTGCAAGCGCGTCTCCGCTACGAACGCAGTGCAGGTATGTTCATGAACATGCCTTCTATCTGTATGCCAAGTTTCGCCACTCATTTCGCTGTATTGGGCGCGCTGTGTAGTTGGGGCACTTGCCCAAACTATCACAACTGTCAAATGTTATTATCGACAATTGCAGTGAATCTCCCTACCCTTGTTGACCATCAAAAAGTCCTGGTACCTCTGACTGTGAGGTTGAACTGGAGTTCGTAGCTGGCGAGGAAGACCCTGCTCGTACAACGGATTCTCCACGGAGTTTCTCGTGGTCGGGGACTAGTCTGTCGATCGGCGGGTCATAGACGTAGCGTATCCCGCAGACTACGTCGTGAATCAATGGAAGAGTCTTCTCATTGAAGAAGCGATCTTTAATCTACCAAGAGATGCCTACGTCCACTTCGAAGCAAAGCTGTTTGGAGAAATTTCGTGCAGTGGCAACAGGCCACCACCGGGACCGCCTGCACATCGGCGTCAAGCCCTCGCTACATCTGCTCCGGTTTCTCGAGATGCCCTTCGTCGGTTTCAACCTCTACTACCATGATGGCACTCCTTATGTGCCGTGGAGGGCCTTACAGTCGAAACTTGGCACTCCAAATGGATTGGAGCATTTCACCAGACATTTCGGAGGCGAAGGCTCTCCTTGTTGATAGTTCGGGATCTGGAAAACTGAAGAAACTCGGTACCTACGGTGAAGGCCAGCGGACCTACCTGAGGTCTGCAGATGTCTTAAGCACAGGCGCCTTCGTTTCGCTGTGGGTAGCCTTCTTCGTGACTGGTCCTCTCGGCGAGAGAAACTCATCTATCACGGGGGACGGACTGCAGGGGTTTACCTTCTACACTGCGGCTCTACGTACTCCTTTAACAACCAGGAATACCGACGGTCCCTACTTCATCTTGAAGGTGGGGGCAGTCCACAGACAGGATTCGGCGACTACGCGAGCACCAGGGCAATAGCTCACTGTTCAACAAAGGCACAGTGAATTTTCTGTTCGGGCTGGAGTGCATCGAAGACCGCGTCAATGCAGAGTATGAGCTGCCCACAAAGCTGACGGCACTTGGTCTAGTTTGTCCTGTTCCTAACGGTGGAGGGCTAACTACAGAGACGTTCAGCTTTCACAAGGCTCTCTACCAATGATCCATGACGTCGTCTGCGCTCTCCGGTACGCATTTAACCCCCCGAAAACGAGAAAGACCGACGAACCCGTTCGGGATGGATCAGCATTTTCAGCCACAGCGGACAGGACCAGGCGTGCCCGGACTTCCCAAGAAGGTCGAGTTAACAGGTCCAGGATGGCGTCTAGCTCCGTGAGGCCACCAATTGCGAGTGCCAGCAAAAACGGATCCACGTTTCACTTGACTCCTCCAGCTACAATGGTCAAGTACCCATACATAGTGCATTTGACTAGCGGCAGTGAGATGCGCTTCAAGAATCCCAAGTACGTTCACTCGACGAGTTCTTGCAATGATCCTTCTTCTGGTTGACGTAGCCGGATTCCCTCCAGCACGTCCAAGTTGATGTTCTTCAACAGCCGTATTATCATAGGGGTGACTTACTGCCAGTAATAAGAGCTTGTGCAACTTTGTCATCATTACTTCTCTTTCTTATATCGTTAGCTATCGTTGGAAAGTCTAGTGACAACCCAGGCATGTGTTTTACCACTTCAACCTGAGAGCCAAGTGCTACATCCCGCATCGTAGCTCAGCAAGCGAGGCGTATAGTGATATCCCTTTGACTGGGGGAAGAGCAATGAACCGGGACGTGAGTTTTTCTGCATCGTCGAACTCGCCCCTGCGGACGTGGATATTGGCCACCGACTCGATTAGATCTAGGTCGAAACCATGAGAAGCTCTGTTGGCAGTCTGCGTGAGAAGAAAATAGTAAAAAAAAATGTACGCACATGGATCTGTCGGCGACGCAGTGAGCATCTCTTTTAGCAATTTGAAACGGAGGTCTGTCAGACTAACAGGAAGATCTCACTCAGTCCAGTGAATGTAGCAACATGAACAGATAAACGTACTGGCCCAAGCTGTTGGTGTTTCGAATAGCAAAAGTGATCTCATCTGGACTTGCGAGTGTCGGGTCTTCGATGTATTCCTGTTCACGGAGAATCCTGCTGCACGTCAATTCAACACCGCCTAGCCTTGAATATCTGTTGCTGCTGCATACAAACCTGTCCACATAAGCAAGATCCTTGAGTCTGTCCTCTGGAAGCGCGAGATCGATGAATTTGGTTAGTAGACCTGAACAAACACGACAGTTGTAAGCACTATTGTTCAATATCGTCTTCGTAAACTCGTACCAACAGCCTCTTTACGTTGCTTCCGTTGCAATGCTCGCGTAAAGAGATACTGAAGAGCTGCTCTCCGCTGCAAACAGTGACAACAGTGTTAGATTTCGCAAACACGTCCTCAGCGCATTAGCTCCTACGCGTAGCCGTTGCTTCTCCAGCGTTTCCTCCATCATTTCTGTGGGTATTCGAACGAGATCTTTCTCCTTCATCATCCGACACGCAGCGTCATAGTTCTCAAGACATCTCGCTGTGTCACGAAGGCGATCCCACAGACGAGCGAGCTGCGAGAGACCGGCGTCAACACATTTTTCTAGTCACCAACCCATTATCACGCAACCCACCTTTAGATTCGCCACATAAGGGTCGAGCATTTCCTTCCGGCCCAGCTTCACCTGTCGAATCTGGTCCATTAGCTGCTTGAATTCCGTCGCAGAGACCCTCTCAGTCCTCCTCTTCGCATCTGACACAAGCTCTGTCGGTGTAGCCGCTCGACTGACATTCTCCACGTACGATGAGCTCCCAGGACGCACCACAGCTGGCGCCGAAGCATCCAACTGCTCCAAGTGGAGACGCAGCACCGCCACGTCCCTATCGCGGACCGCCTTGGCACGTTGAAGTCGCTCATGGCGTTCCTTCCTGCAGACGTGATCGCATATAAGTTCAAACACTAATACTGTAGCTCAACCATTACACCCACTTGTCCTTGACATTCTGCAGCCGCTTCTTCTCAGCCTGGCAATGATCCTGCAGGACTCGGATCTGCTCCAATACAGCCGTACGCTGGTTGTAGTGACTTGCATTCTCTAAACAACAGTGAATGCGTGCAGGTGTTAGCACCACCAAGTTTGATTTGCATTGTGAGGGGCTCCGATAACTACAGACCGGCGTGAAGGGCGATTTTTAGCTCGTCTCGAGTGTCCAGTTGCATAATTCGCACCAAACTTCGAGTACGATCTCTCTGAGCTTCACGTCGTAATAATTCCTCATACGCTTTAGCCTTTTGCTGGTCATGGCGAAGCTGCAGCGCTGCAGCAATGGCAGACCGGGATGTTGAAGTTGCCATCCTCTTCAAAGTGATACTGCACGTGAACCGTCGCGGGAAGCTGCTACAAGACGTTTTATTGACAAAGATATCGGGAAATATTCGACACTAAGGATAGCTCTTTAAAGCAGGAAGGTGTTGGTTACTACTGCATACATGAAGAGACATCATTATCAATGGCAAGAGCGACAATAACGAGGACTTCCGCCCTCTAAAAGCTACCATTTAGTGTTGGTGGTCTTCTCCGACTGGCTTCTCGGAAGTTCAAGCCGTCGGTTCTAAGCCCCACAAGATCGCATACAAACTCCAAGTCAACGCGCATGCGTACGTCACCGTGCGTGTCTGCGTAGCCAATCAGCTTGCAGCGGGATCTTTCCCTTATTTCATTTCGTCACTAAACTCAAGTCTTCTTGTCCTGTTTTAAATACATACTTAACACTAAAATCGCCGGACCTTTCCCACCGACTTGTCACTAAAACCAGGTACCCTGTCAGCTTCGAAAAAAAGACCAGGCGTCGCTTTCCTACGTCAGCAGCGCGCGCTATTCGGCATTTGCCTCTAAACCACTCAAAGCTCCAGCGCAGAGCCGAGGCACAGCACAAGCGAACGTCAGCGACATACGGGTAACAACCAGCCAGTCAGGAACTTAACGCCCCACAAGTAACAGTCTACTATTACCAGCAACAGTGTACCGAATGTCGCTCGAGTACGGGATGCCCATAGTGCTCCCGCCCATCGGGCCTTTATTCGCCAGTAGTGGCTCTCCTGTAGCTCAATTACTGGCCTATGAGAGCGAGGAACAGCGTGAACAGTATGAGGAAGACATGGCGCGGTACTTCGGCGTCCCTTTGCCGAGTTTTATCCGTCGTCGACGTGAGGAAGAAGCTGCGAATCTTCGCACGCCTACGAGTGTCCAACCCAGCAGCTTCCCCACCGCTGGGTTCCCTCCTAACACGTCTCCAGTGAAGAAGGACGGAGCGAAGACCAAGAACGCGTTGCCGCTGCTACAATTGGACTCCCCCACACAGACAGACACGAACGAGACGGAGCATTCGTCTCCTTCTGGGGAAGAGGAGAAGTTACGTGTGAGTAGGGAACGTAACCGCCTTCATGCTCAACGTACGAGAATCCGTAAGCGGGAGCTGCTGGAGAGCTTGAAGGAGCGTATTGAGGCGCTACAGGACGAGTACGAACTGCTGAAACAGGCTTACGACTTCCACGCTACAGCTGTGTGTCTGCTGAGACTGGGCAACGTCATGGACGTCCCTTGTGTGCACAAGCTCGAGCAGGTCGGCGTCAACTCCACGGAGGACAGAGACGAGGACGGACAGCTCTGCGAGACAGTGAAACCCACGTCCCATGAAAGCGACGGAGAAGCAGACCACGAAGAGGCTCATGAACACGAGAAGGGCTGTGTCTGTTTTGGTAAGGAACAAAGCAGCGAGTCCTGCACGTGTGTGAACGCACAGCTTAATGCCAACGGAAAGAGACCGTATTCCTCCACTGCTACCAACAGCAACATGCTCGTGTGCTCCAAGGAGGAGCGCGAACGTGTGCGACGTGAACGAAACCGTCTGCACGCACGAAGAGCGCGACTTCGCAAAAAACTCGTTCTCGAGAAAAGCCAGCAGGTACGAGCTGTGATTCTACCGTTTCTATTGTGTTGAAACTCATTTTTCAAACTTCTCCTTTGACTTCTCCAGGCTGTGCACGACCTACGCGAGCGCAACGATCGTCTCCGCAGTCGCTTGAGCGTGTTGGTGTCTTCAATTTACGGGTCCGAGGCCTGCCTGGACGACCCGGACGCCACGTCATGATCTCAGCCAGGCGTTGAACGCCTGTCATCACCCTCAAGCGCGATGGGACGGCTGGATTTTCGACTCGCATTGAGGCAAGTGATTCGGTGCGCGCCGCTCTATCTATCTCTTATGTATCTTTATCTATGGGCCGGCATTTTGACCGGCTGGGGCTGCTTCAATGTAAATACAGCAGCATAGCATTACATTTCGATATCCTCTTCTTCTTGTTGCTATTGTGAAGCGTCGCACTTACGAATTTGATCTGATGACTAGAGCTGCTAACCTGAAGCTGCCGATATCGTCGTCTCCTGTGACAAAGAGAGCGTTATTGTCGAAGTTACGCGACGACGACGGTCTCAGTAGCGTTGGGGACGACGATGTAACGGATATGAGCATGGATGAAGATCTTCTTCTAGGAATTCGAAGTACGAGAAGGAAAAAAAGTAAGATGAAGTGGACTTGGTAGTACTTACTAACTCGATTTCCATAGTGCTTGTAAAGAAGGAGAAATATCTGAAACAACTGGAAGATCAACTTCGAGATGAAGGGGACGATAGTGGTGATCGACAAACGATAATGTGTCAAGAGCTGTACGATGAAGAAGACGAAGAACCGAGGCGTAAAGAGATTCTGACCAAACAAAACTCACATCAACGCAATGAACCACAAGAAGAGACAAGAAAAGTGAAATCACTGCTGACAGGAAGGATCTCAAAGCTCCTGTCACTAGCTACAGAACACTATCGAGCTTGCTTTGTGGATATAAATCCTATCCAGCTTCGAGATATTCGTGAGTTGGTTCTTGTGAGCCAAGATCTACAGATCCACCAGTTGCGTTCATTGAGCAAGAACCTCTTCTTGTTCAGTGCTCTGCGATCCGTTAACTTATCGAACAACCAGCTCGACGACTCTGGCTGCAAGGAAATCCGTAAGGAGAGAGTTTTTTTTTTTTACCTAGGATGGCGTAATGCTGACTACTTTTTCAGGGGACCTCATGTGCTGTCCAGGACTCCGAGCTCTCGACTTATCGCGAAATTTACTAGGACGACTGACAGCTCGTACAATCTGTGAGAGACTACGACATCAAGCTAAACTTCTCTCACTGAATCTCCACGGGAATTTATTCTTCTCGGATGGAGGTGAGACAGCAAGAGAGACTGCTCGCTTGTTTGCAACAGGTAAGTCAACATTACGACAGAGATAATATGATATTCTAACGCTATTTTATTTTGTGAAAGCTATCGCTGGGAACGAATCCCTCTTACATTTTTGTCTGAGCGTTCCTGATCAGCTAGAAAAGATCGTGTCACTTGGAAATCAATGGATAGATGCTACTTCCCGTCGAAAGCCCAGTCAAGTAAATAATAAGGGAAAAGATGTCGAAATCATGAGTGCTGCAGCGGAATTCAGCCAACATTTAGCCGGACAACTTCGACAAGGGAATAACCGCAGTAGCCTCCAGTCTATTGAACTTTGCTACGCTGAATTCTCGCGCCGAGTTGTTCTCAACACCGTTAAGATGGTCAACAGACTCACGACGTTAGATCTCTCGTTCGCGTTCATCGGCATCCCAGGAGCTCAAGTTGTAGCTGCAGCCTTTAAGATCGAGGGCTACGCCACACTTACACAGCTCAACTTGAACTGCAACCGAGTGAAATCCATGGGGGCGAAGATGATCCTATCAGCTTTACGTAGGAACGAGCGACTGACCTTCCTGGATTTAAGTCACAACGAGATCCGTCACGATGCTCTTGACGCTGTAGTCGAGCTGCTAAATGATAACAAGGTGCTTTCGCGGCTAGATCTATCGCAGAATAAATTGATTGGAGATGAGACGGAGGAAGTTCAATATCTTCGAGAAGCTATCGTCAAACACCGAGCTTTGCTGAGTCTGGGTCAGCTAAACAGGTAAATTGCAGTGCTGAAAATGTTGTGATGTGGAAACTAATGATGCTATGTTGTCTGCAGTTTAGTTACAAATGAAGAGAACGAACGAGAATTGCAACGCGCTCTGGATAGGAATCATATAGCTGAAGACCGCGAAATCCTCGACTCAATCAATGTTGTCTGTGCATCAAGGCTCACGGCTGAAGCTGCACCTTCGAGGCAACGTAACCTACTTAACACGGTAGTGGAATTGGGAGGTGGAGCACAATCAACAACAGTGTGGAAGCGGAAGATCACGAGAAATGGACGGCTAAGCTTGAAGTGGAGAATGGCAGTGAGAACGAAGATATCCGTTACTGAGAGTAAAACCTCATCTCTCGTTTGGAAGTTGGTCGTCAACCGGAAGTGCGACGTGCGTGATTCAGTAGAAGACGATGCAGCAATACAAACACTACCAGATAAACCAGGTAGGTAACAGAGTTAGAGAACTTTTGAGGAAACACTTTACATTTTTTGTGGAGCAGGATCTTCCTACGCTCTGTATTCGGCAGTGGCGTACTGTGATAAGGGCGACACAGTCTCTCTTACTATTGGGGTCCACTACGACGATGTCACCAATAACAAGGTGCTGTACAAAGTGTGTGTCAAAGATATTGCGTTCATTCCGCACCACGTACGTAGACCAGCTCCAAAGTGTAAGTTCTTTCAGTACCTAACAGTTTTTTCTTGCATTATTTCAGCCTCAAGACCGTCATCATTTGCTGTTTTTCTTGTCTCCAAGTCTTTCAGGAACTCCAGTCCAGTGGCAAATGAAGACTCAACGACGTATGATCTCGTCCTCAAAAAATCGAGAAACTGATTCAGCATCTTTTCTATGGGAGGGCATCATCCAGAGGGTCTACATTCACACGACCGGTTCCTTTCGGCTGCTTGCCCGTGTACAATTCTCATTCTCTGATAAACTTGCAGGAACCAACGAGAAGAAGTTCTTCATGTTAGAGACCCTCTACTGGTGGCAGCTCCAGCGATCCAGTTGCTGGGACCCTCAGACGAACGATGTTGTTATGGAAGGAACGTATCTCGACATGTACGGAGTAATACGAGACGACTGTGAGGTGGTGTTCTACCTGCCATCAATGGAGTGGATGGTCGGTGAATATCTCCAGTTTTCCTCCACATCAGCGAATGAGGATGTGGGTCTTCGGGTCGTTGACTTTCAGCTATTCCACGAGGTACTAACACTTTGGCGACACTTTCAGTTTGAATTGACTAAATCCTTTTGTTGGCAGGTGGTACACTGGGAAAATTACGTCGATCATGTCTAACAATTGCAATCAGTCACAGCTTATCCTCGTCAACATCTATTCATCAATAATGTTCAACATTCAACATTGACAACAGTTTTCTCTTTTTCTCATTATGGAATCCGCGGGTTAGTGAGAACGAGATGTTGGAGCTCTTCTGTGCCGTTGTTGGTTCGGCGAGAAGCGTGTTTCATGTCGAGATTGATGACGATAAGACTGTTTCCGAGCTGAAGGCGGTGGTTGTGGACCAGAGCCGAGGGGCAATTACAACTCCTCCTGCGAACTTGCAGCTCTTCTTGGCGAAAAAGAACGACGCGTGGCTAGAATACGATGCTCTGGACGCGGTACTTCAGAGTGGAGACGTGACTACGTATCATAGGATGCCCGAGCCGTTCAAGTTAAACAACTCGTAGCTTTTTGGGCCTGATGTTTCTCTCGGAGAAGGTGTGATTCAGGTACTGGTGGTGCTTCCACCCGCAATGTTGGAAATATCGTGTCAATCCATTGCGCCATCGTCGGTGATGCGAGAGAGCTGTTCGCTGTAGGCATTGACGAAAGTGATAAGGTGCATAATTCGAAGGACGCGATCTGCACGCGGCAACAGTACCAATTCCCTGCTTCCAAGCTGAACCTGTATATGGCTGAGAGCAACAACAAGTGGCTTGATGGTGATGATGCAGCAGCACTTAGGCTCGATATCCATGGACGTCCACAAGGCTACACAGAACAGATGAACCCTATGTTACCGCTGAAAGATGACAAACACTTCGAAGCAAGTTTTCGACCGGGTAGAGACCAAATTCAGGTACTCGTGGTGCTTCGTTTTGGTGTCACTATCAATCGAAAAAAAGGCGAAGGCAACACGGAGCTAAAGCTTTATCAAGATCGCGGGAAGATGATTCAGAACAACTGTACGGACTACTGTCGACCGATTCTGGACAAAATCGACAAGCTATACGATCTCAAGGACTCTTGGTCACTTCCATTTGTTTGTGTGGGAGGATCATCGGGTATGGGGAAGTCTCAATCGGCGTTTGCCTTGGGGGGAAATCGACCGTGGTTTTATTGGCCTGTTGTTGATTTCGGAGAAGATACTCAACGCATTTACAGGAACTTTGAATCAATTTCGTCAGTGTTCAACAGAGTAACCAGAGATGACAAGCCAATGGACAAGACGAAAGGCGACATTTTGAATTGTGGATCGCGTTTTTACGAAGAAGAAAAGCTGTGGACGTATGGGTTTATCCTTGTACTGTTGAAGTTTTATTGCTGTCTACAAGAAGACAATCGAGTTGGGGAAATGCTACGAATGGAAGAGAAAACGTCGTTGTACGTAGAAAAGTATAACTTGACTGCAGTCGTCGCATTTCGGAATCAGATGAAAGCGGACGGGAAGCTCTTGCCGTTTTTCGTGCTCGACGAAATGACTGGAGATACGAAATTGGAGGCTTTCCAACGGAATGTGTTTCGTGTGTGTGTGGGTTGGTTGTGGTTGTGATGGGGACAGATGCGAAGATCACGAATTTGTCTTCCCGTTCTGAGGCAGGCTATGTCGATAGAAGTCATTGGATGACTATTTTTCCTCGTTTACCTCCGATTCAACCGATGCTGTTTACGGATGAAGCGAAGACAAATACTTGGGATGCAATGCTAGAGCAGTATCCTGCGTTGAAATTCATCGTGGAGAACTCTCGTGGGCGTTTCTCGAGACATTTTGCTGAGAGTGTGGTGGAATTCACGAGTGAGAAGTCTGTCGCCAACTTGTGCGATCTGCTGGACGAAGCATTTAGTGAAGTTCATCGACGGACAATCCGTGGCAAGAATTTCATGAACAAGGCGAATGGCCCAGAAGCACAGATGATGGCGATCTCCTATGCAAAAACTGATCCAGTTAACGTGTTGAATACGTCAAGCCCTGGTGTGAAGAGACACACATCGGACGAATGGGAAGGCTATGTTATGAAAAGAAGAAGACTGGATGTGGGGAGTATTTGTTTGCATGTTCATTTCGCCAATTTGATCGATGAACAGCCATCCGACATCGAAGTAGCACATGGTAATATGTACTTCGGAAAGGGAGGGTGGTTGCCACAGTGTCGATTCCCGACAATCGACGAGGACTTGCTGCTGTACCTTGCTGTGCTGGGTGGGAAGGAGTGCTCGGCCTACTTTGGTTCGAAAAGTACTCTTTCCGTCTTCCAAGCCTTCTCGATGCACCATAGCAGACATTTCCAGTTGAATTTGTATGAGGAAATGATGGCTCAAATCATCTTTTGTGCATCACGGAGAAATGGAGTGAGAGGAATTCACTTCGAGACCTTTTTTCCTTGTTTAGTTGGAGAGTTTCAGGAGGGGGCCAAGAGCAAACCAATGACTGTTGATGGGGAAGAGAGGACTATCCGAGAGATAGTGCAGGGATACAGCGATCTCTCTGAGCTTCTTTCCACTTCAGTCCCCTTCTTGGCTCCATCGAATGCTCAGTGGTCTCAATGTGTCCTGGATACTTGTGGAAATGGATGCAACTTTGGTCATTTCGTTCACACGAATCAAGAAAGGAAGGGTCTTTGTGTATACGAAGCAGGCGTCAGTGGAACTCCACTGTTCCTGTGCGAGTGTAATTATCGAGACAGAAGACTGAACGTGGACGCGTTGACGGAGATGATTGACAGATTGGATTCTGTTTGGAAGGGGAATCACGAGTGGAAGATCATGTTACTATTCTGCGTGAAGCTAGCAGAGGTCCAAAAAGTATCCTGGAAACGTAGAGACGTAGGCTGCGTCAAGATCAATTGCCGTGGTAAAAGTACCTGTCGTGTCGAATGGGTTTTCCATCCGGATGAAGAAGCTCGCAAGAAGTTGATCATTGCGATGGAAACGGGAGAAGTAGGATGTTAAAATGAGTATTGGTAGGGAGATCTAAAGCTAAATCATTTTGTTTTTCTTCTTAACATTTTCTTATCGATCTGAAGATGTCTCTCAACTTGAAGACTTTTCTAACGATTGTTATTGGTCCATATTGACCGATTTCCACCAATCCTATTCAAAGTAACCATCACTCTTCCTTCACCATGATCAAGCGCACCGTAGTGGAGTGGTCTCCGCACGATGCGTCCTTGTTCGCCGTGGGCGCGGACAACCTGCGTCTCTTTGAGGTCACAACGTCTTCCTCTTCCTCTGGAGACTATGCTGACGCCTCGCGCGAACCTGTAGCGCTCTCTACGCAGCGCAAACGCGCCTTTCGCGTCGTCCGCATCAACGCTAAAGTCTCCCAGCTGAAATGTCTGCAATGGTATCCTTTTGAAGCCAAACCGCTGCTGATTGCCACTGGAACTGGGTCGGGTAAAGTGTTGCTGTGCGATTTTGAAGACCCGCGAGCCCGGGTCATGCGTGAGTTCCTGCCCAAGTACAGTCGTCCTTGTCATGCTGTGGCTTGGAACCCGTCAGTGCCCAACCAATTAGCTGCAGGCTTCGAGAAGGTCCGCAGTGATTTCTGTACTTTAGTATGGGATTTAAACACAAGTAATGCTGTGGGGGGAGCTCCAGGAGGTCAAGGACTGACGAGCAGTGGAAGTAGCAGCAATATTGAAAGTCTCGTGGATCAGGACGCCTCTATGAACAGCAGAAAAGGAGGCAGCAATACTGGAGGAAGTGTCAGTGTTGGGGTTGGAGCTGGATCCAATGGATTCTCTGCTTCAGACTCAAAACCTGTCCATGAATTGGCCAATTCCGAGGCGACGATGGCTCTTTCGTGGGTACCACTGCAACCGACTTGCTTGGCTACAGGAACAGGCTTTAAGTGGCTGAGAGTGTACGATTTGAGAGCTAAGGGATCCTCGCCGATGAGTGTGGTGGCACACAATAAGGCTGTGCTGGGAGTCGTCTTTGATCAACATCGACCACATATGCTCGCGACGTACAGCGATGCTCCACAGGAACCAGTGAAAGTGTGGGATATCCGACAGCTGGAGTCTTCGTCAGGACCGCTGCTTTCGCTCTACCAGACAAGCAAGAATCTCGTGCAGGTGTCGTGGTGCCCGTCGAAGCCTGGTATTCTTGTGACGGCGTCTACTGAGGAGAAGTGGGTGTCGTTGTGGGATGTCACGAAGCAGGAAAGCGGGTCATCGACACTTAAAAAGCCCTTTCGAAGACGCTACACGTCTGAACCGCTTACGTCGTTTTCGTGGCAGCATGTGGACTCACCTTCACGACTACAACGCGCAACAAATGTGGGCAAGAGTAGCAGCGACCAGAAGCATCAGCTTGCAGCCGCAGCCTTCCCGAACAGACTACTAACAGCGTCAATTACTGGTGAGCTTGGAGATATTTCGGTACACGATGCCATGCCGCTATCGCTGTCATCTCATGGAGCTGTTACGTTTGGCTGTGGGAAATTACTGTTTGGTGGGGCTGTCAGTGGACCTGGTTTGGGGACATCAGCAATGACTCGGTTAACATTAGAAGAAGAAGTGAATTCGGGTTCCCGTGTCGAAGAAGACATTTCAAATGAAATGTACAAGCTCGCCAAGCAGGGCTATTCCATTGGACTATCCAAGAATCTGAAGCTGTTTAGTGAATCGACTCCGCGTGGTCGACAATTGCGCAACTTGTGGCTGTGGGTGGATCAAGTTGAGACTCTTCGTCGCATCCGGGCGTCACGTGTGGAGCAGTCGCGTTCTACGACGAATGGTCTTGGAAACAGTGCCGTGAATGCTGCTATGGCTGGTCCTCTACGAGGATGGCCTGTGGATCCAAATACGCTTGTGATTGCTGGCGTGAAGAACGTCCTAGGTGTTTCTGGGGAACCCTTGAAGCCTGGCTCTTCTGGGTCCACTGCTACTGCTCAGGAGGATTCTAGAGAAGAAGAACCTGTGGTTACCATCGTTTCTGCGACGAAGACCGACCAAGTGCTTGGATGCCAGTACTTTGAAGGACCTGGGCGAAGGTTGGGTTTGCTTGCATGTAATTGGGATCCTGATAATGGTCAAGGAGCCACAACAGGTGTGGGAGGGCCAGGTCTTGACAACGCCGCAGGAAGGAACATGCACCGAAGTAGTTCGAGTATCTGGAACCCTCAGAAGCAGTACGACGACAACACGCACTTTGCAAACCGCTCGTGGAATGAAAACGGCCGACACGAGCTTCAGAACATTCTAAATCGATGTGAATTGGACGGGAACTACGCTCGTGCGGCAGCGCTGGCGGTTTTCCATGGAGACTTGACCGCAGCTGTGACGTTGCTTCAAAAAGGAGCTACCTGGATGACACAGATGCAGCACTTGAACGTTGGCGTCTCGTCACCGTATACGCCGGATTTGTTACAGCTCATCGCAATGTCCGTTGCTGGGTACTCTGCGTCCATTGCAAGTGCGGGAGGGCTTTCTCTCTGGTCAAACATGACCCAGCAGTTGCTTAAGCGGAGCGAGATCATGTCTCAAGCAAACCCTCGGTACTTCCATGCGATGCTTTCTTTCTTGTGCGTCGCGAGCTCGTCTTCTTCGTCGAATACAACGAATATGAACACCATGCGAGGTAACCAGCAACCTCCACGGCGTGCAAATAGTCGAAGACAGTGGGGAAGTGTTGACGGGCTGGCAGCTTTCGGTGGAGCGAGGCCTGCAAGTGCTGGCGCTTACTCAGCGATTCTTAACGATATCACACTGCCTTTGAGCGACCGGCTTGCATTTGCGTGCCGCTATCTCCCAGCTGAGGAATTGCTTGCATTTGTTGCTCAACACGAAGAAGAAAGCGAGCAGTACGGCCGTCTGGAAGGACTCATTGTGACTGGAATCAACGCTGACGGTATCCGTCTCCTTCAGACGTATTTGGACAGGACGGGTGATGTTCAGACGCTTGCGTTGCTGGCTGCACGGTTACCATCTTCCTACGTGGCAAAATCACCTCGACTGGAACAGTGGATCCAAATCTACAAGGACTTGCTCAACCAGTGGCAGCTCTTCCATGAACGAGCTCGTTTCGATGTTGGTCGCTCACAACTCGAAGATCTTCTTAACGGGTTCACCAGCTTCTCCCGAGATTTCGACGCTGACGAGCTTCAGGCGGAACTTTTAGCGCCGTCAACTCTGTCTGTCCCACCACAGCTATTCGTACGCTGCAATTTCTGCAATGCGTCGCTGTCCTTGGCCAGTTTGCTTCGACTTGGTGGCTCCCACTCATCATGGTTGAATCGTGCCAAGCCCAAGCTTACATGCTGTCCGACCTGTCGAAAGCCGCTACCACAATGTGCACTGTGTTTGCTTCCATTCGGATCTCTGAACCCATATTTTGAATTGGCTCATCGTCGCTCAAGACAAACGTCTGATGCCGTGAACACGTTGGTGAGCAACGTCGGTGCAGACAGTGGAGGAGTGCTGAAAGAGCCCAAAACAGGGAAAAACGAGTACGAGAACCTGGCACAGCTCTCGAGTATCCCGTTTGTGGAGTGGTTTACCTGGTGCCAGTCCTGCAAGCACGGCGGCCATGCGCATCACTTGGCAGATTGGTTCAAGGCGCACACAGTTTGCCCCGTCACGGACTGCAATTGCCAGTGTCAACACCTCGACTTGCCGATTGTGGGTGACGACAACCAAATTCAAGTAATCGAGCAGCAGCGAGCAAATGCTGCGGCTTTAGCTACGCAACGTTCTGTACCTAAAAGCAAGAAGAAGCAGCAGCAGCAGTATCAGAAACAGGAGGCGAAGGCTCCGTCACGCGGATCGAAGAAATCCTATCAGGACAAGCAGCAGCAGCAGCAAGCGCCCACGAGCTCCGTAAGCTCTCAGCACAGCTTCTCTGTCTCTTCAACAATAGGGACAGGATCCACTTATCGATCCTTCTCATCTGCTCAGCTTCGGCCTAGTGGCTCTACCAGCGGCTACCCTCCCCCATTTTCGCTCTCGGGGAGCAATTCCGTGGCGAATCTCTCTAGTGGCGTGAACTCTGGTACTAGCAGCAACGTCGGAAGTGGGACGGTGAGTGATGGAATCTCTCTGGGAAACAAACTCGACCAATTGGAAAAGGACAAGAGCAGCTACCAGTACATGTAAGTGAGCCAATGGATAAAGATACGAAGGTCAAATGGATAAATGAATTGGGGTTTGGAGATGTCTCGTACATGATTATAGCTGAACAGGGAGTGAGTTGGGCACACCCAAGCGAGAAACTCGGCGGCTGTAGTCGTCCATGATCTCCTGCTCTGTTGTTCCCAGTCTCTTAATGGCTCTTTCGCGATGCAGTTGTTCGTCGTTGAAGCCGAACATGAACTCGACTTTGGATCTCGGCTCCATCTGGGAAACGCCAGTGTATCGACGTAGCTCCTCGCCTCGGGCGATGTCGACGTCGCAAATCCCAAGCTTTTTCATTCCTTTCTCCTTCTTCAAGATGTCAGGGTTCACTCCAAGGCGATCCAAGGCGTGTGGACTGATCTCGTCTGCTGAGTATGTGATACGTCTCTTGCTTGGACTGACTGTGCCTGGCGCACCGAGCTTTGGAGGTATCGTTGTGGGGAGGATTGGCTCCATGTTGGCAGTGAGGGCCCACGAAACGCTCTCAATCTTCGGTTCAGTCTGTTGTCGGACTGGGAGTGGCATGTTTGCTCTTGGTGATTGATGAATCTTGATAGTTGATTCGGACTCTTCGAGAACAGTCGATTTGTTCTCTTCTTCTTCTTCTTGAAGAATTCTCTCCTCTTCTTCTAGCTGCAACTGGGGTGGAGCTAATGGAGATTGAGCACGAAGCGAGGTGCGTCGACTGAGAACTGTACCAGAGTCGTCTTCGTCGTTGAGAGACTGTGGCAGGTGGAAGGGTGGGATGGCTTCACCTTCCCCGTCGACTTCGGACAGCGATGCTATGGTGTCTGGAGTTTCTTCGCGTTGAGCGAAGATTGTGAGCAGGACTGGAACACTTGAGCTATGCTTAGGATGGCGCCTCGTGGAAGGAAAACAAGATCCGGAGACGTCACGAGCCGTTTTCCAGCGGATATAAACGTAATGGTTTCGTCCACCCACACAGTCAAGTCAAGTTACGACTGACTGACAAGTGTCGATGGGCAGCTATGTGCTTTTACAAAAGGGTTAGTTGTGATGCTGTCGAAATGGAGCATAGCTACGATCTGGATATATCATGAAAAGCAGGAAGGTGACAGCTCACACCATAATATCGTCCAAGGGCATGGAAAACTTCTTGTCGGAATCAGGGCACTACAAGGTAAAAATACCAGACATGTGGACATCTGCGGCTTGTTTTAATAGTGCTATTCACTCTTTGACCACGCTAAAAAAGAGTTCGCGTGTCTTCCGGGGTAATAAAAAAGCAAATGACGTGTATTTGGAAGTCCAATTTTCTCTGTAGAAACACCGATATCCATGCTAACATCCTACTTCTCCCGTTTCCATCGCAATGATCAACTTCTTGCGAGCTTCTTCATCTGGATGGAAAACCCATTCGACACGACAGGTACTTTTACCACGGCAATTGATCTTGACGCAGCCTACGTCTCTACGTTTCCAGGATACTTTTTGGACCTCTGCTAGCTTCACGCAGAATAGTAACACGATCTTCCACTCGTGATCCCCCCTTCCAAACAGAATCCAATCTGTCAATCATCTCCGTCAACGCGTCCACGTTCAGTCTTCTGTCTCGATAATTACACTCGCACAGGAACAGTGGAGTTCCACTGACGCCTGCTTCGTATACACAAAGACCCTTCCTTTCTTGATTCGTGTGAACGAAATGACCAAAGTTGCATCCATTTTCACAAGTATCCAGGACACATTGAGACCACTGAGCATTCGATGGAGCCAAGAAGGGGACTGAAGTGGAAAGAAGCTCAGAGAGATCGCTGTATCCCTGCACTATCTCTCGGATAGTCCTCTCTTCCCCATCAACAGTCATTGGTTTGCTCTTGGCCCCCTCCTGAAACTCTCCAACTAAACAAGGAAAAAAGGTCTCGAAGTGAATTCCTCTCACTCCATTTCTCCGTGATGCACAAAAGATGATTTGAGCCATCATTTCCTCATGCAAATTCAACTGGAAATGTCTGCTATGGTGCATCGAGAAGGCTTGGAAGACGGAAAGAGTACTTTTCGAACCAAAGTAGGCCGAGCACTCCTTCCCACCCAACACAGCAAGGTACAGCAGCAAGTCCTCGTCGATTGTCAGGAATCGACACTGTGGCAACCACCCTCCCTTTCCGAAGTACATATTACCATGTGCTACTTCGATGTCGGGTGGCTGTTCATCGATCAAATTGGCGAAATGAACATGCAAACAAATACTCCCCACATCCAGTCTTCTTCTTTTCATAACATGGCCTTCCCATTCGTCCGATGTGTGTCTCTTCACACCAGGGCTTGACGTATTCAACACGTTAACTGGATCAGTTTTTGCATAGGAGATCGCCATCATCTGTGCTTCTGGGCCATTCGCCTTGTTCATGAAATTCTTGCCACGGATTGTCCGTCGATGAACTTCACTAAATGCTTCGTCCAGCAGATCGCACAAGTTGGCGACAGACTTCTCACTCGTGAATTCCACCACACTCTCAGCAAAATGTCTCGAGAAACGCCCACGAGAGTTCTCCACGATGAATTTCAACGCAGGATACTGCTCTAGCATTGCATCCCAAGTATTTGTCTTCGCTTCATCCGTAAACAGCATCGGTTGAATCGGAGGTAAACGAGGAAAAATAGTCATCCAATGACTTCTATCGACATAGCCTGCCTCAGAACGGGAAGACAAATTCGTGATCTTCGCATCTGTCCCCATCACAACCACAACCAACCCACACACACACGAAACACATTCCGTTGGAAAGCCTCCAATTTCGTATCTCCAGTCATTTCGTCGAGCACGAAAAACGGCAAGAGCTTCCCGTCCGCTTTCATCTGATTCCGAAATGCGACGACTGCAGTCAAGTTATACTTTTCTACGTACAACGACGTTTTCTCTTCCATTCGTAGCATTTCCCCAACTCGATTGTCTTCTTGTAGACAGCAATAAAACGTCAACAGTACAAGGATAAACCCATACGTCCACAGTTTTTCTTCTTCGTAAAAACGCGATCCACAATTCAAAATGTCGCCTTTCGTCTTGTCCATTGGCTTGTCATCTCTGGTTACTCTGTTGAACACTGACGAAATTGATTCAAAGTTCCTGTAAATGCGTTGAGTATCTTCTCCGAAATCAACAACAGGCCAATAAAACCACGGTCGATTTCCCCCCAAGGCAAACGCCGATTGAGACTTCCCCATACCCGATGATCCTCCCACACAAACAAATGGAAGTGACCAAGAGTCCTTGAGATCGTATAGCTTGTCGATTTTGTCCAGAATCGGTCGACAGTAGTCCGTACAGTTGTTCTGAATCATCTTCCCGCGATCTTGATAAAGCTTTAGCTCCGTGTTGCCTTCGCCTTTTTCGATATTGATAGTGACACCAAAACGAAGCACCACGAGTACCTGAATTTGGTCTCTACCCGGTCGAAAACTTGCTTCGAAGTGTTTGTCATCTTTCAGCGGTAACATAGGGTTCATCTGTTCTGTGTAGCCTTGTGGACGTCCATGGTTATCGAGCCTAAGTGCTGTTGCATCATCACCATCAAGTCACTTGTTGTTGCTCTCAGCCATATACAGGTTCAGCTTGGAAGCAGGGAACTGGTACTGTTGCCTCACCTTGATTGCCATCTTTAACTCACCCACTGACATGTTCACTCCAATATCTACAGGGAACGCGCTTTCCTCCATACCAACGACGACGCAGAAGAGCATCACGATCCTTTCAGGATCCCGACTGGGGTTAATATTCATTTTGGACGTGAGCACTACCAACACGTGAATCGCACCCTTTCCAAGAGGAACGCCAGGCTCAGCACCCTCTCCAACGGAAACTGTTTGCCCAAAGAGGTTCGAGTCGTTTAGCTCTGACGTCGCGAGCATTTTATCATACCCAGTGATATCTCCACTCTGGAGCACCGCATTCAGATCATCGCCATATTTCAGCCACTCACCACCTTCTTCGCCCCAGGAAACGCGATCAAGGTGAACATTGGCCGCTTTGAGCCAGTGTCAGCGCTGAAGAAGGCGATCATCAATGCGCATTCGAACGGATTGAGGGATATCGATGCTGCTGGTTTTCCTGGCAAACACAAAAGCACAAAGGCAAACCGAGCTAAACTTTGGAGAAGAAAGATCCGAAGCGAAATACGGACACGAGAAGCGCGCTTACAAAGGATTTCAGGGTGAATGTGATTGGTACGAGGAAAATAATGAAACGGAATACTATGAGAAGTCTGAAGAGAAATACGGAGAAGCGAAGTATGAAGCGAAATACGGAATGAAGGCTGAGAAGAAACACGAGGAAAAGAAGTATGACGAGAAAAAAGAAGCCGATGCGGGTGTGTGGCTGTCAGATGAAAGTGTTGCTGCTTTGGAGCTGGTTAAAGGAACTGTACACCAAGACGTTCTGCTGTTGATTACTAGAGGGCCAATGAATGCAACATGGAGCATCCACGGCGTGCTGGAAGTAAACCGCATGCCACATCCACAACCAAGACAAATCTATATACTAGTTGTGTGTCCGGATATCTCAGCGATTGGTGCCACGATCGAGCCAATATTGACTATTAAGGAGATCGCAGAGAAGTCGGTGAATGACGCAGTTGAGAATCCTTCATCGCCTTGAATCCGTTACCAGAGCAATCCAATAGGATCACACCGATCGTCACTCTTCAGATCCGCAGCGAGCAACTCAAGAAAAAGTTAACCTCGTTCTTCAGCT
Organism: Phytophthora citrophthora; assembly: GCA_031305395.1. NCBI lineage: Eukaryota > Oomycota > Peronosporomycetes > Peronosporales > Peronosporaceae > Phytophthora > Phytophthora citrophthora. The sequence goes on from JASMQC010000035.1 coordinate 131,582, forward strand.
CTACATTCGTCCTTCTTGACTGGAGACCAGTAAAAAAAAATCACCTATGCTTTTTGCCACTTCATCGATTAGCCATGAAAGCAAAACTTCTATTAGTTTTGACTTTAAAAATCTAGTACCCAACTCCTTCGTACTCAGCAATCTGTGCGATGAGGTCTTGGTACACGTACTCATTAGCGTTGTAGGCCCATATGAAGTCCAAGTGACTGTAGATGTCGATGGTCTGGTCACGGACAACTGTACCGGGTGGTAATGAAGAGCGGAGGCGGTTAAGGTCTGCTTACTCTGTCAGTGTATCCCCGGCTCCGACGTACAGGCCTGTGCGAGGGTAGGCCATGTCTCCAAGGGAAAACGCTGGTGGCTCGAACGATCCGTACTTGGCCTTGTTCTTACAGATAGCAGACGAGCAAAGGGAAAGACCCAGAGCTTGTACACAGCTGCAACCGTAGTCGTACCGAGCAAAAGTATCTTCACGGATCCCCTGTGCAAAGTGAGCGACGTCCTTCACTGAGGTGCCGGCGGGTGTCTGGGAAATGAGAACAGGAACGTGTGAAATGTTGAGACTTGTAGTTGTACCAAAGAGAAGCGAGATAGCAGATCCACAGATCCCGTCGATAGCGGTGCACGTGTATCCAGCTAGGAACTTCGTGAGTAAATCACTGTGCGGGAGTAGCTCTACGATACCCAGTCCTTGGTACAGTAAGTCGAGGTGTGCATCAGCCAAGGCTACGAACAACTCTGCTTTCGAGTTTCCGAGCCAGGAGACAGGTGCAAGGGCACCAAAATACGACACACTCTTCGCCAACGTTTGGTTAGCTGAAAATCCTACCAGCGCTTGAGTAACACCTTGCGAATGACCAACGTAGCTGATCGTCGAGCGCCCCGATGTATCTTGAATGTAGTTGATTACCGCCGGAAGGTCGTACAGCCCCATATCTTCCCAAGAGAAATTCCAGAATTCATCATCATCGGTGGTGTAGTTGATCGACTCGTTCGAGTACCTGTTACCTCGACTGTTGCCAAGCCAAACGTCATAACCGGCATCTGCCAGCACGAAGGCTAAACTTTGGTTGCGGTAATTGCAGACCCAAGCAAAGCTGCTTTCAACCACACCGTGTTGTAACAAAACAGCAGGCTTGTTGGCTGCTGCAGTGAAACCCGCTTGAGTTTCATCGTAGCTCTTTGGAAGACGATGCAGGGTAAGGATGTAGCCATCCGACGTCGTGACCTTGTGAGTCTCCACGTCATACCCGCGTGCAGCAATGATCTCTGGCGTGTTCTTGCCTACATCCGGGTCGACTGCAATTTCAGCAACGCTAGCCACCTCGTTGATAGCAGATACCAGCCCAATGGCAATAAAAAGCAGTAGAGCCCTCGTCTGCAGCCTTGCAGTCATCCTTGTACTTTGAAGAGAGTATTATAATGTATTGCTTGAGCAATAGAGTGCAAATTGCGGAATGAGCAGGTACACATGCAATGAAAAAGAGTCTCGGCAGGATCAGGTCCGCAATGACGAGAACTTGCAGCCTGACCTGAAGTTTCCCTCAAGTAAGCTACGTCAGTCACGTGGAGTTCGACTAGCTCAACTCACTCCACTGTCCTGCTCTTTACAAGCCGCATCCTGGCCGAAGTTACTCACTTGCAGTCTGCATCCTGATCCTGGTGAGAGTGGTAGAATCGCACAGACAGTACAGTATAACTTTACAGAAAACTCGGTTAACTGCACAGATCTAAGGGATAAACCCACAGACGACGAGCCTAAGATAGGGTGGCACACATTAAAAAAAGCCCGCAAGGTCGAATTCAGGCTGATTCATTCATTCTCAAACGATCCCGTCTCCTAACAGAAGAAGTAACATTCGGAACACCGGTGACAAAATCAACAAGACAGCTGTACAGCGGAGGGCGTTATCTCTATTAGAGAAGGTGGGCAGTACCGCACAGGGGGCGACTATCCAGGTCTCTGGGGCACTATTACGTAAAGATGTCTAACCTCAGTGACAGTTGAAACGTCGGTGACAAGCATGCCTCGTAAGGTCAGCTACGTGTGGGAGCTCGTTACAAGCGTGGCCTCGGCAAAAGACCTGAAGGACCTGCTAGATACTGAATTCTGCTGCTCGCGAGTTGCCCATACCGATCCAGCACGACCATGTTCGTTGTGCAGAACGGGAGACCACGTAATGCTGGAGCGGCGCCTAAGGTGTTCAAGCAAAACCTGTGAGCTTTTTGGAAAGTGCACGTTTGTTTGGAAGGTGTGGCACTGTGAGGCGACGTCTTCTTTTAAAGTATTTCACAACAAGACAACCCATGCCCGTGACGACGCTGTGAGTTGTGTAATTCCTCACAAAACTACTATTACTGACCAGATGAAGAAGTTTATTCTCCAGCGAGATGAATGTGGTGTTCCGCCTCAGCTGATTTTAAGTCACCTATGAGAATGTCCAGATATCGTGGAGCCGAAGCGCGGTTATCCAAGTTTACAGCAAGTAACAAGCTGCGCTAAGTACCTCAGGCAGCTGCAGGGAACTAAGAACTCCGTTCATGGGATAAAGCAGTTGGTGCAACAAAACGCTTTCGATCCGACTGGCGATCGAGATCGTGCTATTTTCTTTGGATATCATGAAGATGAAAGTGGTCATGCATACATTGGTCATGGCACAGATGACGACTCGTTTGTTGTGGGAGTTACAAATCTGGGTTTGGTGGATGCGTGTATCGCGTTCGCAAGTGCTAGCAACAATACGCTGTTTCACGCCGACGCTACGTTCAAACTCAGTGATCTCGGGTACCCAGTGATTATGTGTGGTTTCACAGATGCGTCTCGGTCGTACCAGCTTGCTGCTATTTTCGTGGTTAGTCGTCGAACATGGAAGGAGTCCTCTATCTGTTTGAAGGCGCTCGTCAGAATGATAAAACGAGTTCATCCTTCTGCAAACTTGCACATTGACGCTGTAATGGGGGATACAGAGGACGCTCAGATGAACGGCTTTCAACATGTTCTCGAGTTTGTTTCTTCTACTTACCTAATGTGCTTCTTTCACGTCCTATACAACGTTCGGAAGCGCGCTAAACATTTGACAACTGAACTTCGACGCGTCTTAATGGATGGAATCAAAAAGCTTCACTTCACCGAGAACATGAATGCCTACTACACGACCAAAGAAGAGGTTCTCGCTGAATAAGGTAATGTACCTCAGCTGACGACGTTTTGAAGCTCCTTCATCCAGCAATTGCTAGACAGCCGATATTGGAGGTGGCGGATATTCCATACGCCGATGGGATATGCTGTGACCAACAACCCGTGCGAGATGCTCAACGCTTTGCTAAAGAAATACACCGGACGTCGTCGCTACTACATGCAGAGGCTTCTAAAGATCAGCCAAAAGGTCGTCCACGATGCGAAAATTTTGCAGCCTACACGTGAGAACTCGATGCTCCAACCAACGACAACTGTCGTCAAAGCTTCAAACTCTATGGTTGCTACTGGACGGTTGGTTGTGTAAGCAACAGAGAATGCATCCCAGTGTCGCGTTAAACACGTACGTTCACCAGGTGAAGCATCAGAAGAAAATCTACTGGAAGAGTTTTGTGTGACAATGGATGAACCTTTTCGAGCTGCTTCTGAGACGTCATAAACGCAGGAAGAGTCGGAGCTACTGCTGGGACCAGCATTACTGGTACGAGACCAACGTGCGCGAGCAGCCAAACTTTACAAGAACGTGGTCACGTGGTCGCTTCAGTACGCCCACACGACAGGTATACCAGAGAACGGTTGGATTGTCGATGTTGAAAAGTGTGTCTGCGGCTGCAAGTTTTACTGTAAGTTCAAGATCTGCGCTCATTTGCTAGCTGGTCGGAAGGCAAAACGGCTCGGTCAACCTGGGACTGACAACAAAACCGCCAAACTCTTCAATCGCCAAGTGCGTAAGGTGTCTAAGCGAAACAACACCATACAAACGACTTCGCGTCCTGCCTCGGAGACACCACTGCCCATGACTTCGCCAGCCAAAGGACGGCCGCTGTTGGCGTCTCGCGCGCTAGACGTACAGTTTATACTATGCCCAGATATGTAGTTGCTATGAGGCTACTTTTCCAGAAGCAGCATAGTTTATTACTTAGTTTTGTCACTGTCACCGAAACTTATTTTGTCACTGTCAATGATGGAAATGCAAAAAGGTCTTTTATTTGGTTTTGTCTTAAGCGCCTCTGCGTTGCTTGCTCTCTTATTCGCTCTCCATGTCCCATCTTCCTCCCACTCCTCATCGCTGTCGGCTGAGCTCTCTTCCTCAGCGCCTCCCTCGCCGCCTTCTTCAGCGTCCTCCTCCTGGTCACTGCCTTCGCTGCTCACTCGCATTGGCTCCTGCTTATCCGATTCTTCTTCATTGCGGTGGTGGCGACGAATATGTTGGTTTAACGAGTTCCGAAGGCGTATCGTAAATTGCAGTATGGGCAGTTGAAGCTAGCACTAACTCTGCAGGTCCTTCGGTGTCGTTGTGTCAGGCTCTTGCAGAACTTCGTCAATGCTCACGTAGCAATGTAGACGGACATTCAAAGATCTACAGGCAGCTCCCGCGTGGGCCAAGTCGCCTCTGAAGAAAATTACATCACCCTTTTCGAGGGTTAGCGTGCGGCGAGCAGAAAGCTCAACTTGGCTGCCAAAACAGCGTGGGTACACATGTAGCCTCGTGTCATCCATCAGTGCGACGATCACCGATGCTTGCACTAAATTGGTTGTCATTAGTGCCTTTACTGTTTCAAACGTCGGGTAGTCGTGGTGGACACCTTGGTCGCGCCCGCCACGTAACGACTTCATCGCATGCCAGTCACCAACACCCAGGACTCATTCACGCTGACCATTTCAATGATGCTTTCGTGTATGGTTCGAAGTGTATTAGTCATAGGCGTAGACTGTGCTTGTAGCCTAAAAGGATCATGAGTTTTGTTGAACACTGAGCCGAACACAGGGCTGTAGTCGAGGTGCTGCACGCCCCGTACGGCTTGGTCGCAGTCGTCGTCATCCAGCCCTAAATTCTTAATCACGTAACCGATATTCCAAAAATGCGCAACGTCATTGTAGTCGAGGGCGTTCATGATCAGCGTGTGGGACTGGCAGCACGCAAGGGCGATGAGCGAGGACAACGGAGTGCTGGTGCAGCAACTGATGCGCGCCGCAACTGACTCGTGCAACAACAGTGGCGACTGGGGACTGAGGCGAGACGGCGTGCAGCGAGAGGGCCTGCGAGATGGCATGCGGTGAGGCGGCTTGTTCGGTGTGCCGCAAGTTCAGGAATGCGGTCTGGTCTGGGCGAGTGGTGCGTGTGTTATTGCTCAAACGTTGCGATCGAACGGTACACGATCTGTGGATTTTGACCACATTGATCTGTGCGTTTGATTATATTGTCTGTGGCTTTTACGTTTTCTAGATCCTGGTCCATTACCGTCCCACAGTCATATAAGTGTCAGGATGGCTACATTTCGAGATGGCTACATTTCGACTGATTTGCCCTTCTCTCGTATTGGTTGACTCATTTCTACCAATCACGTTTCTCTCAATTCTTTACCGCCAGCTCCTCCTTTCCTCATTTCCGCCCTCATCCGACGTCGCTAACGAGAGAAAAAGTTTAAGAGCTCCCTAGCCCCCAAATCTACAGCCATGGACGACGTGTCACTCAAGCAGAAGCAGACGGACGACAAGGACTTGGACAACCTCATCTTTAACGGAGAGAAGGAGGAGGCTACGGCCAAGGAGAACCAACCGCCAGCACACGACGGAGATTCGGACAGTGAAGACAAGAAGTCCACGGCCTCGGCCAAGTCGGGCGATCGCTCCTCGGTGAACAACGTCCTGCCTGTGGATAAGCTTAAGAACGGCGCTAACACTGCGTCCAAGTGAGTTGAGCAACTCGATAACGTTTATGTATTAATTATTGCTGATTTTATGATTTTTTTGTTATGCTAAATAGAGTGCTGGGCCAGACGTTCTCCATGTTCAAGGAGAAGTCGGGAGCTGCTTATGAAGCTGCCAAGTCCTCTAACGCTGGCAAGACTATTGCTGGCGGCCTGAGCAGTGCTGCTACTGCTAGTCAGGAGCAGTACGGGAAGCTCAAGGAGACGGACGCCTTCAAGAAGTCTTCGGAGCTGGCCAGTGGTGCCTACGAGCGAACGTCAGTTGTTGCCTCGGGTGCCTTGGAGAAGGTACTGTACTGCTGGTTTTTATAATTTGGATGAGGAAACCTGACGTGATTTATTTCCCTTTTAGGCTCGCTCGGCGTCAACTACAGGATATGAGATGGCCAAGCACACGGCTGCGGCCGGCATTGAAACCATCAAGTCTAAGACCGGTGGCAAGAAGGGCGGCGAATAAAACAGCAAAGGGTTATCCCTGTTCCTCAAGTCTTGACCCGATCGAGGAGTACCTTTCAGCTTGGTCTCCGATAACTCTTCACAGATCCTTCACGTTGGGATTGAGAACTGTTTATCTGCTATTCCTTCCACCCAGCTTGCTCATGCATTTTAGCGTTGTTTTGCGTACTCGAGAGAAGTTAAAGAGACAACAATAAGTCCATTAGACCGTACTTTCCTGCTTCCAGTATGCGTTTACCGTACCTGTACACTGAACATAAGAAATCGGTATCCATATTTCACAAGAGAAACACAGTCGTTTCTTCTTCTTCTCCACTAACTAAGATATTCAACGAAGTACACGTACAGGCAAAGGAATGTGGATCGTTTTAAGGAAACCCTGTTATTTTGATTGCATTAATACAGTAGTGCACTGCCGAGTGCTATTGGGAATAAATATGAAGCTTATCTACCACGCAACCTCAGTTCAATTGTGAGTCACTGTTGCGCTGGAATCTCTGCTGAAGAAATGTTGCACCAAGTACGGAATGGACTGGAATCCATCGCATTTAATGTTGCGAGATCGAGACTCAGTCTTGCTTCCGATGGTCATGCTGAGAAACTCGTTGCAGAACGTCGTCATCAGCTTCTTGCGTGAATCCACACCCGTGGCCAACTTCACGAGTAGCCGTGGCTGTGACATGGAGTGCACGATGTAGCTCATGAAGGCGTCGCAGTACTTGCAGCTCGTGCAGCCTTCCTGGTGCTTGCGCTGAGCGTAGGCCCAGACCTGGTACCGCAGGTCGGCGAAGTCGTTGAAGCGGCGCTCCAGTTGGTAATCGGGTCGGCCATTGACCATCGTTGCGTTGGCTGTCTTGTTGGTCGGGATGCGCGAGGTGCTGTGCTCCAGGAACACGTCCAGCACGTAGTAGACGACACCGTCGCGCACGATGGTGCGATTGATCTCGATGTGGTCGATCTTCTCCAAGAACGACAGAGGCGCAGAGGCCTTGAACGCTCGAGTGGGTGTGATCGTCACAGGAGACAGGGACTTCAAGTGCGGTGTCAAGGTGGAAGTGGCTCCGGACAACATGGTCAATAAGGACGTTGGTGGGTTGTTCGGCGCGTGTAAACTTGACAAGTGACCCATCTGAGCGACAGCCATCGGCAGCACTGCCGGCGGTGAGGGTCAACAAGGGCGGACAACCACTGCAGTGCACGAAGATGGGCACAGGAGAGTCGGTGCCCCTTCCCTCGTCCGCATGCGACGCGCGCATTTGACGGTCAAATTGACCTGCCACCAAGCAGAATTTCTGCCAGAAGTGCGGGGCTTCAGTTTGGGAGTGACGCTACACGGAAGAAGGGGCGTTCCTCATGGCCGTCCACAATGTTTTGGGCATTGGCATCGTAGTACATCGAATAATTGATTCGCTTTTTTCGCTGGCTTTCCCAAAGCTGCTTTTAACTACTGTTGATGACTTCGAGAGGAGTCAGTTTTCTTCGACAAGACACACGAGCTTTACCCTACAACGTTTCGGCGATCTGAGGGTATGTGGGAATGTACTCGAGCTGTATTCGTTGCCCGGCTCATGGTAGCGGTGCTAGCTGAGCATACGATGCTGCCACGTCGGCCTGGAATCTGTGATGAAGGGCAATGTTAGTGGTCATTGAATTTACATGCGGTAGATCGGATATTAATCGTATTGTTGGATAAATACGGCTCCGTGTACGAATGCATCGTGACCTGGGACCTCTAACGGTGCCGTATTTATCGCGGCTGTACCCGTTGCTATCCGATCTACGCTGAAAACCTCATGACCACTAACGCTTACACACGTGGCCGACGTGGCAGCACTCATTGCCAGCTAATTCGCTACCATGAGCCGGGCAACGAATACAGCTCGAGTACATTCCCACATACCCTCAGATCGCCGAAACGTTGTAGGGTAAAGCTCGTGTGTCTTGTCGAAGAAAACTGACTCCTCTCGAAGTCATCAACAGTAGTTAAAAGCAGCTTTGGGAAAGCCAGCGAAAAAAGCGAATCAATTATTCGATGTACTACGATGCCAATGCCCAAAACATTGTGGACGGCCATGAGGAACGCTCCTTCTTCCGTGTAGCGTCACTCCCAAACTGAAGCCCCGCACTTCTGGCAGAAATTCTGCTTGGTGGCAGGTCAATTTGACCGTCAAATGCGCGCGTCGCATGCGGACGAGGGAAGGGGCACCGACTCTCCTGTGCCCATCTTCGTGCACTGCAGTGGTTGTCCGCCCTTGTTGACCCTCACCGCCGGCAGTGCTGCCGATGGCTGTCGCTCAGATGGGTCACTTGTCAAGTTTACACGCGCCGAACAACCCACCAACGTCCTTATTGACCATGTTGTCCGGAGCCACTTCCACCTTGACACCGCACTTGAAGTCCCTGTCTCCTGTGACGATCACACCCACTCGAGCGTTCAAGGCCTCTGCGCCTCTGTCGTTCTTGGAGAAGATCGACCACATCGAGATCAATCGCACCATCGTGCGCGACGGTGTCGTCTACTACGTGCTGGACGTGTTCCTGGAGCACAGCACCTCGCGCATCCCGACCAACAAGACAGCCAACGCAACGATGGTCAATGGCCGACCCGATTACCAACTGGAGCGCCGCTTCAACGACTTCGCCGACCTGCGGTACCAGGTCTGGGCCTACGCTCAGCGAAAGCACCAGGAAGGCTGCACGAGCTGCAAGTACTGCGACGCCTTCATGAGCTACATCGTGCACTCCATGTCACAGCCACGGCTACTCGTGAAGTTGGCCACGGGTGTGGATTCACGCAAGAAGCTGATGACGACGTTCTGCAACGAGTTCCTCAGCATGACCATCGGAAGCAAGACTGAGTCTCGATCTCGCAACATTAAATGCGATGGATTCCAGTCCATTCCGTACTTGGTGCAACATTTCTTCAGCAGAGATTCCAGCGCAACAGTGACTCACAATTGAACTGAGGTTGCGTGGTAGACATAGTGCCGTGAGGAAGCCATGCTCATATTTATTTCCTAAAAAAAAATACTTCACATGTCAACTACTTGAAGATATTCAACAGCCAATCAACAGTGACTTTGAAGCAAAAGATACTTATGAGTTCCAACGAGATGGAGAGCGCCACTGGAGCTCTAGCCGAGCTCTGTCGACGGAGTTTTGGTCCTTGTGGAGAGGAGACACTGCTATTTCGACCTGCAGAAGCTCCTGTAGTAACTGGAGAGGGACACGCAGTCCTGGCAGCCTGCAACCGAGAGCTGGATGGCAATTCTCCATTGACAAAGTTCCTGCTAACTGCTGTCAATGGAATGCATCAGCAATTGGGAGACGGATCTAGTGAATTTATTCTGCTGATAGATGCAATTGTACGACACGCAGCGGATAAACTGACGCGAGGACAGGATGTGCGTCATTCTGTCGAACGTGGACGATTGTCAAGAGCTTTTGGTATGCTGAAGTGGGAGATCCAACGTGAAATGCAAACACCAAAGCGCAGCTTATATGGGCTGCAATTATCCGAGCCAATTGAACTGGATCATCAGACATTGCAACCTTCGCCAAAGGTACGCGGAAGTTATACCGGGAATACTTTTACTGCAATATGCTAACTCATAAGCTTTTCGGTACGTTGTACAGTTCCGAGCTACGTGTACGAGCATTCTGGTTTCGGCGCTTCGTGGGGTTCTCGGTGAGAAAGCTGTGGTCTTTGTGGCTGAGTTGGTACTCAAGTGGGTGTTTACTCCACGCCTATTTCCACAGCTAGATACTGCTGAGAAGCCCGACGACCTGCTATTTAAACGTGTGCAGCAATATTTGAAAAGTGCTCCAGGCGCAGTGATATTCATGACAGCACCATCCGTCTTTGCGTCGTATGCGGTTCCGAATGATGAATTTATCCTGAAGAAATCAGTGGTAACATCACAACCTCCGGGAATACTCGATCGATGTCGAGGAGCCGTTCGGTTTGTGTGCTTCACGTGTTCTCTCTCGTTGTCTGGATCTAACAACATTGAACTCGCAACCAGTACAGACGAGGAATTATTCACCGCCCAAGATGCAGCTCATTTATTTATCTCGAAGTTTGTTTGTTGTCTTCGAGACAGCCACCATGTTCAACTCATCGTGAGTACAGAAGCCCTCGATGAAAATGTAATTGCGGCTTGCACTCGCCAAGAGATCGCCTGTGTCCAACTTGCCGAGCCGGAAGATGTCGAAGCATTATGTATCAGCGCTGGGATATTTCCACTCGCTAGTGTCTTTGACGAGATACGAGAAGGTGAGAATATTGGCGAGTGTGTGAACGGGATTTCTCGAGTGAAATTCCAGCAGCAAGCCTGTTTGCGGCTTCGTGGGCTTTCAAGCCAATTACAGGATGTAAAGCTACACTGCGAACGCTGGACAGAGGAGGTTGTGGTTCCTCAGCTCTTGGTTCACGCACCAACGAAAGGAGTCTACAAGCAGTACTACGCAACAATCGTTAAGAGTTTGAGGGTGCTCAGAAGCTGGTGGGAACCTATGCCGACTGGAAATGATACTACCCAGCCTATAATGGCGTACATGTGCAGAGGCGGTGGAGCAACAGAGCTAGCGGTTGCACAATGGTTGCAAGACGAGCACACCAAACATTGGGAAGACATCTCAACACACGATCCAGTTATGTTTTCTTTGGCGAGAGAGGTTTTTTCCATCGCTCTGGTTGAGGTTGTGAGCACTCTTCGCAACAATTTGAGCGAAGTCGGAGGCGGTCAAAGGCCTGGCATTGGTAACCAACTGCAGGTTCTTCTCGACACTTTGAAGAGCGATAACGGATCGCGAGAGTACTGTGGATATACCCTCGATTATTCTCGGGTAATTGAAACAATGGCAGGATCAATCCAGATCCCTGAGCTCATAACGGATGACCCTGCAAATTACGGCCTTGTGCATCCGTGGAGGCGAATTGATACGCTGCTGTTCCTCGTGCTCCAAACACTAGAGCAGATATTCCGGATTGATCGATTTCCCTAAGACACTTGTCAATACAGCAAACTAAAAAGCAGCATCTCACCAAAAACTCTCGATAAAGACCTGTCTGTTAGCAGGACTGTTAAAGTCGTTCTTTTGAGCTAAGGAGCGCAAAATACCCGGCAAAGCTGTCGCCCACATGAATGACGTTGGGCACCGACGGGACAACAGCATCCTGGGGCGAAGTCGGGATGTGCACAATACGTGGCACGTGCTTTTCCAGCTCAGAGACGACTCCAGCTTCAACTACAAAAGAAAAAAAGTCATTAGCACTAATTTAAAAAAAGAAAATAACACCACCAATTCCTCACCTTCCACATGAACATGAGGCTCAATCTGTCGCACGAACGCGATCTTGCCAATCGACGTCGCGCAGAAGAGGATCTTGTGTGCCTTGACTCCTCCTAGCACTGCGTCATTGCTCTTCAAATCTGGGTGTGTTGACACAAAGTCCCGAATGCGTTGCATATGCTGAGTGTCCTTAGCGTCCTTCACCGTACACAATATGAACACATCTGCCACATGAGACAGATCCGCCAGCATCGCCGGCACCTCGTCATCCGTCCAGGCCAAAGCATCGATGTTCTCGGATTTAAACAGTGCGTCACCACTAATAGTGACGGTACGCGCGCCGTTGCGCAGGGGCAGTGTGAAGTGCAGACGCAATTGACGATCGTTCAGTCCAGAGGTGGAGATAGCGGCGCGTTCAGGCGCTGAAGCTAAAGCCGCAGCCGTGGACGGCGCCATCCTGGCGTTTGTAGTGCCACGAGGTGCGTCCCCTTGACGCAACTGCTGCACGTACACGTAGCCCGTACTGAGCATAACCACCAGCAGGATAATGAGGATGCCCAGGAGGCTGTCGTCGATCATACCGTCCACTACCTCGGGGCTCTTGGCAGTCATAATGCTCCAAGTTAGGGTTTAGCTTTAGATAATGTGAGCTGGACACGTAGCAATTTTTATCAGATTTTGGACTATATTTTGTGTCTTGTACACAAATACTCAAATCAATAATTGTTTCGAGGGAAGATGAAGGAGGTGGCGGATGGCTGCTTCCAGCAGCTTTACGGCGAGATTGTGCGCTCTATGGTACATTATTCACACTGCAATTGTATGACATAGATATCTGTATGCTTACTAGTGAATTTGAGTGTAGTTGGAGCGCTATCCGTGGCAAGTGGAAGGCGCAGATGCGACGACTCCAACTGCAGAGGAGGAGGCAGCCCATCGCGAAGCTGTTATCGTCAAACTGGAGGCTATGGGCTACGATGTGGGCTGTCGCTTCGCTGAACGTGCAGCTAGAGACCGACCGCGCATGTTGGAGCCGCTGGACGTGATCAAGTTCGTGTGCAAGGACTTCTGGATCGCCATGTTCAAGAAGCAGATCGACAAACTGCAGACTAACCACCGGGGGGTCTTCGTGGTGCAGGACTTTAGCTTCCGCTGGCTGGCGGGGATATCTGCAGCTACGGAGCACGAGACGAGAGAGATGGCATTGCTGTTCCTAGTCTTCCCCTGTGGGATGATTCGAGGGGCACTCGCCAATCTCGGACTGACTGCTATCGTCAATGCAGACGTCCCAGATGCCCGCACGCTTCCTGGATGTACGTTTGTAGAGAGGGCAGGAGTTAGAGGAGCACTAACTGATGCTGTGCTTTGTGTGGCTGACGAACTATGGACAGGTTTATTTAACATTAAGATTAAGCAGGGGTGACCAGTTGAAGAGTACTGTCTGGGTATTGACACCCAGAATTTAATCACGTACGCGGGTAGTTGCCACTTCATCCACTACTTTCGTATGCCCTCAGGTCTCCCCACTGCCACTGAGCAACGTCTGCTTCCCGAAAGTCTCAATGAACTCGTCCAGTTCATCCGAGTGGCCACCACGAGCACGACCTCTCGGTAACTGGTCGGGACGGTAGAAGTCGACGATTAACACGAGGCGCGTTGCATCCGGGTGGTGGTTGAACGCGTAGTGCAGCTTACTGTCGTCAAACACGATGAACTCCCGCTCAGCGTGGTAAGTCGTTTCTCCACCGACGACCATGGCGCAACACGGATCTCCGTTGGGCAGCGTAGGCACCACAAGCGGAAAGTGGACACGGAGCACGTGGTTGGCCAAGTCTGCCCAGCCCCGATGCGTACTCAGTGTCGTGTTAGGCCCAAGCTTCGAGAACAGCGCAGTACGAATATTCGGCAGACTCTTCAGGACTTCTGCCGTGCGTGGGCACATGGAACACGTTGGAGACACCCACGTCGTCTTGGATTCATCGTAGGCCGGGAACGTGTAGCAAAACGGGAACACCCGCCATTCACTGTCGCCTTCAGTGTAATGCTTCTCCGGCCAGAACGGCCACGTTGCCATTTGTTGTACGGCCTGCATCTCTTCCAAAATCACGTTGTAGTGGTCCTTCAGAATATCGAGCTGCGGGAAATATTCTTGGTATGGATAGTAGTTGGGCGCGTCGTCATCTTGAATCTCTTCGTCCGATGAGTAGCCGGCACCGTCACCAACCCAATCCGTCACATGTCGGATTTCTTCCTCTTCATCCGTGCTGCATTCATCAGTCTTACGCAGACACAGCAAACGATAGCCCATCTGATCACGACGCAACAACTCGTATAGGGGCGAGTGCTCCACGAAGAAAAAGGCCTCAAGCTCCGAATGGAATTCCTGTGGCGTGAACTGATGAATCAGCTCGCGAGTGCTGCCTGAGCTTAACTTGGCACCCATTGCGGCTTCGTACGATACCAATTGCTCCTGGACGATCTCGAACAACGGTGCTTTGTTCTGTGCCGATGAAATGGGCGAAAGCAGTGAATGTTCCAAGTGATCTGCCGCCACGTCAGGCGGAATGAAGTCCGCGACGAACAGCAGTCCCCCTGGTTTAAGCACACGAGCGATCTCATTCACCGCTTTCCCTAGATTCTGCACCTCCTGCAAACTCTGGACCCCGACAGCTACATCCACTGAATGAGTAACCAGCCCTTTCATTCTCTCGCACGAATGATGATACAAACGCAGTTTCCGCTCCTGAAACTCGGGCATCTGCTCCGTGAAGTCGTTCCACACCTCCTTACAGCGTTCCAGCGCCTGAATCGATATATCCAACCCCACAACCTCAGCATTAGGGTATAGTGTCTGCAGCTCACACAGACCTCCGCCAGCACCACATCCAAGATCCAAGATCGTGAACGTTTCGTTACGTCGTGTTTCGTGTTGGGCATCGACGTCCATCAGATTGTCATAGAGCTGCAACTGGAACCTGTCGGCCGGGTAGTGCGCGTGGAACTTGCTGGTTGGCGCGTCACCACTCACATTGGAGCTGGTGACGGTAGCGACAGCTGCAGCACTCGAGTTGACGTGTGTGTCACCGCGTGGGTGAAATCCGACGTTACAGCACACGCGGTGGCGCTCAGCGTAGATGGGCGAGTGGAAGATGCCGTCGTAGAACTCGCGTACACTGGGGCCGCACGCCTTGGCATCTACGTGCTCACCCGGCGCCATGATCTAACGGAAGAGCGAGCGTCTTGGGCGTCTTATCGCCAAATGACGCCTTTAAGCTCAGGTCGGTGATGAAGTGAGAGCGACGTCTATGTGACGCGACTTCTGAGAATCAGAGATCTGAGTCGGAATCAGATTGGAATAAATAATACTATTTTAATTTTAATTTCTATTTGCAATTGTACTGCACTGGAATGGCTGAGCTATCGCCGCATGCTGCCTCTGACGCTGAAGGAGAGGGCCCAGGGGCTGAGAACGAGTACGGACTACAAGATCTAGCACGTCTTCCTTTGTTAGAGCAGGTCCATCGCCTGTTACACGCTATTCAGTTCAAATATCCTTACAAAGAGGTGCCGACCATTGAAAAACTCCTGTCAATCTACAATAATTTTAACTAACTGTATGAATATGACAGACCAATGCGTGGAAGACTTTACCACTGGATCAGAAGAAGAAAATGCTGGATTATATCCGCGATAGACGACAACGTCAGCATCAGAGCGATGTGGAGGCTGTGGGCGAGACGACAATGGAGGACGAAGCTAAATCGGAAGACGAGCAGCCTCCAGTAGACCCAGCAATGGCTATCAAGTCGGACCCTTACCTCAAGATGCTACAGCAACGAAGTCTGCGCTCAGCAGGCCCAGGTGTGACTGGAGAAGATGGGAATTCATTGCCCAAGCACCCGAACAGCGCCTACGTTGCACCAGCTCAAGTGAAGCACTATACCACGGTCAAACCCAAGTATAAACCTCGTTGGCAGGTCGCAGAGGGAGAATTTTTCGAGGAGATCTGCGTCTGTGGGGTGAAACACAATACGACAAGTAAAGGCAAGAAGGTGTCGTTGATACTGCACACAATTAGTTCGATGATGAGCACATTTGGTGACAGCACGCAGTCTTGTGTGACGACGGTGGAAGAAGTGCAAGCTCTAGGTGAGTTGATGATGTCGAATTGGTTGGTGTTTATGATGTACTGATGATGTGGAGCTGTTTCTTCTGGCGTAGTTGGAGATCACATGCGGAAGGTGTTAGGGTCTGTGAACCCTGAAGTGCTGACAGCTTCGTCGTGCTTACGAGTAAACAAGTGTTAAACTGCTTGTGTGTATACAGTGTTCCAGCTAACTGTGCTTGCTTCGCTTTGTTGGAGTAGACACTGGTCGAAATCTTTGAGGAAGAGGCAATATATTACGGGCGCTGGAGAGAGTTCCGTGGTGAGACCAAGCACGAAGAGAACGAGCTGGAAGACGTGGAGGAAGAGGAGCTAGCAGAGGAGTTGGATCTGTTCGCTGTGTCCGAGACAGATGATGTGTTTAACGAGGCATTTCTGGTACAGTTCCTGACACCAAAGAATCTGTGTAGCAGAATCTGTTTGATTAACATTTTTTTCTGCTTGATCACGCCCAGGAACGGATACGCTTCGCTGATGAGCGCACAAAGACGATGGATTGGTCTATCTACGATGTCTTTGCAAGAGGACGCAAGCTGAATTTTATGAACAACAAGGCTCAGCAATTCAGGCAATGGCTGGGCCTCGGGAAGATCTCGCGTGCATCCCTCGAGTTCCTCAACTTTGTCGCTTACCATAAGTACGTGTCGCTTGCTCGGCTAATGTGCCTTTTGTTCACTAACTTTTATGCCTATTGCACTTTAGTATCGGCCGGTTAGTGGAGTTGGCAATTAAGAACCGGACAGGGGGGGAATTGAAGCAACTGGATACACCGTTACTGAAGGATGACATCGAGTATGCTTCCTTTACTTTCTCAAATTTACTACAGTATCCTAACCACTGTGTTGTTGTGTCAGGTCTGTGGCACTCACGTTCCTTCCAGCTCAACCATTACCAAAGCTCATCGACCGACCTGCCACGAAGACCCGACGAGTTGGTACAAGTTCAACAAACAGTAAAAGTGTCCAGGTCGAACCCAACGACTCGCAGACAGCAACGAAAATTGAGACTTCTGGTAGTACCAAGCCAATGATCGCACCTTCGATTGTTAGTGCGAGGCCTACGAGACTCAAAAGGCTGAGGTAAGCAGGCAACAAGAACACTAAAGCTTTTCGCTTGAAATGTAGCCATTTTCTTCCAACTCTCAGACTCAGACTCGAATCAGTTCCTCATGGTCTCGACTCAGATGCCGCTGCTCACGTGCGTGGACGTTGTATGGCGCGAGCAGGAAGCTCTCGGCTTCCTCCCACACGTGGCTGCACTGATTTCCTCCTTCTTAGATAGTTCTCAGCTCTGGAACATCCCGCAAGCCTTGGATTACGGTTATTTGCATCTCTTACAGCGTCTTGGAGCCACTTCGAGACGTTTGAGGCCGCTATCGAACCGTAGATGTTCCTATCTGCAGCCCAGCGAGGTGATATTACATTGCTACAATGGCTGGCAATGTATGACCCCGAGTTCCAAGGTTACGGCGGAGTACTGGACCATGCAGCGGAACATGGCCAACTGGAATGTGTCAAATGGCTACATAATACGATACCAGATCTACAAACCAGTACTAAAGCAATGAACTTAGCAGCAGCACACGGACATCTACCAGTTGTACAATGGCTACATGAGAACCGGAGTGAAGGATGTTCCCATCATGCTATTGACGAAGCAGGAGCGAGAGGACATGTCGATGTTGTGCAGTGGTTGACTGCTCATCGTAATGAAGGTGGCACGAAATATGCCATGAACTTTGCAGTCTGGTACGGGAACGCACGTATGGCGCATTGGCTGTATGAGTACCGTGGTGAAGGCTGCAGTATCCACGCTATGGTGTTTGCAGCGAAACGAGGGGATCTTAAGCTGCTGAAGTGGCTATATGAACACAAAGAAGAGCTGTTGGCCCCCAATGCAGACGACAGCTCACCTCTGGTCATGGATCATGCAGCGGAGTACGGACACTTTGATGTGGTCAAGTGGTTGCATGCCAATACAAGTGGTGGGTGCACAACGGACGCAATGAATGGTGCAGCTCGAGGAGGACACTTGGAAATCGTCCAATTCCTGCACGACCATCGCTCGGAAGGGTGCACCACCAACGCTATGGACGGTGCTGCTCGTGGTGGACATCTGGAAGTGGTAAAGTTCTTACATGAACGTCGTAGAGAAGGCTGTTCGTACCTGGCAATGGATTATGCAGCAGCTGAAGGTCATTTGGAGGTTGTAAAATTCCTCCATTCGCATCGAAGTGAAGGTTGCAGCCCCTGGGCAACGAACTCGGCAGCAGGTGGTGGGCATCTGAGTATCGTCAAGTTCCTGCATGAGAATCGCACTGAGGGGTGTACAGAGAGGGCTATTGATCGAGCAGCAAGTGGAGGTTACCTTGAAATTGTGCAGTTTCTTCATGAGAATCGACCCGAGGGATGCACGATGGAGGCGATGGATGCGGCCTCTTGCTTTGGTCATTTGGAAGTCGTAAAATTCCTCCATTTCAACCGGAATGAAGGCTGTTCTCAAAGTGCAATGGACTCTGCAGCGCGTTGTGGGCATTTGAACGTTGTGGAATGGTTGTTCGAGAACCGAACTGAGGGGTGTTCGACTGAAGCAATGGACGGAGCTGCTTGGTTTGGACACTTGGAAGTGATGCGCTTTCTCCATGAAAACGGGCGTGCAGGATGCACCAGACGAGCTATTCGTGATGCCTTGATCGGCGGTCATGTTAAGGTGGCCAGGTGGCTTGCTGAGAACTACGCACAGTGTCGAATTGGACATGCTGACTTGGTCTTTTGAGTTGAAACCGCATGTATCTGTGAGCATTTTACCGACTGAAGGACATTGTTTAAGATCCGAAGTGCATCCGTTGTTTGTGGGAAGCAAGATACTCTACCACTTGATTTACACGCGCTCCATGTCAAAGTGTGACTCAAACAGCGGATCGAGGATATACAGTACGCTGAATACCGTACGCGAGGGTAGCTGGATAACCCCAAGCAGAGGTCTTGCGTCTTTGTGGCGTACATCTTGTCCATCGCAGAGAGTATCCGTGTCAAACAAGTGCCTGATGGCTGGAAGCTCTTGGCGTTAACACGTTGCACTCGATGGAAAAGCGGTTTGACATGATTTTCGCAGTGGAGACCTGTTCAACTTTGAAGGACTCGTTGAAGCCGACAGCTGCAACGATCTGCTGCTCGCAACTTGTGACTCGCAAGTTCGGGTTTCTGATATTACCATCAGAGACTGTAGCAAAACTTGGCGTCAGAAGATGAGTCTCTCCTTGACCTCCTCCAAAGTATCCGGACTGCTGCAACGCCGCACACCAACACCGAGCGCAGGCAGCTTTCGACTGGGAAGGCAGTGCAATGTGGCGATCGGTTAGGCCGGATACGATGCTGCTTCCCATCTGGTGGTCGAGCTTCAGTGTACAGTACCTGGACCCCGTCAACCTTTGACTGCATCCCTCCACTTGCGTTCGTCTCCGTTTGTGCTGGTGTCACGGCTTGCTGAGCAACATCTTGCAGCGGCAAATTCCGTCGACGTATCCCGCTCCCGACGCTTCAGCATTCGACGTGAAGGCCAACGTGTCGGTCTTGCATTTCCTTGAGCGGACCGCGAAGATCAGAGACCCTCGAGCGTCATACTTGGACTCAAAGAGAGCTTCGCCATGGAGCTGGCCAGGCGTCAACACTTGCGTCGTGTCTTGTCGTACCCATCCCCCGTGCGCTGGTCAACGAACCTCCACAGACGCTCAACAGTTTGTTGAGCGGACCAGCTCGACGAGTGGTCTGCGCTCGGCAGCACCGTTGGCTCGAATTCAGCGCCGTCGTGACCGCCCCATCTCGGTGCAACGGGATCTTCTTTAGGCCCAAATGACTGTCGTAAGGTAAAGTTACCTTCGTCAAACAGGAGCTTCTTGGGTGCTTTTCTGGTGTTTTTTTTACTCCATTTTCGCGTTGAAGCCTTGCGATGAACTCCCTCCTCTCCTGATTCACTACAGATTTGCATGTACCTCTTCTCCAGTTGTAAATCCTTGATTCGAATTGCGGTGTTTTGGTAGAAAACTGTTTGCAAATGTGTAGGTAGATGGGGTGTCGAGATAGTCGAAAATGATAATTCACATACAAACATCAAGTGTAACGACTGAGTCTCAATCACTTGCAATTTGTATGTCTGACTCTCTTTTACTTGAAGTTAGTATCCAACACAGATTCAAATCAAAAAATATCGGAGACTTTCGTCGCCGAAAGCTCGTCAAGAGTTCACTTTGTCATGCCCCCACTCTGCTCATCTTCCTGTACTATCCGGTTCTCGCCTGCCCTTGCGCCTGTATCACTGACGTGGTCGTGGTCAAGCAAGCAAGGCGTCAAGCTATGGGCCAAACTCAGCACCGCGTGTTCGCCTCGGAGCCTTTTCTGCATTGTCCGATCACCCGGGGAAGCCAAACTGCGTTGATGAGTAGTGGCCACACGTCTTCACGGCGCTCCAATAGCTCGGACAGCGCCTCCACTGTCGCTGGACCGGTGAGTGTAGCGGGCACTACCAATGGTTACGGCTTCCGTAGTGCCGGTGGCGATGCGTTGTCTATCGAAATGCAATTCCTGAACCCGCGACGGCGGTTCCCCCTCGCGGACGAGTTTCTACCAGCTGTAAATGTGACGGAGGAACAGGTGGAAGATCTTCGCGAGACGTGTGAACAGCTCACAGCCGATGCACTAGAGCTCACGACCATGTTCGCATGGGAAGACAGCAACAACAATGATCTAGTGGGTGAACACCGGGAACAATGGAAGGTTCACTATAAGAAGCCGCACGTGACGCTCTATCGGAAGAAACGTGGCAAGGAAGAGGAACAGGAGGACGCTACGGATTCTAGTAATGGTGGACTACGGCACTACGTTGTTAGTGGACAGATCCACGACATGAGTCTCGAGGACGTCGAGTACGGACTCTACTGTGACGCCACGCTGGACGAACGTGCCGTCATGACGGACTTGTATCGTGAATTGTTCCTGGATGCAGCGGTTCTACGTAGTTTCGAGACTCAGTCGCCAGAGGACCCGTTCCATTTCTTCGGGATCAAATGGCTAGCTCATTTGAGTCCAGCCGACAAGTTCATCTCACCTCGTGACTTCGCCTTTGTCGAGTACTCCCGACGTGTTACCGGCCCCAAAGGCGAACCGTTGCTTGTCAAAGTGCAGCAATCGCTCGGTCCTGAACATGTCGACGCCATGAACCGCCGTGAATTCGACCTTGTGCGCGCTCGCATGAGCTGTACGACTGTATATCGCCACGACAAGCGTGCGAACAACGTGCAGGTGATCGCTCGTGGCTACTTGGACCCGTGTGGGAGTGCGCCGCCAATAATGACGCGTTCCTTCTTGACACGCTTAGCGCCAACTCTTGTCGAGGTTGAACACAGCGCAGATGTCAAGTACATTATGCGCAACGGGTTAGTACTACCAAAGGAGCAGTTCTTCGCTCGCCGCAACGCTCTGAAAGCTCATGGTCGGCACCGTCTACAGTGTACAGCTTGTGGCAAACGCTTCGGTCGTCTTAAACGCCACTTGACTCAATGTCGCGCGTGTGGTGAAGCTGCTTGTGGTCGGTGTCTCATGACGTACACTTTGTGTCTTCCTCATCATGAGCATCGTAGTGCTGAACATCCAAGTGCAGTGATCCCCGAACGCTTCTGTCTGCGTTGTTTGTATTCCGGTCGTCTTGATCGTAAAGGACAGCGCATGGATGATTTCCTACTTGGTGGAACGGTGGTTGCTTCCACCACTGTACCAACCGTTGACGATGACGACGAAGCTGACGATGACGACGTGTCTGTGGTGGAATTCGCGATGCTTGGTGACGATCCTGGGGCAATGCACGCTGCCATTTCGGAAGCGCAACGATTGCAGCGTCTGAAACAGCGGTACTTGGAAAATGAGAAGCGCAAATACCTCAGTGGACATCAACAGACTCCAGTGCAGCGTTTTGTGGATCAACAGCATCAGATGCACCACTACGAGCAAGCAACGCGTAAAGCTCGTCCTCCAATTAGAAGGAGCAGTCAACCAACGCTGAATGGGAACAATTCGGTGAGTTCCTCCTCCGTTTCGTCGGCACACAACTCGGCTTCATCGATGTACAGTTCGTTGTCAATGGGCAGCTCCTCAACGTACTCGTCAGCTGAAGCAGCAGCAGCAGCCACAGCAGCACTGCAAGCTAACACTGGTTTCCATGAGATGGAGCACTCTATCGGCCAGCAAGAGGCACTGTTGCGTTCGTTGCAGAACGAATACGCCAAGATGAGCATGACCAGAGCGCAGTCGAATTTGAGCTTCAACGCACAAGAGATGCGAGAAAAGCGTCTGGCTGAATGGCAGGCAGCTGAACGCTCGAATTCCACGCCAGCATCGATGTCCAACCAGTATTATGACATTGACGACTAAAGCATAGTGAGTAGGATTTTTTCTTTTCGTTTTATAAGCTGTGACGTAATAGCTATCTTATTAAATTGAACAACTTCATGTAATTGCATCGGATAGCTGAAGTCTGTGTTTCAGTCTTCAAGAAATATTGAAGGTAGTAGTTCTTCTTGTTTCTAGAAACAAGACCATGAAGTAAATACTCGAAGAACACTCAAAAGTCGAATCCAATTTCCAACGTGCTCTATGATAAAGTATGAAAATAAAAGCCGCAAAAACCGATATCTACCTGCCCATTGATCAATACTTGAGAGAAGCACTCATCGCAACAGTTGCGAAAAAGTCTACATTAAAGTCGAAGCCGAGTGCATCCAGATGCTCTCTATCCCTCTCCACAAATGAGGAGTATGCGCCCGTGTGCCGGATTTTCATGAAAATGTTTCCAAGTCGAAGTCCGCGGGTTGCTGCTGGCCAAGGCTCTTGATCTGGGACAACAAAGCTATTTGAAACCCATCCACTCCCGTATAGTCCGTGGTACGTCTCGAGAGCTGGCATGATCACGTCGGTCCATTTCTGCTCATCCGGGGACCAGATGAAGCCAAGCGCGTCCAACTTGTCCTTGTCTCGTTCTGCCAAGTCAACGTAGTTCTTTCTGCAACGCATATTGGCGACGATCGCTCCTAGTCGAATCCCCCATGCTGCCTTGGGCCATTTCTTGCTCTTCGGGACGACAAAATTGAAATTCACGTTACAGTGTTTGAACTCGCGCTGAAATGTCTCCAAGGCGGGAAAGATCTTCATCTCCCACTGACGAGTCTTCCACGACTGTGTAGTGTAGCCGATTTTCTCCAATTCTTCAGCAGCGTGTTCCCGTTGGACTCTGTACGAGTCGCCATACCTCATCCCCATGACAGTCTGTCCGAGTTTAAAACCCCACAGAATCTTCGGCCAGGCTTCATCTCCCACAGGAACTACAAACGAGGTGGACATGTCACAGTGTTCATGGATCTTGAAATATGTCTGGAGGCCAGGCAGTACGAAGACGTCGAACTTGTGTTGCCGCATATCCCACGGGAAGTTAATAGTTTCCAGGTCTTCAATAGCAAAGAACGGGAGATTCTTGCCCTGATGACGGAGTGAGCGCAGGTTCTTGCAATACGCGCCTAACGGATAGCCCCAAGTCTTCTCCGGCCACTCAGGGTTCCCATACGGTACGACGAACTTGTGAGGGACGAGCAAATGCTTCTCCAAAGCCAAAAAAGTCTGCAGACTTGGGGCGATCATTTCGATCCATTGGCGTGCGTTGTACATATTAATTTTCCCATTGGCGTGTTGTAGGATCGTAGAAGAGGTCCCTGCGCATCGGGTCACACTTGATTTACCGCCTAGAGCGGTCTGTGGGCGACGTACCAAGCTGCCGCGTGCAGCTAGGAATTGGCGCAACATTGGGCGGAGTAGTGGTCAAGGGAACTAGAAATACGTCACCGATTTAGACTAAATGTACATAATTTTGTGTACGCTTTGTGAATGTGAGGTGAATCACATAAAGTCAAGTTGAACAAGAAGGAGTGATGGTCGTTGGTGAATAGTATCATCTCATGGTGGTTTCTTTCCTTGGTGTAGGAACATCCTACTAGGAAGTGCATATGTATAGTAATGGTCAGTTCTATTGAGCTAGCGACAATGGTGTCCATGACCTATTTTAGGTTTGAATGGGATGGTCGTGAAGAGAAATATTGAAGGAGCGATCGCAGCTCAACGGACTTGACCTTGGCGGATTTGGAGACGTTGGTCCAGTTTTTCAATCGACTGTTGTCGCTCACACACGAAATAAATCATTATCGGCCAGCGACATCTTCAAATCAAAGATGATGACAGAAAGTAACAACCTGCTGTACCATGGAAGTGGCTTCGATCGACTCGAGGAAATGGAAGGTGGGGCATTGACACGGTATCCAGTTCTACGATCAGTTCCAGTACCGATGACACGTCCGTGGAGCACGCGTGGGGCGATCGCACTGCTTATGGTTTGTGGTGCTGTCTTCGGAGTCATTGCCATTGTGAGTCTACAAAGTAGTTCTTCGAACGAGACTACCACTGCTGAGACTACCAGCGCCGAAAGTACTGGAGGAGGAGTATCGATCGTTGGCGGGTCAAGTAGTGTTGGGGCTGGTAGTGTGGGAAGAGAATCGTCGTGGCTGGGTGGATCTGATGATGGATTAACAGCTAGTGATGAATCGAAGAACACTTCAAGCGACTCGACTACTGATTCAACGAGTTCTGAAGGATGGGAATGGGGCAGTGGATCGATCTACAGCGCATCCAACTCGTTCTTCGATGACTCTCAGGCTGGATCACTTGAAAACTGGCTTGACTCACAATCCGGATCCTTCGAGGACTCGGCGTCCGATGCCTTCGATTCTGAAAGCACATCGGCGGATAGTGAGGAGAGTGCTTTGGTCTCAGATTCAGATTCGGATTCATCGGATTCATCAGATACTTCGATGGGTAGTTGGCTCTTTGAGTCCAATTCAGCTTCACAAGATGATTCCATGAGTGGTAGTGCGTCTACATGGCAAAGTTCATCTTCTACGGACGACGAGCGCGATTCAGCATCTCTATCAGACAACTCTCAGAGCTCGTAAGCGCATTCAGGAATTAGGATCTGTAACCCCTATCCACTTGTTACTGCAAGTCCGTGTGATACATACCGACATACTTTTGCCTAACTACGACGAGCAGTTTTATTTTTTAAAGAGAAAGTTCTCTTCTCTTTACACGAACTGTTACCATCCACTTCAACTTCTTTTCTCGGTCCGATTGGTTAAAATTGATCCTTGTGTATTTTCGTGCTCATTTTAGAAAATGACAGTGGCGAAAAACTTGCTAGCTGTGCGCGCTAAGGTGGCAGGGGCTGTGGCCAAAAGCGCCTGGAAGCAGCAATGTACTTTGGTGGCAGTGAGCAAGACGAAGCCTCTGGAGGACCTGCAGGAGGCATATGAAGCTGACCAGCGCCACTTCGGAGAGAATTACGTGTGTGCCATATTTGAGTTATTTTTATTTGTGGCTCTAATGCTTTATTTGTGACACAGATCCAGGAATTGGTACAGAAGGCTCCGTTAATGCCTGCTGACGTCAAATGGCATTATATTGGCCACGTCCAGTCGAACAAGGCCAAGCCACTTGTTCGTGACGTGCCCAATCTCTTTGTGGTGGAGACTGTGGACTCCATCAAGATCGCCAATGCCCTGAACAAGGCATCGGGAGAGTTCCGTACCGAGAAACTCAACGTGATGGTGCAAGTGAACACCAGTGAGGAGGAGCAGAAGTCGGGCATTGACACTGATGGTTCGGTTGAGCTTGCCCGCCACATTGTGACGTCTTGCGAGCACCTGAACCTCACGGGTCTTATGACGATCGGTCGCTACGGTGATACTACGTCCGAGTGCTTTGATCGTTTGGTGGCCTGCCGTAAGCTTGTAGCTGAGGCTATTGGCAAGTCAGAGGCGGATCTCGATCTCAGCATGGGCATGTCGGGAGACTTTGAACTGGCGGTGAGCATTGAGCACGAGTTTGTGAAGTTGTTTTTGTGAGTTCTGACCTTTTTGTTTGTAGATTTCGTGCGGAAGTACACATGTTCGTGTCGGTTCGACCATCTTCGGTGTCCGCAACTACGCCAAGAAGGACTAGAGTTGAAAAATCGTGTTCGCAGCCTTAAATTGTGCTAGAGAAGATCAAATGCCAATGCGGATTGCAAATCGAGATTGCTGTTCCTGTTCTCAGCCCATTTCGCTGCAGCGCGCAATGCATCCTCCGTAGGCATGCATTCTTTTGCTGGGTCTTCGTCTTCTTTTTGCTTCTCCTGGTGACGGTCGAGTCTTTCTTTTTCCTGCCGAACGATGTCTTCCATGTCGATGTAGGTCGTTTCAGGCTCGTTCGGATACATCTCACGCCACGTCTTGCCGGCCTCTTTCGCTTTCTTTTGCATCTCTTCGACCTCGGTACGTCTTACCTTCCGTTTCTCCTCAGCTTCTTTTGCCTTTTGCTCACGCTCAACTCGTCGCTGTTCCAAAATGTGCATAGACATCATATCTTTCCGGTGGAATCGATCTTCAGGCAGCTCTTCGTCGTCGAGTACAGGATCCCATCGTGGGGCCTTCGGTGTAGGTCCATTTCCAACCAACCCGTCACTCGATTCTGCTGCATTAGCAAGGTGGAACATCTCCACTAATGACTTGGGTTTCTCCTTGATGGGCATCGATCCCTCTTTGTTACTTGACCCATTTTCTGCGTCCAGTGCCTGGGCGAGGAGCCATGGTGCCGATCCGCAGTCCGGTCCGGCATTATCCCAGGATTTATCGATTCTAGCTGATATCTCAAGGGTATTCCTGCCTTGGTTCAAGTGAACTCTTGTGGTGTTAACCTCAACAGGATACGGAAGAAAGATTTCTGGAGCAGACACATGACGTAAGAGGTACGACTCCACATACACTAGATATAGCACTTACCCAAATCATGGTGAGTTGCAGCTTTTACACTCAACAACTCGGCGCGCAACTCCAACTCAATGTCAGTTTTCTCCACCTTGTTTGCGAATTGAACGGAGGCGACCAACCGATCTCCTGCTTGCTCCAGTATATCGGGTGATAGTGGATTGCTACCTTTCATAACGGATGGAAGTCTTGAACAGACTGTTCGCTTGTCATTCTTCTCTTCGAAAACCTCGTGTCGTGCTATAGCTGTCTTCGGGGCAAGTAGAGTCTTGTTCATTTTCTTAGCCCTGGGTTTTGCAGTACTCGTCTTCGAAGCAACTTCTTGGATGATTGGTGCTTGAGTTTTACGGATGTAGTGCTTTGGCGGGGGTAGCTCTCCTCGATATGTCAGCCGCGGAAGTTTATAGCGACCATCCAGTTTGATGTTGTACTGCACCAACAAAATCATTAAAACCTTTCCGTTCCTGATTGTATTCAAGACAGGTGACTTTTCTTACCTTCTGGTCGATGTACTCGATTGCTAATTCACACACAAAGTTGCGAAAAGCACCAGTCTTGTCTGCTTGGCAGTCCTCCACAACTTTCGTGTTCACGGCTACATCGAAAGCCAATGAGCTTTCGCCCTTCTTGTCCTTGACTTCATGGGGGGCTCCTAGGCTTAGTGGCACATGAATTCCCTAAGCACCCACGTCATGTTGTGTCAGTCGAATCTTCTCAAATAGACCAAGTGATATCTTACCTCTTGCTCTTTCCCCTCGTCATCCAGCTTCTTCTTTTCCGAAAACTCTTGAATTTCGCCAGCAAATACTACATTTACGAATACCTGCCACATCAAATGTCAACAACCGGTAGATATCCCCCACATAATTAACAAAAAACGCGCTTATCATACCTTCTTCTTGCTCTTTACTTCCGCTGTTTTCATCACAAACCCAGGTGTCACATCAATATACATCTGCAGGATATACAGGTTATTAACAACGATCCTTAATTTAAGCAAGTTCCCAGTGTCGTACCCCCTCCGACGTAGCTTTCAATCCATCCTCCCCCATGACCTTATCCCCAGGAAACCTTGGTTTAAAGTCTAGACACGATTCTCATTAGAACTCATCATTGCAGTTTACATGCATTCTGTGCCTCAAACCTGGCGAATTCGAATCCGTAGTTTCTCCTCGAGCACCAGCAGAGCTCTTTAGCATGTCAAATAGTGCTGCATCGGCGTCTCCTTGTGGCACTCCAGTTGGACCGTCGGATCCCAGTCCTGCGGCCTGTAGCTGGCTTTGCATTGTGGCAATAAACTGTTTGTAGCCTTCCGGATCCGTCTTCTCTAAATTGTCCAGCCACTGCGCAGCAACCACAGAGCAGTGAGAGTGCATTAGACCTTCATTCTGCGCGGAATTAACTGCTCTTTGTAAGGCACCAGCAGCGGTCAACATACATCGGCGTACTGCTCCATGGTGGCGTCGTCCATTGGAGTGTCCATGGTGCGTGTGAAAAGTCACGAAATGGATTTATAATTTCTATAAGTACGTTATGGCGAAAACTATATTGGTTAACCCTTAAAACCAGCTTAAAACTACATGAACGAGACCTTATAGAAACCCCAGCCATCATCTTCCTCGATATCCTCGACATCCAGGTCGTCTTCTTCACCTGAAGAAATATCCCCTTCATCGTGCGTACCGTAACTGAGGAAATGGTTGAAAAGATTCATGAGTCCTTGAGGCATCACTTGGTCACAGGGGGTGTCTTCTGTTTAGCACTTGTCCTCTGCCGATTTCCCAAAACATATCTGGGTCCATATCCTCCGAATCCCAGCTTATCGTGAACATGTCGATCTTTGAGAACGAGTCTCCCGATACCCCATTCACTGAAGCGTTGACCGTGACGGACGGATGCATCTCCTTCACACGTTGCATCAACGGCCTTAGCTGTTCACGCATGTACTTGGAGCTCCACTTCTTGCTCACTCTCGCGTGGTTTCGGATTGGTGATGAACACTTGGAACTTCTGCTGCAGCTCCAAAGTCCTTCTCGCTGATTTTAGAGAGGCGACGCAACAGATCCACAACCACAGAGTAGAACGTTGGAACACCGAAGGCGCCGTTCTGCTGGCCCCCGATCGGTAGAGACAACATGCGCGAATCACCGGTGTGACACTTCATCTCCAGAGCTCGTTGCAAGAAGTCGAAAATGCCATCACCCGTGCACATAGGAGCAACGTTACTCTCGAATTCGCGCAAATTCTGTAGCTCAGCGAGGTTACGGAGTGACTCATATCTCAATAGTACGCACATTCATCACCTCGAAATTGGAACAGCTACGGATATCCACCATCTCGAGCAGAGGACACTTTCAGCTACTGAAGACCAAAATTCATCGCCGTAAATGTCGATGCCGAAGTGTCGAACTTGTGAGTCGGTGTATTTCTGAAAATCAATCTCCAAAGTGAGATTAGTCAGGGCAGGGCAAGCATTTCAGCAAAACATTGACATCCTTGGCGCGACGTCCATATCGACCTTTGATAGCCTCAGTAGTTTCGTCACCACATCCGCGGTGATACACTTTCCAGCTCCACAATAGGTTAGTACAAATCGTAAGTTCTTCCAGTTGTGGCTTGGGCGTCTCGCTAAAAGCGCGGAAGAATGGGTCAGCGAATGGCACAGCGGCCAAATGGAACTCGCGTAACTTGGTGCACGTTGTTGAACTCTTCCCACGTCTTCAACGACATCATCTACTTGTCCTCACAGCGAGCTCCGTCATAGCTGTGGCAAGCCTGAATGGTTCCGTCTAAATACTCGATGTTCGGACAGAACTTCTCAAGGAACTCCTCGCTGGAACGGTGTCTCTCTGAGCGTCTTCAACACCGTCTCGATCTTCTCCCCTTGCACAATCTCGTCCAACCCTGGCTTGCGGGGCAACACCAGACTCTCCAATTGAACACAGTGGTCTCCCGCTGCCTTTAACAGCTCTGGTAAATGTTTGCTGAGCAATGGGACCAGCTTCAAGTCCAGACGTTTCATTCCCGGGATCTTGGTCAAGACAGCGCTCCAGTCCACTTGGAGCTGCTCCGTTTCCTTAGTAAGCAGCAAAGAGTTTTCACTATAGCTGTACTTCTTCTTCTTGCCAATTCTAACGCGCAGATCGCGCACCGCTGCGCCCCGTGTCGAGACTTGGCTTTGAACCTTGGCAACCTCTTCTTTTGCACTAGTTTTCACTTGGATCTTCATCGTTTCCAGCTCGTATTTGCGTTATCAGCTGCTTCACAGACGTCAACCAGCTCTTACAGACCACAGCGACGTTTTCCAGGTCCTCTCTGGGGTGAGAGCGAGCGGAAGGCCACAAGTCGTGCGAGTAGTTCGTCCAGCGCTTGGGGAACTTGCCATGGCACGAGGTCCAGTCTGGAGCCCGTGATACCCCAGATACTAGAATGGAAGTTGAGCCATTAAATACAATACTACGAAGGGGAAAAGAGTGGAGGTGGATTTGACTCGTTCTTTCATTTAGCCCAGCTCGTTTGGGTTACGACACGTTCGGGAGCGACTGCGTCAGTCTATCCGCAAGGCGAGCGCAAGATCCCAAAGAATTTGTTCGTAGCAATGGTGTAAAGCCCACCTATTACCACTTACATCAGGTCCACGAACGGCTGAGCCGCCATGGTGATAGGCTTGGTGCCCTTGGTCTTCAGGGTGTAGGCAGCCTTAGGCAGAGCGGGGGTACGCTTGATCTGAGCGCGGACGCCAGTGGCGCGAGCCTCTTTCTTCTTCAGCTCGTTCTCCTTGACGCGCGTGAGGAAACCCAGACGGCACTTGGACTGGTGCACGTGCTCAATGCGCACGTTGATGTGCTTGTGGATGATGCGGTTGCCCACGATCTTGTTCACACGCACGCCGACGGCACGCTTGGTCACGTTGTACACACGGCCGGTGCGGCCGTGGTAGAACTTGTGGGGCATGCCCTTCTGCACGGCACCGTTGGCCTTGATGTCCACGTAGTCACCGACCTTGAACGTACGCAGGTACGTCGACATCTTGATCATGCCGCTCTGACGGAACGGGCGGGCGAACATGTCGCGCGTGCGAGCGCGGTAACCGAAGGAGTGCGGCATCTTTGACTAAACTGCAGGTTAGGAACACATATCTGTTAGTATCTGCATTTCCAAGGATCATTGGAGTGATCTGAAGGCTGTATCGAATAGAAGACAGCGCTGTGGAGACAACTGCAGTGGAGGCAGTACTGGAAACACCCGGAATCGCAACGGAACGATGTGTTCTTGTTGCTAAAAAGTCTCTGTAGTTGTCGACCTGTATCTCCGTCAATATTCATTCGTTGTCGCGCGTCTCCGGCCCATTTTGATTGGTGTATCACTGCCTCCACTGCTCATCGTGTCCACATGCTGCATCCTTCGCTGATACGGCCAGCCATCGCAGCCAAGAGAAGCCTCGCTTACCTGCTAAAGTCGAACGAGACAAGATGAACTGCGTGAGCGATGGCGAGGCTGGGGCGATGGCCGTGAAACTATTGGCCGCGGAGGCGCCAGCATACAAACACCAAGTATAAATCCCCACGAGCCAATCACCAACAGTCGTACTTAGTAGTGAACACAATCGTCGTACTTTAAGTGCATGACTAAGTACTAATTCGGGCTGTGAAACCCGACCCGTGATGGGTTCGAACTTTATCGAGACAATAATTATTGCTTGTGCACAAAATCACATCCCCTCCATTATTGGGATCGGAGCTATGGAGGACGAGGAGTTTGGCGAAGAGGTGCTGGCGACTACACGCGCAGGCGTCAGCGTCAAGGAGGAAGCCAAGACGGAAGAATCGAGAGCCACATGGGAAGCTAATGATGCATCAGCTGTTAAAACGGAGAAGAAGGAAGAGGAAGAGGAGGACGAAGACGAAGAGTTATACGGAGGAGTCTCCATCAAGCTTAACGCTTCTGCCACCTCGCAGGCCGAAGCAGCAGCTTCTGCAGCTGCCATTAATGCATCAGTAGGAAACAAACCTAGTGATGACCCAGCGGTGGACTCGGATGATGACGAGGACGATGAAGATGTGGCCATTGTGCTGAGCTCGGATCATGCTGGAAGTAAACCTACTCTGCGCTTTACTGGTGGTGGCAATCGCTATGTCCGTGGCAGCTTTGGAGGTCCGCAACCGGGAGGACCTGGAGCTCCTGGGGCTGGAGCTATGACGGGTTCTCAAACTGGAGATTCTAGTGGGACTGCAGTAGACGGAGTGGATGATATGGCCATGTTCGGTGGACGACGGACGGCATTTGATGTGGATATTGACCTTCTAGAAGACAGACCCTGGCGAAAACCTGGTGTGGATATCTCGGACTACTTCAACTACGGCTTTGATGAGCACAGCTGGAGAGAATATGCCGCCAGACAATTGAAATTGAGACGCGACTTGGCAGTGGAGAAATCGAGAGAGCAGGCGTCCAGACAGGCAGTGAATGCAGCTAACCAACAAGCGATGAGAGAACGAGATGCCAAGATGCAAGAAAGAGGTGGAATGCCCCCTCGTGGATTCCCTGGACAGATGAAGCCTGAAGGTGACGACCAGAATGGTGAGTGGGGAAATGGCATGCCACCGATGGGTGGCGCGCCACCTCGTGGTGGCTTCATGGGAGGTCCACCTCCTCGAGGCTGGCACCCTGGAATGGGTCCAGCGCCAGGCTTCATGGGTCAACAGAACTGGAATGGACCTCCTATGGGCGGCGCACCGTGGAGATCGGGGCCAGGAAGAGGGGCTCCGTGGATGGGTGGACCTGGTGGTGGCAGGGGTCGAGGAGACCGAGGTGGCTTTGACGAACGGGGCCGTGGCAAGGATGACCGCGAAGATAGACGCGGTGGTAGACCAAGAGAAGCAAGTCGTGACCGATCCAGGTCTCACGATCGTTCTCGCCGTGATGAATCCCGTGGAAGTGGCCGTCGAGATGGTCCAGGTGGCAAAGATGCAAGCGAAAAGGATCGCGGCCGTGACCGAGACGACAAACGGGCTGGTCGATCAAGAGAGGAAAGTCGCAACCGGTCAAGATCCCGTGAGCGTGAGCGTTCTCGGCGCGACGAATCACGAGGTAGTGGGCGTCGTGATGCTGGCGGCAAAGATGCTAGTGAGAAGGATCGAGGTCGGGACAGTGGTCGAGAACGGGATCGTGGTCGTGAACGTCCTCGAGAGCGCGATAGTCGACCAGGAGGCCAGGAGAGAGAGCGAGGTGGACGCAGCCGAGGAGATCGAGGCGGGCGCTCGCGTTCTCGAGACCGTGATTCTCGCAAGCGCAAGGGTCGTGATGAAAGCTCTAGCGGTAGCCGAGGCTCTGGAGATCAGCGTCACAAGCGGCGACATTAGACAACACCCAGCAATGAGGCAGATGGCTACAAGACCATTCTGCTGAGTACAGATCGAGCACCTGACAAGAAAACAAATACGAAATTGCGTTATATCCTCAGTGTGCTCTCATCAGTTATCTACAAAACCTGCAATCGACATTGCAGCAATCCCAACACGTAGTTTAGATCTGTTTGTGCAGCCAGAGCTCAGTCTCCAGCTTGTCCAGGTCCTGTGCCGTTACCTGGAGTCCAACTACAGCGTCGCTCTGAATGGCGTCGACAGGTACAAACGTCATGCCTGGCATGCTGTTGACCTTGCCTCGAGCTGTAATGGTCTCGTGGTACGCCTTGGCTAGTTCCACCTCGCTGGTAAAAGCAGTCGCCACGTAAAATGTGCGTACATGAATTACGCGATCCCAAGGCATCAGAGCTTGCACCAGGCTATCCAACCCACACGTCCATATTCCTTTAGCGACTGCCTTTGCCAGTGAACGTGTATCCTGGTATCCTTCATCTCTTTCAACTGACGCGGTGCAGATGATCTGGCAAAGCGCTCGCGGAATCATAGCGCTCTGCCAGTCAAAGCGAAGACCGTCTGATAGACGCGAGTGCGATAAAGAGCGTGGCACCAGGTACTTCAGCGCGATGTGTGTGAGAGCCTGAAGCTCCACTTCCACCAGTGCATTGCGGGGCAAACGTGACAGTTGAATAACCAACAGTGGCGCCTTCTTCACGAACTCCAAACGCGCTTCGTTCTTGTCAATTTCTTCGTCACTTTCATCACTGTCATCAGCATCCTCGAACTCATCGGCCATTTCGGCGTTGGTAATAAGGTGACGACGACATTCGACTAGCAGGCGTTCCCGAGCCTCACGGTCGTCAAGATCTCCGGTGGTGTAGATGACACCAGAGCAAACATGACGCAGATTCGACTGTAGCGCTTCTAGGACACGGCAGACATTACGAAAGCATTGTGTTGTCTGTGCAACATGGTCACCTGGCACCATATTCATAGTTTGAGGGTGAAGAGCGATTTGTCCCGCCAACAGGATGAGCGCTCGGTGAAGCACATTCGCTTGGCTGTACGGGCCAATGCAACACGGTGCCCAAGCTGAAACACTCTTCACGTGTAGGACATCTCGGCGCACACGTAGAGACTGCAGCTTTTGTTCGCCACTGCCACGCAAAGCGAAACAGTCCAAAAGCACACGGGCAGGAACATCGGCCAATACCTTTACTTCGACACAGCTACGGGACGGGGGGAGGTTTTGGCCGAGGTACCGTATATACTCAGCGTTTAGCTGCCCAAAGGCGGACATGTCCTGGACGTACAAGTGCACGAAGCACACGTCCGCTAGCACCATTTGTTGGCTCTTAAGGATATCCTCCACCTGAGCAACGACATCCGCCATTTCTTCTTCCAGTGTAATTGAGTCATCGCCAGCCCTGCTGCTCATAATTCCTGAAAGGTGCAATTGGTCGCGGAATTGACCGAAAGTAGGCACGAACTTCTTGCGCGCTGGTGGGGTAAGTGCGAGCACGACTGCTGGCTTCTTGTCGGTGGCTTTTTCTTGGTTTTCGGGCTCAGTAGGAGAAGCTTCAGGTACCCTTGAAGCTAAGTGCGATGGATCAGCAGGCTCTTTGTCTTCGAGATGGCATTTGTCAATCGACAAGAAAGCCACAGGCGCGATATAATCATCGGAATGAAGTACCGTGTGGCTCTCATCACTTCAAAACACAGGAGATTCGTGAGATTCTCGAACACCAAAAACCCATTCCTGGCTCAAAAGGAACTTACATGACAATGCGTTTTTTAAACAATGGGCAATCCAGCGTGAAGGTCTCGTACTCTCCACCTTCACCGCAGACATTCATC
Organism: Phytophthora citrophthora; assembly: GCA_031305395.1. Lineage (NCBI taxonomy): Eukaryota > Oomycota > Peronosporomycetes > Peronosporales > Peronosporaceae > Phytophthora > Phytophthora citrophthora. The sequence continues at coordinate 166,515 of JASMQC010000035.1, forward strand.
TGATACTTTTCCTTCTGCTCAAAGATACCATACCACAACACATCAGCAAAGTATCCATCATAAACCAAACCATGGGTGAAAGTTACCAGCATCATGAATTGCGGCTGCAGCTCGGCAATGGTCTTGCCTAAATGCCTCCTTGGCTGGAGGCCAATAGACGCAACTTTCATCAATATGGCTTCCATATCCGACTCGATCATCTCCTGCAGCAATTCAGTCTGCTCCCGTCGCCACAAGTATCCAAGCGACGTCAGTCCCAACCTTGAGCACCTATTCAAATGTTAAATATCAGCTTGCTACACCCTACAACTAAAATCCAATGTCACGTACACGTTCTCCACTCTGTTGCGCTGGTAAGTGGAGAAAATAGCACCAGTACAGACGCCCTGCACGTCTGGGAACTGCTGCTTGACCTTCTCCAGCAAGCGGAATAGATCCTCCACCTCATCTCCAGCCGCAGACTCGTGGTAGTCAATGTCCGTCTTCACTGCAGTACCCGTGATAGTCTCCGAGACTAACGGCAGCTCCATACTCTCTGCAATGAGCCCCACAGTCTGATGACCAACACTCTGGAACATGAAAGAGTCGATCTCTGCATCGTCCGCAGACAGCTCCGACGGCGGGTGCAGGTGCGCCAGGCACACAATTTCATGGCCATAGCGTACACACTCCATCATGGCATAGCAGCTGTCCTTGCCGCCACTCACAAGCGCTACCACCTTCATCGCTAACAGGTTACAAGGAAAAACGCTAGTGATGCATTAGATGCGTTGGTCGAGAAAAATGTAGCCATCTCATCTAGGAGTGATGGTCGTTTTCAGTTGGTGTACACCACATAAAATGTTGTGATGTTGCGCCTTTTGCAGTCTTCAATAGAGCGCCCCACATTCACCGAGATGGCGGCGGTGCGTTCCGTCTTGCTGAGCGACATCCAGAGCGTGCTGAGTCTCGCGAGACGGCGTCATGGCTACCTGTTGTCAGGGACGAACAGCCAGCGCTCGAAGCAGGTGCGTAGAGGTTATATTAGTTGCGTTCTGCTTGGTTAAAAATGAACCATGTCTGCTCATTAATTGCTCAATTACGGCTGCAGGAGAGCCCTTTAGTGGTCTTTCAGAGTTTCTCTCTACTCCGTGGACGTCTGCTACGATGCGAAAGTGAGTTAAAGTGTCTAATTCTCGTTCAAAGACTCTTGTTTGACGTTTTTCGACATGTTGTGGATAGATATGGCGGAAATATCGCCTGTGAACGTTGTGAAGCCATTTCTGGATGTGATCCGACATGAACATGCAAGTAGTACTGTAACTGGCGCAGCACTTCAAGCAGTGATGAACTTCCTGCATTCCTGGCCCTGGGAAGATGTTAAGGACCAAAATGCAGCTGCTGATGCCGTATCGGACATTGTGGATGCTGTGAGCCACTGTCGCTTCCAGGAAACAGGCATCGAGAGCGACCAGAATGTTCTAGTGCTGGTCGTGCATGTGCTTCATGCAGTGGTGCGCTCACCTTGCGGCTCTAGACTGTCAGACCACTCAATGTGGCAATTGGTGGAATCGCTCTACGCTCTCAGTCGGGGCAATCGACACGACGTACGTGGTTAATCAATTGCATGGATTAATTGCTGAATGCTGATGGATCTGTCGTGTATTTGTACAGCCACATATCACACTACCGCTGCGATCGACGGCAACAAACTTTCTGCATGACACCATGGCGTTTATTTTCTCAAATTCTGCCATCTATTCGGACTTGCCGCCTGCTGCAGAATCAACAACATCCTCATCGGAGCCTGTCAGACCTGGGTTTGGATTGCCTTGCGCAGTTAAGATTGTGGGGTTTCTCTGTCAGAAGCTGCACCAGAAGAACTATGTACCACCCCCTGCTCCTGACACACCTGCCACGCCGAGTGGAAATACGGCGAGTCATCGTGAAGTGCTGCTGTCTTTTACCTTGATGCAACGCGCATTGATGGCTTGCGATGTAGAACTGATTACTAGCGTGCCTTCGCTGATGCTTTTTATTAAGGATGATCTGTGCAGCGCCATTTTGCGCTACTGCCGTCTCGGGTACGTCTTGCTTGTCTGATGGTTTCTATTTGGTCTGATTATTGTTGACTTTCCTTTTCAATATGCAGTGCCTGTGCGGAGCTTAAGATCCCGGTTGTTTGTCTCGAGCTGATTCGACTATTGTGGTCAAAGCTCCGTTCAGAGCTTAAGATGCAGGTGGAAGCCCTCTTTAACGGCATATTTTACCACACGTTGCACTGGTGTCTGGCAAATATGGATGTGAACAACCCAGAGTTCCCCCGTGGTGACGATTCTTCTCCGAGTACTGGCAGTGCAAATGGCCAAGCAGATGACAAATCTGTTACAACAGTCGATGCCGCGCTTGACGAATTCTCTGGAGAAATGCTATCCAAGAGCCGCCTATACAACATTTCGTTTGAAATTCTGGACTGCTTGGTGGACTTGCTCGCGGAGGCTACCCTACTGCCTGACCTGTATGTGAATTACGACTGTGACGGCAACCGCTGCGACTTGACACAGACTTTATTTGAGCTGCTGTCACAAGCTACGCAGCAGTCTCATGTTGCTTGCTTTGAGTCGCACGAAGAAACGCATTTTTTGTGGGCACAGGCTGTCGGAGAAACCGCTCTCCGTGGAATGTTCAATGCTTTGTACGTTGTACATCTTCGTACACATCCTGAAGCGCCTGCTGTTGGTGGTGAGAGCAGCAATGAGCCAAGTGACGAAGAAATCAACGCGGATGGACTGTTGATAGATCAGGAGGAGGACCAGACTGCACCTGCAGATGCTGAAGAATTTGCTTCAGCCGAAGTTCTGTTCAAGAAGCGACAGCGCAAAAAGTTTTTCCAACATGGCATTCAGGAGTTCAACAGAAAGCCGCTGGCAGGAATCAAATACTTACAGCAGAACACCTTCCTACCTACGCCACTCGACAGTGTGTCGCTGGCAACATTCTTGCGATCGCTCCCTCAAGGTCTGAACAAAAATGCGGTGGGTGTCTACTTGGGTGCCATGGGCAAGGAAGTTAAGGGATTCGAGAAAACCGAGATTCACGAGGCTGACTCTATGGACTTCCATCGTGACGTCCTTACTAATTTCGTGCGATCATTCAACTTTGAAGGCGAAAGTATTGTTGCTGCGCTGCGCATGTTCCTGGCAAGCTTTCGTCTTCCTGGAGAAGCACAGCAAATTGACCGTATTTTGAACACTTTTTCGCTTCAGGTATACGAGCAGTGCCGGGAAAGGTTTCTCATGGCATCAGTGGATGTGGCGTATTTGCTGTCATTCAGTTTGATTATGCTTAATACGGATCTGCACAACCCGAATATCCGATCGGACAAGAAAATGAAGTTAGTGGACTTTATCAAGAACAACAAGAACTACGGCCAGGAGGTTTCGAAGGGCCTAGATTTGCCAGAAGACTTTTTGACGGAGTTATACAACATGATCGCGAAGGACGAGATCAAGACGTTTGAAGATGGTGGCAAACATGGCGAAGTGACAAGCGATCGATGGAAGGATCTACTGAATCAGGCAGAAAGCGATCCGCGCAACTCTCGTTTGATTGTGCACCACCCATCGTTGCATCTCCGTTCAGCAAGCACTCCTCGTGGTATTGGCTTATCATCTCCACTGGCTCCCGATGCAATGCGAACAATGAAGCAGGCCCGACTCACGAAAAGTGCCTCTAGCCCCGCTAACGGAACAACTATTCTACGGGAACAGCAAACTCGTTTTGAGGGACTTTTTCCTCTATACGCGTCTTCGGGCAATCAGTATGACCGCCACATCTTCGAGTTGATCCAGCAGAGCTTCGTTCGAGCATTCAGCAGTGTGTTTCAGCAGTTTGTTGTGGATTCCCAAGCAAAGGATGCGGCTCGAGGCGATGATCTCTCTGTTGGTAGTAGCTATGAGATGCACTACGTGCCGCAGAAAAGCGCACTCCAACTGGCTTGCAATGGGTTCGTGCTGTGTGCAGCGGTGGCATCTCACTTGTCGCTAGTGGAACACTGCAACTCGCTTTTTATCCGTCTTTGCAAGTACACGACACTGCTTTCGTCGGACATTTATCCCGTCGGATACAACGGCCGTGAAAATGGCATTTGGGTGTATTGCGACAACCAGAGTGCTCCGGTCGCAACTGCGGCTGTGCTTAAACTCGTCAACACGTGCAGCTTGTCCCTGCACAGCCGCTCATGGAAGTATTTTTTCCATGTTGTGAGTGGTTTACGCGAGTTCCACGTGTTGCCATCGCGAATTCTGTATCCAAGCAACGACATGAAGCTGGAGCTAATGACGCCTGACGAGCGCCTTGAGTTTATTGACTTGGTGTACCAGAACAAGGAAGAGCTAGAGAGGAAAATCGCGCTCAGTGCCCAGGAACTGGAAGGCGGCAATGGAGATGCGGGTGGATTTTTTAGCGGTGTAGCGTGGCTGTTATCTGCCCTGGACTCCAATCTTGGTGGCTCTACCCCCGGGTCTGCTCCACCAACGAAGTCTCACCTTTCCCCGGGGTTCGAACAGTACCAGCTTACTCCTGCTGAGTTAGCCTCGCACACGGAAGACCTTGTGATCGAGGGAAAGACGCGAACAAAGCAGTCTGCTGATGTTGATCACGACCCTAAAGGCGACTTTGGCACTGATCAGTGGATCCGGAACACGTTGCAGCCGTATCGTCTCGAATTTCTGATGCAAGATGTAGCAAGTTTGCCGTCACGTGCCTTGGCTGAAGTAATTGAGGCGTTACATGACGAAATTTTGCTGGTATTGCGAGGTCCAGATGAAAAGGAATCTCAAAAAGATCGAAGGAAGGCTACAAAGCTGTCTCTTAGCCAGGGAGGCTGTGTGCTATTTGAACATTTGCTGAGTCAAGTGATCGCGTTGAGTGGATCGCTATTTGATGGCGGCACAGAAGATGAAGACGGAATATCGACAGTGCTGGAGGCTCACTACACCCAAATTCTGGAGTTTTTACGACCAGTGCTACTCACTAACTACAGCCTGAGCGGGATGACGTACGAGAACGCGTGTTTCCTGCTACACAAGTCGATTAACGGTTTGTTTGCCTGGGTAACGCGTACACATAGTGATGCGAACGGATTACTCTTGGTGAACTTTCTTAGCACTTTGATGGAAATGAGCGGTGATGACGAGCTGATTCAGCCATTCCTGACTCCAATTATGTGCGGATTGGATCGATACGTAGCATTGGTGCAGCCGAATAATCTCCACTACTCGCGGATGGACTGGCTGACAATCTGCAACTTGATCAGCTGGTCAGTTGAAATGCCTCACGCAGCTTCACACGGCTTCGGACTGCTTGAACGGCTCGTAACTGAGAAGATTTGGAATGGAGACGGGAACGAAATCCTTATCAGCGATTGCTACACGAAAATGATCATGTTTGCGATGAAGACCCGAGATCCTCACGATTCATGGGCACCGTCACGGCCAATCGACCTGCTCCTTTTCATGTTCGATACGCTACGCCCTGACGCGCCCAATTACGTTGAAGAACGTTTGCGATTCTTGGGGGGGATAGCTGTTGTATCGAGGCATTTGCTGCTTAACCAGATCAAACAGGAGCTTTCGAACGATTTGGTTGTGGCGGCTATTGAAGGTCTAAAACACATGCTGCTTGAACACACCGGGACAGATCAATCGTTTAAGCCCATGGCCTGGCTGGATGTTCTGCGATATGGTCTGGTTCCTGTCGGTTTTGACCTGCTCAACGACGCTACCCCCAGGCATTCTGGCGGAGCTATGCACTTCGGAGATGACGAAGAGGAAACCAACTCCCCCTTTTTGTACTACCGACGACAGTTGCCGTCCACCGACGACGCCAGTACATTGAAGCACACTAACGATTCCCATGCCCCCAGTGATTCCAATGCTCCTACTGGCCGTCGCCGGCGACCATCAACGATGAAGGATCCTCTAGCACTACGACCACATGTAGTAGTGGTTCAGTTGCTGTCCCTTGTGGTGTGTGAGGAGTTGACAAAATTGCAAACTTGTGCCAAGTTCCCTTCTGTGTGGGAAGACGTTGCAGAGCTGCTCGTGGGCTTGCTGGAACATACCGCTATGGAAAGCCCTCCTCCCGCGGGTGAGGGGGCTGCTAGTGGGGAAGTTCTCATTGCAGCTCTTGAGCGCCGAAGTGTGCTGTCTGCCCACGAGGAGATCCTCGAGCACAGCAAGGGGATTGTCAGACGCTTAGCGGTTATTCAGGGAGGAGAGGCGAAGGAATCCGAGGAGGCAAACACTCAGGAGGAAGCCAAGTCGGAGGAATCCAAATCGGAGGAAGCAAAGGTGGAGGAAGCTGGCAACGCTGACCAACAGCCAAACATGCTGATGCAGGTGTTGGAGGAAAAGTGCCGCTCTTATCCTGATTTGCTTGATCAGCTCTTTCACTCCAAGGACGACACTGGATCGAGTGGTGGCCGCACGCCACCCATCGAAGAGATTGATAACGAGCATGTCGAAGATGAAGAAGACAGCAGCGATGGAAGAAACTAATTCTGCTTTGCGGAAGGTGGTGGATTAATGTTTGTTCATAGAAGGATGCAAATGCTAGTGGTGTTGGCTTATAAGCTAAGGGTTGCTGCCTTGACATTAGCTGCTCGGTCGGACAGCTGCATGACCGCTCTCTGATGTTGGGCCGTGAGTATCCAACAGACTCACAGCCTCATCGGCCTTAGAATAAACGGCCAGGAGTTTATCCGAGAAGCACTGGGTGAACGTCTGCGAGAGTTTGTTGATGATCACATCCTTCAGGTTGGCATCGTTCTGCTCCACTGCGATATCACACAGTTGTTCAGTGATGTCCACAAGCTGCCGGATCTGTGGATACAAGCGATGGTTAGTAGTTATTGGGGATAACAAGAACTCTAGGTTTCGTCTCACCTGTTCACTGACACGTGAAACATTTTCTTCCAGTCTCTTTGCTCCAGGGTTTGTCTGGGCTCCTCCAGTTCTCAATGCCTCCGCTTTCCGAACGATCTCACTTGTATCATCTTCTGGAGCTTTTTGCTTGTTTTGAGCGTTTTGACCCGCTCGCTTCTCCAAAACCTCGAGAGCTTCCTTGACATGGCCCTGAACAAGAGCGATCTGCTGGATGTTTTCGGTGCAGTTAGCATTCACATGCGTCGTAATATGGTCGAGGCACTTGTGGACGTTTTCCAGTTCCACAGCCAGTTTCTGCGTCTCAGCTTTGGCCGCAAGTCGTTTCTTGTTGGAGTCTTCGATCTCTCTCTTGGCTGCAGCAAGCTCCTTCGCTCGCTGCTGCACCTTCTCCGATTCTTGAACCGTAGTGAGAGCGTGCTTCAAGCGAGCGACTTCGTCTGTGAGACTCTGGATGGTAGCGGCACTCTGAGCAGATTTCTCGTTCGTCTCCTCCCGAAGTTGCTTCACTTGCTGGTCGTTGTCAACATTACGCTGGTTCACCTCCATACGCAATCGATCGACTTCCTTCTGCAGCCCACTTTTTGATTCCAGTAGCCCAGTCTTCTCACTAACCAGCGACTGCACCAGTGCTTTTGCTTTCTGCCGCTTATCCGTGTTGTCCTTGTTGATAGACTCAATTGATGCCGTCAGCTCCTGGTTCTTTTTCTCAAGCTGCGCACTTTTCGTCTGCAATTCTTTGAGTGTCTCCTCGTTTTTCTGGAATTCAGCATGGACAGACTCCGAACGCTGGCGGTGTTCAGAGCTATCAGACTTGAGAGTGCTGTGTTGCGCCTGGAGCTCAGCCATTTCCATGCTCCATTTCTTCATTTCGGCCTTGAGCGTCGTCACTTCAATCTCCTTCTCCGAAATCTTCTCGTTCAGCGTCAGATTCTGCTTCATCATGTCATCCAGTCGTTCCTGAGACGCCACGTACTGCTGCTTGATGGTTTGCATCTCGCCCAGCTGCGATTGCGTCTCGGCAATCAAACTATCACTGCGACTTCTCCCCAAGTTGACCTTCTCGTACAGTTGAGAGATTTCCGCCAGCTTCTCCTCCAGCTCAGCGCATTTACTGCATGAATATGATGCCAGTTCGTCAGATTTAGTCTGTAATTGGCCTTGGAGAGACGAAATCTCGGCTTGGTGCTGAAGAGCCTTGGATTCGCTGTCGTCCGCCCGCCGTCTGTACCCGTCAAGCTGTTCCAACTGGAAATCTTTGTCCGATAGTTGCTTCTGGAGGTGCTGGTTCTCGATCTTGTGCTGTTCAAGCTGGAACTCCAGCTCCTTGATCTTCTCTGTGTCCGCTTCAAGGGAAGTAGTTGCTTCAGCATTTACTTGAGTTTGCTGCGAACTGAGTTCACGCTGAAGAGCAATCTCACGAGCTTTCAGCGTGTCAACTTCAGTTTGTAGCTGACTGCGTTGCTGGTCTGTTGAGGCTCGTAAAAGCTCCAGTTCCTGACGAAGACTCGTAGCTTGTAGGACCGACTGTGAAGCTTCAGCTTCCATACTGCGTATACGTTCACGCATGTCGGCCATCTCGAAGTTTGCTGCGTTCAGTTGAGACTGAACAGCATTAAACTCATCGTCCGTGTGCGATCCAGCAGCCGGCACCGGCGCTGGTTGCGATAGGAAATCCATCTCCTTGGCTTGGTCAGCAGCGGCCTTCGCAGCTTCTGCAGCTGCGAGAGCTTCCGTCTTTTGGTGCAATTGCGTCTCAAGACTTCGGCTCTTCTCCTTCTCTGCTTCCAGTTGCGAGTTCATGGCATCTGCGAAGGACTTGGCCCGTGTCTTGAGCTCGTTCTCACGTACTGCCGTCTCCTTCTTGAGCTTCTCAATCTCCTCCGTCAATGCAGACCCATCAACTACTGGTGCAGCAACTACAGTGGTAGCTTCCTTCAGCTTTTCTTCAAGTGCCGCGACCTTCTTCGTCTCGTTGGCTAATTGGCTGCGCATGTTGTCCACGAACGCCTTGGTCTTGGCCTTGAGGGCATTAAGTGCCTCCTCCTTAGCGAGCACTTCGCTCTTAAGCCTAGTTACCTCCGCTACTGGATCTGCAGCATCCATAGCTTCTTAATCCCTCTGGGTTTCGTTCGCTCGGCTCGTGTATGAAGCAGAACTGTATGGGTGTTAGGCAAAGACGCAGCAGGATCGTCGACAGAAATACCCCACAGACATGACCAGCATCTGATCCCTAGATTGCTAGAACTCCCCATTATAGCTCTACAATAGAGATACTATGCGACATCACTCCTTCCTGCCCATATTTAGCGGAGATGCAAAGCCACTAGCACCTCGTCCTTGCCGTTGAGTATCGTTCACATCAAAATCCACTTCAACTTGAGTAACGGCTGTAATATCTTGATTTCAGTATGACGAAATAGTCCGATTTGGATATGACTATATTACGCATTTTCTCTCAAAGGGGCTTTATTACAAAATGGACTCGAGCAGTTCTCTGGTCGGAGACGTGCACAGCAACGGAGGGGACATCGACTCGCTGCTCTCTAACGACGCGGACGTGGCGAAGGAGGCGTCACGACGCCTACATGAGCCGTACGAGCGGCATCGCGCCCACGATCTTCGCGCTGAGTGCTACTGGCGCGGCATCCGTCCGATTAAGAAAGGTCCCGGCGCAAATGACAATAAAGGGGGTTACATCGAATTATTGCGCAAATTTGACGGGACTTTAACTCAAGGACCTCCAAATAGTAATACTAATCATCGGATGTCCAAGCGAAGTGATATCGAGACTGAGGACGATGAAAGTGCCAGCAACGGAGAGAACGAAGTCCAGATTATCAACAATATGACTAATAAGAGGAAACTCCCCACCATGACGATGCAGACCCAGACGGACACTGGGAACAACACTACGGGCGCTGAATTACAGGGATTCTACGACGGGGGTCAGCCCAGTCTTGTGTCGGTGTTGCCCATGCAATACCCGTCCCCAAATTCGGGGAAACCTTCGACAACAACCAGTAATAATCCGACCACAGACTTGGAGATTTTGAGTGGAATCGCCAATTCTTACACCCAGAGCACGGCAGCTGATGGACAATTGTGTGGCAATTGTAGAACGGTCGTCACGGATCAGTTGATGGAGTCCATTCGGCTGGGCAAAACAAAGATGAAGCTGCAGGAGTGGCAACGGATGGACGAACAACGCGATCGAGACACTCGCCACTTGAAAGAAGTGCTGGACGTTCTACAGGATTTACGGAAAGCATTCCGAGAGGTTCAGATGCACGGTATGAACCATGAATTGCTGGTGGAGCTGCAGGATGATATCGCCTTTTTCCAGAACCTGAAGGAACGAACCAAGGAACGCATGCGGCAGGCAATGCAGGAAGCTCGAGATCGCTCTAACAAACCTAACGCTACAGCGTAAGCTGTCATTCTCAACAGGTACATTCCCTTGATTTCCACGTTGTTGTCCGCAGATTCGAAGGCTAAGGCGATGGTAGAAGCACGCAAGAGCGACAACCGTAGTTCGTGGTTGGACTAAGCAAGACAAAGAATGAATTGCGCTGATAACAAGGACGAGAATCTGATAACGGGACGCACTGAGGTCTTGAACTTGAACATGTCAACTTCGTTGCCAGTTTTCATTTGCGAATTTGCGACACAAGTGACACTCGGAAGTTTCATCATGACTGCGCACATTGAAGTGACTACCCCAACGTGCAACCTGTCCGAGTCTCCACCGCGACGAGGCTCAGCTGCATTGGGACTGCCTGAACGTCCTCCAAGACTGTCGACATTTTCTCACCTTGACCTCAATGATTCCGGTGAAGGAAAACACGCTGTTGGATGCTCTGTGGGAATGCTCGTGCTGCTGTCTCTTCCTCGGATGGCCACGAACATGGCTTGGTCTGCTCAATGGGCTGCACTTGGTCCATATCTTGGTACGATGCTGCCACCGTTCGCAGTGCAACTCACTCAGCTCATCGGTCCGCTCTCCGGTATCCTTGTGGCCCCGACAATTGGTGTCCTGAGCGATCGCAGCCAGAGCAAGTGGGGACGTCGCCGACCGTTCTTGGTGTATGGAGCTGTAACTAGTGCAGCGTGCTGGACACTGATGGGATTCACACGGGAGTTGGGTGAACTGCTTGGCGACTCTGGTGATCATCGTTCTTGGACAGCTTGGCTCACGATTCTGTTCTACACGTGGATGGATATCACGGTGAATGTGGTGCAAACTCCTGCGTTCCTCATCATCGCGGACTTCGCTGGTGACCGACAGACACTGGGAGCCAGCATCGGCCAGGCCAGCTCAACACTAGGCTCCATCTGGGTGGCAGGCTACATCTACATCTTCGGTGCAGCCCATTTGACGCTACGATGGTTCTTGGGAATGCTATCTGTGACGATGCTGGCTTCGGTGGGTGCCGTCTGCATGCTTGCAAAGGAAGAAACGCACACCTCAAAGAATTTGGAGCTGGAGCTGGAGCTGGATGAAGAAGCTCCCAGTGCTTTGAACCGGATTAGCGTAGCGTTTGCGTCCATTTTCCATGGCTTGAAGACTCTTCCGCGCATGCTGGTGGCCTACTGTGTCGTTTTCTTCTGCATTGAGTTCGGGTTTACAGCTTACAACGGCAATAAGGGCCAGTTCTTCGGTATTGAAGTCTTCGGTGGGAATTCAACGGACGCGGACGTTTGCGCCCCAAATCATTGTGCAGAAGACCAGAAGCGCTACAACGACGGCGTGCAGATCGCTGGCGGACTCGCAGACTTACTTTTCAACGTACTTGGGTACTTGTATTCGTGGATTCTGCCGCTCTTGGTCTATCACGTTGGAGCTCGCTGGGTCATCACTGTCGCGTGCATTCCACAAGCGTTGCTGATGGTCATGGTGTTCACTAAGGTCGTTGCTGTGGACGTAACGATTGTCGCCCTCACTGCCATCACACAGGCCACGATCTTCACACTCATCGTCCCTATCATCATTCACGTCTTTGGAACTTCGGCTCAGGTTGGAATGTACGTTGGTGCCGTAAACTCGGCCAACTGTGTTGGGCAGTTGCTCAATTTCTTGGTTGGTGCAGCACTTGTGGAGACGTCGCTGGGGTACGCTCTGCCGGTATTTGTGGGCGGTGCACTGTCGTTTCTGGGCGCGTTGATTAGTCTTGGCTTCTTACGAATTGACATGCACTCGATGTAAAACGGATGAAAGCTCATGAATCAATCTCGCTTGTGTTTACTATTTCTTTCTCCTATTCTCAGTACAAGGTTCGACGTCCAGTATACCCCACTGTGGCCCCATGGCTGACAAAAAGGAACATTAGACTCACGTCAATTTGAAAAGCGGAATCTACTCACTAGTTCTCTGCTAGGAGCGTCTTGGATGCAGGGTTTGTGTAGCTTTCGGACAGATGCAATTCCTGTGGTCTGCAGATACAGCTAGTAAGAACTTTTCAAAAACAAAGGATCACAAACACTTACGGGCGTAGCCCAGTCTCCTCCGCTGCAACTAGCTTGCCGATACCCGCAAGGAGGGAGCGACGCGAGTCGATACGACGACCAGAAAGCGATCCACTGCTGCCACTTCCACCGAGCAACGGTGACCCTAGTCTCTTTTCGCACAAGGTCAAAGGCGATTGAGTTCGAGCCGGGTTCTGACCGAATCCACGCCCTTGCTCATACTGAGAACCACACAAGTGTCAGCTCAAGGTATTATGACATGGGAATGCAGAGAATACCATTGGCGTCACGTGGCGTTTGGGTTGTGTGTTCTGCCGTGTTCCAAGTACGAAATTGTCTTTAGGTGTAGCTTCCATTGACGTTTGCGAGGCGTACGACCTAGGACCCAGTGTTAGGACTCAGGCAAAAGCTTTTGCCACCTTGGTCGATAGTTACTTACGTTTTCCAGTCGCTGCAGCTAACATCGTTGCCAGGTCCAACCTACAGACAAGAATTGTGAACCAAATTACAAAAGCTATTAACCCAGAAGTTTTACTTCGAAGTACCTGGTATACAGCACTTTGGAATGGAATTCCCGGAACTTGTTCACCGGTCAAGTTTTGCTGCGGATCAAATAGTTTCTTCCCTGATGTCGTCGAGCTATTCGGTGCATCTCGGGGCATAATTCCTCCTTTCTCATCGTAGGTTAGACTCTAAACAGCAGAAATGAGCAACGTTAATGGATCAAGAAGATCAAGAAACCAAGAATTAAGCTCTAAGCTCAGAAGTACATCTTTAACACCAGATTGATTCGTGTAGAAGCGCTTCTTGTACGAACGGCGCACGTATCCTCCCCAGTCAGCGTCAGGATGATCAGGATCGTACTTGTCGGCCACGTGCGGAATCACAGGCGAAGGTGTCTGGTTATCACTTTCAAGAGGTCTCGCCCCAGCATTGAAGCGAGCGATTTCAGCCTGCACTTGGAGGTAGCTCTTCTCCATCTTCAAAATCTTCACGCTTTAGCTCAATTCGAGACGTTGGAGCAGTTTCTGATGCGACTCGTCGACCCAATTCCTCGAGTTGATCCGATACGAGATTCAAATGTTGCTGGACGTCACTGGAAAACAATTGGAAAGACGTTCGCATCGATTTCATGACGCCACTTAACGTGTCAACACGCTGCATCATGGAAGTAACTCGCTCGTTGTAATCCTCACGGGTGACTTTGGACCTTCGAGTAGGTTTGGATGAAATCTCGTCCTGTTCTTTGGAAAGCTGGTCACCAGATCCAGAATACTTGGTCTTCCACTCCATCGAAGGGAGTTTGTATTTGTCTTGAATAGTAATTGGTTCAGAGGACTTCCGTACATCACTGTTTGTATCAGCTGTGGCAATGGTGACCGATTCTTGCTGAGCTTCTTGTAGCTCATTTACAGTTCCACTTTCGCTATTGTCGTGCGAACTGTTAATGCTTTCGGACGCTGACGTCACTATGACCTCGACCGAAGTCTTTGCTAGCAAGCCGGCAATTTGTAGACGATCTTTAGTTATAAGGAAAATAATAGGGAAGCGACTGGTATGCTCTGGGCTCGTATCCGATAAAGCTTCAGCGATTGGTTTCGAAAATTCTGTACAGGTTGGAAGTACAAACAACCCTGCAACTGCTTCAAATGGATTCTAAGCATACAAGACAGGTCAAATCACTTGTAAAAGTTACAAATTGGATCGGAAACGTACTGTAAATGACGGGTAGTCAAGTGAGTCCCTCACAGACGGCCAAAGCACACGGTATCTTTTAGATTGTTCCTCTCCAACTTCTGCAATTTGTACTCTCCAGACTCTCCAGCGCATTTCCGATAGTACGCAAAATTCGAGCATCGTATTTAGTGATAGTTTCTTCCCAGCTCTCAAGGGCTTAGAAATACTTCGGACGGCATCATGCGTCCCCGATGCTAGACCCGGATACATCTATGCAAAATGATATGGTTGGACTTAAGACGTTCAAGCCATAAATTGGATTGAACATACCTGGATCAGCTTTAACTGATTGGTAGCGTTGACCGTAGAGACTTTGAGCACCTAAAACCAGGCACAAAAAGTTTAGATTCATAGGAATTTTTGTCGCAATAGCCAATACCTACGTACATTTAACGACCCGTCTTGCTTGCCGACAAGAACAAATTGCCTCTGCTGATCTTGGACTCCGCAGATCCACCATCGAAGACTTGTACATGCATAACTTGTACTCGAAGTTGCGAGAGTGTGAACAAGCCGGACGTGTTCCAGTGGGTTATCTCTTGCTTTCACGCCGGAACAAAAGCACGCTCCAAGCTGAAGGCGCTTGCCTCCCACAACTTTTTGAGATCTCGCCGGAATATCACTCTCATCCTTGTGAAAATCTCTGAAGTCTATCAATGATAGGTGTCCTTCTGCGTCTCCAAGTACAAGATACCGACCATCAGGACTAATTTCAGCAACGATCAACTTCCCCGATTGTTTCATCTGTGCCAAACAAATCTGGCGATCACTAAACCGCTCTCTCCATGTGAATATCCCAAACACTGCAGATTCTTCGAAAAGAACCAGCACCGACCCAGCATCTGGTGTCATGTCATCTCTAAAACCCAGCAAAAAGCGAATGCTCTTCACTTCAACGTCTACAGCTGGTTCAACAAAACTGAAGTAAACTTGAATACTCGCTGGCAATCGACTCGATTTATCGCCGCTGATATCATCTATACATTGAATCACCGACCCTGGATACAATCGGAACCCAAGTAGTAATGTAGATCTCGTTGGGTTTACGGTACCTCCAGTTCTCGAAATCTCGGATTCGGGAGCTTTTACGAAAGCCCCGACCAGCAGAAAACCTGGAATGGGAAACGCCACACTCGTTGCCACAACTATATCTAGCTCTGGGGAGTATGTTTCATTCAAAAGGGAGCCATGGGGGTGAGCGACGTGGTCTGCGATGGCAATTTGATGCAGAAACGCGAAAGGATGTGAACTGTTGCCACTGGTACCGTATATATCGACGAAGCGGCCGTTCGCGATCGCGATTACGCGAGTCACTTGGCAGACTGCAATACACTGATAGTCACCACCTTGGACCCCCAGCTTTGCATGTGTAGGAGCCTCTACAGACACTCCAACGTCCAGCACATGAAGATCCGCCATGTGAAGTGTGAAGTTTCCACTGATTGGTCAAATTTCATCATTTCAATTATGTGGCAGCAGCATCATAAAACCACCATTTGTACATATCGTATCACCATCTTGATTCAGCTCTTGCTGACCAGTCAAAAACGGACGCCTCTTTGTCTTGTTCAGTGTCGAATTTGCTTCGAAGGACGAGAACCTTTTCTTTGGTTTTATTATGTGTATCCTATGTGTATTGTAGCCTTTAGCGTGGCGATGGAGTGAAGATATCTATTTGTTACTTGGTGAAAGCTGTGAGGGCCGTTTTGGCATCTCCTGCTTCTGTGAGCACTACACTTTGTCATAGTTACACTGACCATCCGCCTATCAAATATCAATCCAGCCGTGTATAGTAGATGCTGCGCTGTGTCCTGAATCAGCCTGTGGTTCCGTTACGGTAGAAGTGACGAGGAATTTGGACCTTGGTTTGGCTACCAGGGCAGTACCAACTACCTTTGGGGGTTAGTTCTGTTGAGACAAATGGCCTGATCTACCTGATAAACATTTTGTGCATGTGTACTCGTTCAAGAAGAACTAAGCTTCATTCTCTTGCTGTACTAGTAGTACTGACAATGACCTTCATTGCTTCATTTTGTTCCGATGATTTTATTGTTCTTAAGAGAGGTGGAAATGATAAATTCGGACTTTCCTTTGGGTTTTGATGAATTTTCCCAAGGGCAGCACCAACTATCATCACTCCTTTGGATAGTTCTGTTGATAAAGGCTAGCTGATCTACCTCGAACATTACACTGTCGAACTTGTAGTAGGACCTGTATTTTCACGTGCTGCCTGGGTTGAGGCTTCTGCTAGAGAGAGATTGCCGCGAGGAGAACGTTCCCGATCGAAGCAGCGAAGCTCTTTTTGCAAGTTGACCCTGATGAATCCTCGGTAGCAAGCTGAAGAAATTCCAACCCTCAAGAACACACGTGATTCCACTTGTTCCAGCCTCAGCACGTGCAACGTGAACTCCTTGCAAGTGCCTAGCACACAAGTCGTACAATTCCAATAGTAAATACTCCGTAGTCTTTTCTTCAGTCGATTCGGGAACATTTGTGGCGCTTTGGCTCTGTTCCTGTCCAGGACGTGCACTTAACTTGGGTTCATGTTGGCTGTGTCTGGCCGTCAGTTTTGATTCGTATTGGATATGGCTACGTCTCGTTGTAAGCTTCGGCGCCTCCAATCTCCCTGTCGGTGGGTTTTTACTAGTAGCCAAAGGATCAAGCGAGAATTCGTCGGTCATTCGAGATGTTGGATGATGTCGTGTTCCAGCCATGGCGTATGGAGTCTCAGCGAACTCCGCACGCAATGATCCTCCTTTCGCTTTCCACTCTGCAGCTAGGCCACCAGGAGTATCCAGAACGTACTTCAACAGCTCATACCATTCAGGTGAAAGTACACTTCGGAACCACGAATTCTCACGAAGAGCAGAACTCAAGTCAGCGAACGACCACGTTGAGTTCAACTGCTGGGAGTGTTGAAGAGCTCGAGCGACTCGACGAAGGAAATTGATCAGCAAATGCTGTTGACTTTCAGTGTTGAGTACTTCCTCTCTCTGGTTGTCGCTGGGTCGAGTTAACGCTGACGGTCGCTGGTTCGCCATCTTCTTCTTCTCCCTCTCAGCTTGAATCTGAGTGATGAACTCCTCATCCTCCCGTTCATGAGCCAGCTTGGCGCTGAGATGGTGTGCTACTTGGTTTATAATTTGAGTCCATGCCTGTCGGTTCAACCGCACGTCCAATTGAGTTCGACAAGACCATTGAGCTCCAAGATTGAGATTCTTCATCACCAGCAGATCCTCCAGTGAGTGACTGCACAAACAACGGAAGGAAAAGCGCTGGAGGAGGTGGTCAAACTGCATGGACGATGGCAAACCGAGACTCTGCATCACGTGGTAAAGGTCCATTCCACCAGTGAATAGGATCACGAGACGAATGACAGGAGACGGAGTCCCAGTTCCGCTTTGTGGCCCCAAACGAAGTTGCTGTTTAGTCGGGGTCGTGAAAAACCAGCGGTGGAAATGTGGCAACGATTCGATGTGGTCACGGAAATATTCTCCAAGAAACCAGGTCAACTTGTCAACCAGGGCGTGCGCATCGCTGTCTGGGAAAAGACATATTAAAACCACGATACTGTACCATAAGCAAAAGTTACCAACCTTTTGTGCCACTTCTACAGGGCATATCAACGTAGAGGAAGCATTCCGCGCCACGTTCGAGATATTTTAGCTCGTGAAGAGTGGCAGCAGCTAGAAAAATACACGTAGTTAGATGCTTTCTTGAATCACATAGACACCTTTACTTACAGTCGGCTTCAGCGTTGTAAGTGACAAGAATGGTCGAAGTCGTAGAGAACTTGGGACCAATGTCCAATTTCAACATGTAGTCCCCTCGGTCGTTTTCAGACCGTAGACAGTTTGCCGATAACATCCCAGTGGCGGATACTTGCCTCACACACTCGAAAGCCAGGTGAACTTGTCTTTTGAGTCGCCTCAAAGCACAAAAAGACCGCAAACTCCACTTCAAAAAGAATCTACGCCAACGCTGTGCACAAAAGCTCAATCAGTAAATACCAATGCACGTAAAATACTCAACTGTGTCTTACAGTTTTTGTAGCTGGGTACCAGGACGAAAAAACGAGGCTCAGCAACCCAACTTTACAGATCCGAGGCTGTTCCACATTATCTCCACTCCTTGAAAGGCCTTCGTTTGAGAACCGCAACGTCGATTTTTGTCGGTATCCGAATAATCTCAATGTGCGTTTAAGCTGGTGAATAAAACGTTGACATCGTGCATGTTGGTATCTTCTCTGAATGATCTCCGTCGTCTCTTCACTCGTCAAGACGAAACCAATCTCCGCCAGTAAATATTGCGCAGCCTTTGCGGTAACGTTACCAGTGGGGTCATCGACATACTCATCGAAAAGCTGTTTTATCTTCTCCATTCTCTGCAGCTCTTCCCACTCCAGAGAAATCCCTAACGTTGCTAAATCGTGTATCAACGGTTGTTCGTCTTCAATCAGTTCTCGGTAAAGTTTAAATCCTTGGAACGTCAGCTTCCCTTCCTCATCCAGCTCACACATGTCACTCATATACATACTCCACACTTCAGCACTATCTTCAAAAGCCTTTAACTCGACTGATTGACATTGTAACGCTGCTTTGTACTCGAGGAACTCTCTGTGCGTCCACATTTCATCCTTATCTACATCGAAAAGGTCCCAAATCCGTCGACATTTGGCTTCACCCAATGGTGATAGTCTCCACTTGTACCTAACTGTATCTGGTGTATCAAACTCAAAGCGGAAAGCTGCAGATCGAGCCAAAGTCGCTTCAGACACATGTACAGCATGTCGACGAAAAAGTGAAGGTGGGGGCTCGAAATTGGGAGATTCCAGTATATACGCGCTATCGCATCCATTTGTGACTGCTCCAGCCTCTCTTAAAGAGTTTTCTACAGCTTTAAGACTGCTACGGAGCTCGTGACGTCGCTCCAAAAGTGCAGCCTCATTTGCAGCATCTTCTTCCATGATAAAAGTGTAGCCATCTGTGTTGAAAAGCTAATGTAGCCATCCATAATGATATAGTGAACTCTGATTGGCTGGAATTGTGTGTGGATTCGAGAACAGGGGAGAATTTGATAGCCTTCGTAACATAATGGACGAGGGTAGCAAGGCGACGCTGTTCAACGCGCTGACGTGGGTAGACGCACTCAAGACGCGCGATGGTGTAAATACTGAAGACGTCGACGCTGCGCTCTCTCGCCTCACGTAAGTTTTACTCATTAATTCGCAGTAGAAACCGCAAAAAATTCATAATATCTCGGAACTAATCTTTATTAGTGAGGCATTTGGTGTTGATGTGCGTGATACGGAGCAGAAACGACAGCTGGCAGTCAACGGAGACGCTTCTTTTGAGGAAATCTTCGTTGCTGGGCTTAAAGCGTTGAACCTGGAGACTGGTACATCCGGAGAGAAGTCTTTGGCGGATGAGGACCCCGTTGTCAAGAAGCGTAAGCTGTGATTGATGTTATTTTACCGCTCCAGAGCCCAGTTAAACCCTCGTTAATCCTCATTATGACAGACCCAGAACTGTGGAAGAAGTGGGTGGCTAAGCTTGAGAGCAAGGGGTTCTTCAAGGACGCTGAACCTGGAACTGCTGAACATGCCACACGCACGAACAAGGCTCTTGCTAAATTCAAGGAGAAATTCGGAGATGTCAAGCCGGAACTGACTAAGGAGGAGAAGCAAGCTAAGGCCGAGGAGATGAAGGCTCAGGGCAACGCTGCACTCAGTGGTCAGGACTATGAAGGAGCTGCTAAACTGTACCGTGAGGCTCTGCAATTGTCGCCGGACGGACCATCGTCCCACATTTACCACTCGAATTTGGCTGCAGCGTTGACGTACCTGGGCAAGTACACGGAGGTGATTGACCATTGCGAACAGTCGATCGCTCTTAAGCCGGCGTACGTGAAGGCTTACTCTCGAATGGGCAGTGCTCAGGTGCAGCTGAAGGACTTTGACGGTGCTATTGACACTTTCCGTTGTGGACTCGAGGTGGACAGCACCAACGCTGCTTGTCGTGACGGGCTTGCTGATGCTGAACGGAAGCGCCGTCAGGTTCAGACGACGTCTAGTGCTCCTGCTTCTGCTCCTGCTGGTGGTGCTGGAGGCATGCCGGATCTGTCGAATCTCGCTAGTATGTTGGGCGGTGGCGGCGGCGGCGGCCTTGCTGACCTCATGAACAATCCGCAAATGATGCAGATGGCTCAGAACATGATGCAGAACCCGCAGATGATGCAAATGGCGCAGAATATGATGCAGAACCCCGATATGATGAGTAACCTCATGGGTGGCCTCGGTGGTGCTGGAGGAGCTGGTGCTGGAGCGGGAGGAGCAGGAAGTGGCATGCCTGACATGAGCGGTCTCATGAACAGCCCGGAGCTCATGGCAGCGCGTTCGGACCCGGACTTGGCCGACTTCTTCCGTGATGTGGATAGTGAGGGTCCGTCCGCTGCAATGCGCCACATGTCGAACCCTAAGGTCTCTCAGCTCATGCAGAACGTGATGTCTCGGATGCAAGGTTAGACAGGGAAAGCAGTAGCGAGCTACGAACGAGTGGAAATACTAAAGTGGTGAGTGAGGCTCTAACTGTTTTATTGTGTGTGGGGAGTCAAAGGCCTCAATCCTGTATCAACAATACGCTACTGCCTTGTTGTTTTAGTTTTTGACGAAGGTCTCAGCATCTTCGAGGAAAGTCAAGTATTCGCGCTGCTCCTTCAGATCCGCGAACTGCGTGATGAACTGGGCCAGCTCGTCGTCGATCTTGCGGTCAGCCAAGTAGCTGTAGAATTTGTCCTGCACGTCCAGTTCCAGGTCGATGAAGTTAGGGCCAAAGTACAGGGTCTCATCCTCAGCATCCTTGGCAAAGTCGTTCAGGTAGCGCACGCGCTCCACCGTGAGGTTGCTGCTGGCCACACAGTCGAACTGAAGTCCCTTGTTTTCGCGGGTGATGTCGGCCGTGAAGCGAACGCCAGGTAGCTCATCCTCCTCTTCCTCGTCGTCTTCGTCATACTCCTCACTTTCCTCTTCCTCGTCTCCTTCGTACTCTTCTTCCTCCTCGAGCTCAACCGTATCCTGGGCGTTGAACTTGATCTTGATCGAGTCGTCACCCACAGTGCCCTGCAGAAGGATGTCCATGCACCCAGAAGACTCCTGCAGCTTGAACACCTGCTCCACCTTCAGTCGCAGATCCTCCAGCTCCGGTTCTTCGAAGCAGTTAGCCTTCTCCTCCTGGACCTCACGCTGCAATTAAGAAATAGATTTTTAGTTAAAATTTAAGTTTATACCATTCTTTCACAGCGAATTTTACAGCCAATTAGCCACGTACGTTGAGCAGTGAGGCAAGAGACGACTTCTCACGGGTCTGCAGCGTACGCAGAGCCACAGAGGGCGTGCGGCGGACGGCCGAGAGCGTGGCAACGCGAGCAACACGAGCGAACATGATCACTTCCTGGAAGATTTGACTTGTGCGGTGACCGTGCCACCAGCCACATATACGTCAATTGGAGTGATTTTGACCAATCAGAGGAAGGAAATGCACACGATTTGAGGAATATTTCTAGAAGATGATGTAGATTTTATTCTTGTATTGAATGGTGGCGAGGATGATAGTAATTCTTAACTCTCGAGTGTCTGTGAGAAAGAATCCCTGCTGTATTTTATCTAGCGACCTTGCAGCGAGTAGATAGAGAGCTCCACGGTCTCATTCGCGAAAGGATCCGCTACGAAAGGGAATAAAAACAGTTTAAATCTCCCATTGAAAGGCTGAAGAGACTGCTGCGAGAGATCCACGCACATGTTCTCTAGATCATGGGAGGAACATTCTCCAGTGGAGAAATACTGTAATTACACTGTGAGAGACAGAAGATAAAAGGCGAAGCTGAGCCATCCATTTCTTATAGTTAATGTGTGTTTTGAGGTTTCACCTCGTAAAGGAAGATGCTGTCAAAGTCTTGAGAGCGATCTTCGTCGTCTAAAAGATTACTTTGGTCAAGTATCTGGCCTTCTAACCCCCAGCGAGATAGTATCGGAGCGATCGATCGGTTGATACTGCGTAATTGGTAGGAGAAAATGAACTTGCACGAACTTGAACTGCTGCAACGGAAAATGAGAGCGACAGTCGCGATAACCTTCTCGAAATCTGCTCATACACATAGGTTTAAGTTCGGCTAAATAGTTAAAAGCGAAGCTACGGACGAACCTTCAGATTGGTAGAAGCAATCGGCCGCGAGGACAATTTCAACCGTCTGGAAGACGGAAACGAGCTCATTTGAGACGAGCATATCTCCCCAAACAAGCGGAATGAATTCTGCACGACTTTGCAGCCCATTCAACTGAATATTGGCTTCTGCATTGCGCTGAACGTCTGCCGCATCAGCTCTATCCGTAAGATATACCTTGGTAGCCCCACACAAGCCAGCAAGAATCGACGGAAGACCTGTGCCACACCCCAATTCCAGCAAAACTTTACCACGACAGAGGGAATTTGCTTCACGAGCAACGAACCGAGCCAATATCAGCGCAGAAGGCCACACAAACAGTCCGTAATGCTTGTCATTGTCTTCGTTGGCCTCGTCAATTGAGCAAATGAGCTCCACCAGGTCCACTTGGACGATCCAAGATTTAGCCACACGCTGACGCTTCAATATCGGTTCCGTCTCACGATTAGGCTCAATGTCATCATTACGAGATCCACACACGAAGCGGAACGTGCGTCGAGGAGCAGCTTCAGTCTCCTCCATTCACGAAAAAACGGGACGAATTGCTGTTTTATACGTAAATACGATGGCGAAAAAGTATCTTGAAGAAAACCTTCAAGTCGCGACGTTTTGGACTCGACACCAGTTCACCACTAACATAACACGAGATTTGTCATGAAGGGATCATCATTTCTGCTGTCTGAAGAGGAATCTTCGCTGTCGAAGCAGATTATGACTGACAACTTCGGTCAGAAAGCTGCGAGACTCGATACGAGCGAAAACGAACCAGAACAGAGCATTTCCGAAGATGAAGAGTCAAGTACTCCCGAAGTTCTAAGCAATTGCGACCCAGAGGAAGCTACAGTGACATTTCAGGGAAGGATGAAGAAGGTTTTACCACAATTGGTCACGTGGGAGAGCGCTTTGGTGGCGCTTGTTCTGCTTTTGGTCCTTTCGCATCTGTGGAACTTGGCGGAATTGAGTGCATTGAGGCTGGAAGATGGCGAGTAAGTCCTGGTCGAGCGAGTACAGTAGCTACAAACGAAAGAAACAAACATGATGCATTAATATATATATTACTCTCTCCCCTGCTCCTACACCTGAACACAATTTTCAATCTGCTGCAGCATTTGAGTGACATGTTGAGAAGAAATGTTTCCAGTAAGATCTGGAATTCCTCGCGCTGCCTCGCGTAATAGGTTTCGCTCATCAGCGTCGAAAGTTGTTAGCACGTCTTGGAACAACGGATCTAGGGCAGATCCTTGTAGCGTAACCACAGGACTCGCTGGTTGAACTTGGTCTTCTTCATCCCATTCGTCCCACGAAGCTGTTGCCGGATATGACGAACTGGTTCCTTCCTTCTTAGCGAGATGCTGCTGTCGCTCATTGTACAATTGAGCAATCGAAATGACTACATTTCCAGTGTCTTGGCTGCATTTGATGCCTCGTAGCCAAATCCTCAAGTATACGTCCAGCAACGATTTATATGTCGTGTCCTTCATTTTGGACTGCAAAAGAGTATCAACGTCTTGAAGACAGTTCAAAATTCTGCTCATCTCTTGACGTTCTTCTGCTTGGGATAAATTATTTATTGGAATTCGAAGAAGCAGTCCAAGACTCGCCAAGAGTTGATTCTGAGCTGTTGCCTTGCTGAGAGTTATCCACCGGAACATATCATCGCACTGCAGCCAGGCCAATATCATTCGCTCGAGAAACAACCATCGAGAAGCAGGCGACAAGTCTAATCCATGTACCTCAGTACGTCCATTCAGGTATTGCAATGTACCCACCACAACAGGAAGCACTGGCGCAAGGAAAACACAAAACTGTCGATCGAGAGAATTATCACTTCCAACTTCTTTTGGTGCTTGAAGCTGCATTGATTTAGGGAGGTGTTGGTGGATAGAGATCAACGCGTTATCCAAAAAGCGAATGACTTGAGTTGGTGGCTCTGCTTTCGCTCCAAACGCAAGAAATGTCGTCACTTCCACTTCTACTTTGGTCACAATTGTTTCTGTATCCACACTCGATATGTTGCTTTCCAGTGTGGTGATACCATTCCATGCACTGTTCCAATTCGTTGTCAATTTCTGTGCTACATTTTCACTCAAACTACTCCGACTTTCTTCCAGATAGCGCAGATGCAGCAAAATGTACTTCATACATGTCCAGGGCCACGAAGTCTCTGATTCAGCTTTAAACGCTGCAGATGAGAAGAAATCAAGTTGATCCGTCCAGATGAATAGCCTCATTAGGCCAGGAACTACTTGGCGAGAGATTCGGCGAAGTTCAAATTGAGAGGAGTCGAACGCCTCCTTCGTCTGCGCAATGTAACCACGTAGGACCAGCTGCCAGAAGGCAGAAGCTGAGGTGTGCAAGCCATTTTGACCCTTACTTTTCTCCATCCAAGCATTGACAGCCTCGACGAGGGATTCATCATCAAAAGCTTTTTGCTTCTCATCTAATACCCACATGGCCTGAGCATGCTCATGGGCCCACCTAAATGCCTGCAAGTCGACAGGTGCACAGCGTTGGGTAGGTTCTACAGACTCTGACATCCCTTTTAATGCCTTACAGACAGCACTTTGACACCCCAGTAGACTTTCCCCCAGGACATTAATGAGAACATCGATACTCAATAGACGACCTTCTTTTCTTTGCCAACAAAGATTGCTTTCGTCCAGTAGCAGCTTGGATAACGAAGTCAACATTTGAACCAGAAGCTCCAAGGACGCTTCATCCCTCAGATTTCGACTGGCCAGTGCACGTACTACACTGCTACTCTTCTGCCGGACACTTGATGCGATGTGCATAACATATTTTTCCAGTGTCGGATAAATTACTTTCCAATGTTTCAGCAGGAAGTTGGAAGGCAAACACGGAGCCATTCGAGCCAACACGTCCAGTAAACCTTCAGCTTCGAACGCATCCAGCAGCTCCGATTCCTCTAAATCCGTTCCAGTATCTATCTCACCGAGTTTCTCATTCCGATTCATCCGGTTTAGTTTGCTGATAACCTCCTGGAAGATCAATAACCGAGTCGGTTCCTCGCAAAGAGACACGTACATCACTACACACTCAGCAGCTAGCTCTCGGACACTAAGTTGCTCGTGACGGAGACATTGATACATTGCCGGTTTTAGGGTTTGTACCAGGCACCGTGGTAGTTGAGTTGAAATGTGTTTTCCATTCGATCCAAGATAATATCTCCCGGTTAACGGACGGATCCCCAACATTCCTTTGATATCGTCTTTCACCTGAGAAATCTTGGGTTCTGGAATTTTTTCAGTGATATTTTCCCTCCTGATGGAGTGTAAAAGAACTGAGAGGGCTAATAAAGCACCTTCTCTCTCCGTCCACGCAGTCACTTGGCTTTTATCAGCGCTCACACTTCGCGAACCGATAGCGACACAGAGTAAACTGTCTATGAATTGTTCAATGTGACTTTGTGAAGAAAGTCCAAGCACAATAGTGGCTGCGTTCATGGCGCTATCTTTCCGGATTGCAGACCACAGATCTGTTACCCCAAGTAACAGTAGACGAGAAGCTTCATCGAACAACTTTGCTTCAACTTCTGCTTGCGGTAATTTTCCAAGTATCTGAAAAGAAAACAATAGAAAACGTTGTCGAGCTCGAGGGTCTTGGAGCCGCTTAACGACTCGACTAAGTACCGAGATACAAGTTGCATTCCACTCAGTTGTCAGTAGGAGCCTGCACATAGCAAAGTTATCGTCGTTAGATTCCTTGAGATCTATCGGTAATTAATTTTGTTTATCTTACCCACACAAACTCTCCATGAGATCATTGCTTTCTGGTGTTTGTTGCGCACCTCTCTCTCGCCAACGCGCCAACGTATAGGAATCAATTCCGACAATTACTTTACCTCCTGCTGAGGCTTCAGTAGCTCCAAACTTACGAACGACCAAATACAATAGTAAATCCTCCAATAAAGACTGTGAACTGTTCCTATTTTCTTCCTCGTCACTCGGCAGAACAGAAGGGTCAACGCTCAGAAGTCCGAGATTGAGAGCGTCTGCGGCATTTGATTCAAGTAAATGACGAAGAGATTCGCTTTCCACGTCGTGACCTCCAGCTAGTAGTAGACGTCGTATCGACGCCATGTAGCTCGCACACAATGATCTTAGCAGTTATAACGGTTTCTACTAAGTATTTTGCTCAAAACCTATGCTCCCAAACATTATTTTAAAAGTAAAACACACTCAACTCTGGTTGCCACCATATAGAGCGCCCATGATCGGCTAAGGCCATCGTCCATCTTCCGAGTCATTTTTTCAAAAACTACGGTCTTGTTCACCATCGCATAATTTACATACAAGAGCGACATCTAAGGGTTTCATAAATTATCATCGGCGACATCAGGGATTTTTGCGAGGACTTGATCCATTCGTCACGTACAAATTCAGGTGTGCGGACATACTCTGTTACAGGCGATACCGGGATCATTTGGATGTCGTGGATAGCGTAATTTTCGGGGCTAAACCACGTGGCGTAATTTACTTTGTTGCGATCTTTCGTATCAGCGAACGACAGTACCCCATGTGAATACAAATGACCACGAAGGCAGTCCAAACTGCGGAACTTTGTGAAGTACAGATTGTCCCACGAAGGATTTGCCACATCCCGAATTATGAAGTTCGTCATGCTTTGAAATTTCAGTCCAATTCAGAGCAAAAAAAAGTTGTTCACAATTGCAGCTGATTCAAGCCAATAGCCATAGTGAAAATGGTGATCGTTGTACGTTGTATTGCCAAAATCCGCATTCATACCATCAAATACTCGAGTAGCGCACGGATAACTTATCGAAAGGCCAAAACATTTTGAGTTTCGGCTGACATGAATAAGGATTCGTCCAGATCGGCTAAACTAGATGCTTGCGTCGAAGTGGTCATGTTGCCTCACCAATTGTTTATTGGGTTGGTCGAATTCCTATAACCCTGTGAGGCGTGAAATTAGGTAGCAGATATATTTCCTGCTCATCTTTGTTCTGGTCTAGTACTACTGGAACAGTTTTTCGGGAGAGGTTTGGACCTCGAAGGTCGGTATGAAGAGCTTGAAATTGTTTCCGAGTGAGTCAAAGGCCCCTTCACCAGCTCCACCGACACATAAACGCCTACCAACACCAGGAGATACACAGTCAGGAGGAGCAGCTCCCATCTGAGAAGCTCGAATTGACAGCGAACAATTCGACGGCCATTCAATAGCGTTAGGTTTTTGCATCGGTGTGAAAAATACTTTGGCGATGAGAATGTGGAACGTATATACGGATAGGCGCATATTATCGTCAGCCAAAACATATCGTCAGACAAAAAGTATCGTCAGACAAAAAGTATCGTCAGACAAAACATATCGTCAGACAAAAAATATCGTCAGCAAGGACACCCAGCAGATAATTATGCCGTAAATCGTTACTACTCAAGAACGACAAATCCGTCAAGCCATACCTGCACAGTACGATACTAACGTCTCACGCCTAAGATCTGCTTCTGGGGTACACCGGTAACACGTTCATCACAACATCGCGATTTGGGAGAAATGGCTCTCTCAAAGTAGCTAATAACGTTTCTCATGCTTGCTTTACGCCCCGTATCTCCAATTTCTTGCTGGTAATATTCTCCTTTCACCTTCACGATTACCCCTCATAGTGAAAATAAACTCCAGCCGTCCACACACAATCGATTTGCCATTGTTGCGATGGCTCCTCGAACAGTTCAATGCCTTTCGGCTTGCTTTGTTCTGGTGACCGTCTTCATTTCATCCACAACATCTCAAACAACTCCAAACACCTACCAGACCGGCTCGCGTCCAGTATTGCTGCTTACTGGAGACTCACTCACGGAACGAGGCACTTTCCCTAGTCTACAAGGCTGGGTTTCTATACTCCAGGCTCGGTACACTCGCTCTGCAGACATCATCACTCGAGGACTTTCCGGGTACAACACAAAATGGTTCCTCAAGAACGTCACGCCTACCCTGGAACACGAAATTACTACTAGTGCGTATTCATCTCCATCCCTCATCACAGTTTGGTTGGGAACTAACGATGCCACGCTCACAAACGGAAGCAACGCAAATATGCACGTTCCGATCAACGAGTACAAGGAAAACTTGGTCAAGATCGTCGTTGGGTTTCAAAATGTGGCCTCAAAGGCTAAAGTTCTGTTGATCACCCCACCCCACATCGGTGACGCCGCAAGAATCAAGTACGCCGCCGAGAGGACTGATGCTAAACGAGGTCTTGTGGATCGCTCGAACGCAGCAGCTGGAAAATACTCTCGCGCTTGTGTGGAAGTTGCTAACAGTCTTAACGTTCCTGTTTTGGATTTGTATGCACATTTCAACGCCATGTCTGTGGAAACTAGAGACGGAATGCTGGCGGATGGCATTCACTTCAATGCAGCAGGAAACAAGGTGGTGGATGAACAATTGCAGAAAAAGCTGAGCACGGAGTTCCCTGAGTTGATCGATAGCCTGAACAATTGGCAATTTCCTGCGGTGAGTAAGTTCCAGGCGGAGGATCCGTGGACGCCGAACTATTCAGTTGAAAGCTCTAACTAGCTAGGAAGCTAGACACACCACAATAATTGTGATCTCAATGCTTGAGATAAACCCCTTCGGGTCATTTTTCTTTTCACCTGTTGCAAAGCTGTTAAGTTTTCTAAATTGCCTTTGTAAAACTAATGGCCTTCTTCGACGTCGCCATTATGGTTCATCAGTTGCCATCCAAGGGTTTTCGGTCACCCACACGCTAGCTGGGGGTGACTGCCAAGCTTCAAGGTCTTCATTTAAAGAAGAAAATTCACTTGCAATTTTGCCTCGCAGTAGTTCATCCACCGCTGCATTGCCCACTTCGTTTAGGTGGAGACCATCGACCAGCAGAGCGTCTCTCTCCGACACGGGCATGTTGTTGAAGTACGAGTTCAGATCGAGCACTGGGACACCGATCCTATCGGCAGTTTCCACACAAGCGTCAGCATATTCCTTTGTCATAGCGTTTGATCGATCCAGTAGCCCTCGCTTCGAATCGTTCCGCTCTGTAGCAATCTCAACTCGAGCTGAGTCGTTGATGTGTGGTGGAGTGATCAGTAGAATGGAAGCGCTGGGAGCTGTCGTCCACAAACTCGCTACGATCTTCATCAAATTGCTCTTGTAGTCTTCGATCGGGACGTGCGTCTCCGAGTTGCTGCCGTTCCAAAGTGAAGCATCGTTTGCACCAAGCCAAACCGTGATGAGAGATGGAGTATTGTAGGCTTCTGTCTGGATTTCGCGGCTGATAAGGGGCACCACGTCATTGAGAAACCACTTGGTGTTGTAGCCCGAGAGACCTCGTGTGATGACGTCGGTCGAACGTATGTATCGGGACTGCAACAGCGTGACCCAACCTTGTGTTGCTGGGTCGGTACCCTTTTCGGTCAGTGAATCTCCCGTGAGCAGCAGCACAGGACGCAAGTCGAATCGCGATCCATAGTTCATTGCTATCGTTGTCACTGACCAAGCTAAGATCGCTGCAACTACAAGAGCAGCAAAGAGAATGGAAACTGCTCGGGTGTTAGACGCCATGACGTGTTTGGAGTGAAATCGAATATGATGCTCATGGGGAAATCGATGAATGCAAGAATACCCAGCGCACACCTGACTTTGTGTTATGGATGCACTACCCCTGCGCCCGCCGGCAACATCTAGATCAAGCAACTGGGAGTGCTACTGTACTTGATCTGGTGTCACCGTTGAAGAACAAGACCACAGTACATGAAGATGTAGCCATCAACAGTAACATGAACGCAGGGTAATTTTCGCTAGTTTTCCAGCCTCAACTTTTTTGTTCCGACGTAGTACATGTACTGTAGACATACAAAGACGAATTATCATTTGATATCTCTATGGACAATCGTTGGCACTGCGTTTTGCGTTCGTGGTTTTCACGCAAGCATTTTGCGCCACCTTTCCGCTTCTACTCTCGCGCTCCAGCAATGCTGCGGAGCGTAGTTCTCGTACTCTTCCGCCATGCTTGTGTGTCTCCAGTAGGAGGTTACAAACTACCAAACTTGAGCAAAATCTTGAAAATTATTACGTAGTATCCTCTTCATCGCCTACTGTCCGCTATCCACGGGTCTTCTTCAGCGTAGTGACTTGCTGCTGGGAACTGTGAAACCTCTAGACTTTCTTCCAATTTAGTGAATTCCTCATCAATTTTGTTTCGTAGCTGCTCGTCCACCATAATGTTGCCCAATGCGTTTAAATGAAGGCCATCTGACTGTAACAGTCCATTCCTGGTCACCTCCGACATATTATTGAAGAATGAGTTTAGATCCAACACCGGGACATCGATCTCCTCTGCAGTTTCCACACATGCACGAGCATATTCCTTCGCCATGGCGTTTGTACGGTCAATAGTTCCATTCTGCTCCGCTGAAAGCTCCGCTCGAGCAGTGTCGTTGATGTGCGGAGGGGTGATCAGGAGAATCCGCGCGGTTGGCGCTGC
Source organism: Phytophthora citrophthora (assembly GCA_031305395.1). Taxonomy (NCBI): domain Eukaryota; phylum Oomycota; class Peronosporomycetes; order Peronosporales; family Peronosporaceae; genus Phytophthora; species Phytophthora citrophthora. The sequence continues at coordinate 197,337 of JASMQC010000035.1, forward strand.
CGTCCAAAAGTGGCTGACAATTTCCTTCAAATTGGCTTTGTAGTCTTCAATAGGAACGTGAGTTGTCGAGGAAGTTCCGTTTGATAGTGCTGCGTCGTTGCTTCCAAACCAAATCGTGATCAGCGATGGAGTGCTGTAGATGTCCTTCTGAATCTCGCGCTCGATGGTTGGTGCGACGTATTTGACAAACCACTTTGTGTTGTAGCCTGGAAGTCCTCGAGTTACGACGTCCGCTGTCATTACGTATCGATTCTCCAGCAATGTCACCCACCCGCTTTTCGCTGGATTGGTGCCCTTCTGTGTGTGCGAGTCACCCGTCAGCAGTATCACCGGTCGGATATTGCTTGGATTGCTATCAGCAAGAGTGATGATCAAACATGCGACCACTAAAGCAGCAGCAAGGAAGACAAGCAACACGCACTTGGCACGGAGAGATCTCACCATTGTAGCTGTAAATTCGATTGTGATCGGCTTGGGGTGCAAGGCAGAAGATCGCTGGAGATGACACAGGCACTACAGCAGAAAATGCACCACCCAAAATCTGCGACGTACTTCCACATTGGGGTCACCGGACATAGACGATGAAGGTGTCCACACTCTGTAGTAGAGAAACTCAGCATCGGCAAGCTGAGTTTCCATTGATGCAACTTGCACTAGATGCACTGTGCACCGTCAACCTGCATACCGTACATGTAATGTAACTACACTTGCAGCATTAGCCGGAGCGCCTTAGATCTTGAAAAATAAACATTTCATGAACTAATATTTGAGAAGTTGACATTGTTTATCGTTCAGTACATATCCTGTATATCTAAGCAAATAATGAGGTGCGGACTGCAACCTCTTCATGTTCTCGATCACCTTTCGCCGTCCGCTGATGTCCATGGATCGCTTTGAGAATACTTACTCGATGCTGGAAATTGCCAAAGCTTGAGTTTTGCAGCTAGGCTCGGGAACACCTCGGCCACTTTCTTTTCCACTTGTTCGTAAACCAGTTTGTTGCCCGATGAATTGAAGTGCAAGCCGTCCGATATTAACAGCGCGTCTCGTGTGGTCTCGTTCATGGCATTGAAGTACGAATTTAAGTCGAGAACTGGAACGCCGATACTGGCACCGGTTTCCACACAAGCTTGCGCATACTCCTTCGCCATTGCATTTGTACGGTCTATTGTTCCATTCTGGTCCTTCGCAAGCTCAGCTCTAGCGGAATCGTTCACGTGTGGCGGGGTTATCAGCAAAATATCAGCGGAGGGAGCCGCCGTCCAGAACTGGCTGACAATTTTCTTCAGGTTCTCCTTGTAATCTGAAATAGGAACGTGTGTCTTGGAGTCGTATCCGCTTGCCAGAGCTGCGTCGTTGGCGCCAAACCAGACTGTGATCAAAGACGGAGTCTCGTACACACCTTTCCTGATCTCGCGCTCGATTGTAGGTGCGATGTACTTGAGAAACCACTTCGTGTTGTATCCTGGGAGCCCTCGCGTTATGACGTCAGCGGTTCGCGAGTAGTCATCCTGTAGCATGGCAGCCCATCCGCTCAATTCCACATTGGTGCCGTGCTCTGTGAGCGAGTCACCGGTCAACAACACAACTGGACGCAGATCCGGCTTGGTATCCGCGAGAGCGATCACCAGCCACGCAACGACGGCAGAAGCAGCGATGGCGCCGATCAGAATGCATTTGGCGCGGAGGGATAGCGGTGGCATCCTGCTCTCCACGCAGCAAAATCCGTTGTGACAGGCATGAAGAGGATGAGGATATGCTGGTGAGAATCAAGAGGCATGTTTGTGCACGAAGCGGAGGGTAATCTTTGAAAACGACCATAATCTGCGACGATTCTTGGCCCGTGCACAGGGCGGACCAGCGCATTTGGCGCGGTGGCCAATACCTTTGGGACGCCGCGGCAGCCAGCATCGCTGGCCCAGCAATAGCAGCGAAGCGCACAGGTCCCTGAACTCGGGCAAGTTCATTTCCAGGGATGGCGGTGAAACCTACATGTAGACGATCGCACGATGTCTGTGAGTGTGGCGTAAACAAAAGTGATCGGCTCCAAATGCCCGACAGCCGTCAACACCGTTCCTTCCGAGCACTGCAGCGGAGGATCAAGTAATGCTTGAAAGGTGACTAGCACTAGCGTTCTGCCCCATAAGATATGGATAGTATCCAGAAGGGGGGGGGGGGGGGGGGGGGGGGGGGGGGGGGGTATTGTCAACATCTACGTTTTTTTTTTTTTGGATTTTGAAGGCCATGATATTTGCTTGTGTTGATATTATTCTCTTCCTTGCATTTCACCACGGAAGAGCACTCCCTCATAAAGACTGCGTACATTTTTACGCAAGTACAGCGGTTCCCTTGTCATGATCAGCTTTTTTTTTGCCAACAATTACGGTTCCTCCTTCTTGTGCTTGGAAAAGAAGTTCTTGATCTTCTTGGAGGGGTCGTCTTCAGGGACAACATCAGGGTCGACCAACTGCCGCAGACCATCCGAAACGAGATTGAATTGAGGCTTGAATTCCACCGCGTACGGCTCGATGATGCTCTTGCCATCATCGTGGGCTGCTGTCTCCAGTGCGTCACAAGCCTCCAGGAACGTCATGGCGTCCAGCTCATCATACGTCAGCTTGGTCGCCTCCATGAACTTCTGGACACGGAAGTCACGTGCCAACTTGTTCACTGTGATGTTGTCAGGCGACTGCACCAGTTCTGTGTCCACGATATTGATGCCGATCTCCGTGTCGCTCGTCATACTACGGCGGTTCCAGTTGGCCGAACCGAGAGACATATAGACGTCGTCCACGATCACCAACTTACTGTGGATGTACAGCTCCTTCGACTCCTTGGTCGAGTACAGTTTGAACTTGTCCGGGTAAGCTTCTTGGATCGGTGACACCATGTCATACAAGTACTTGGCATAGCCAGTATATTCGGCTTCCACAGTGCGCTGCATGATGACAATGAGGCGTTCGATGCTGGGCATCATGTCCATGATAGCCTCCAGCAGCTCTGGCACCAGAATGAAGTACTGGTCCTGGATAAAGATGTAGTTCTGCGCGTTGCGGATGGCCTTGATACGCGCGTGGAAGATGGACTGCTCTCCCTGCGGCGCGAATCCGTAGTGGTCGTAGTCTGGGCTGAACGTGCGGCACAGCTGCACGGCGTGGGTGCCGTCCGTTGGGATGTCTACCGGTGTTTCATCAATGGGAGGTAGTGCCGAGTAGTCCGGGTTCTCAAAGTCCAATAGATCGTCCATTAGATCTTGAGACGGCTTCGGTTCTGCGTTCCAGCGGTCGAAGAAGTTCTGCGCCACGTCCTTCGTAGCCGGGCCTTCAATACGAGCATGAGCGTCCAACCAGCCGTTATAGTCGGCCTTGATGCCCGTGCGTTCACGAAGTTCAGCCTGGTCGTGCTCAACAGTATCCCATCGGTCGTTGGTAAGGTCAACACCGCCGACGTAGGCCACCACTTCACGTCCCTTTCGTACGATCACCGACTTCTGGTGATGCGATGATGTGGGGAATGGCAGACGATCGTCGTACACGAAACGTGCCGGTCCGTACTTGTCCGGGGGTGGCAGAGCATTGATGAGGTCGCGCACCTCGTGGTTTTGCGCGCGTTCGGTCAGATTTGACCACACGAGCATGCGCCAGTCAGCTCCACGCTTCACAGCACCCTCGGCGAGGTCGCATAGCTTGGTGTCAGGTTCGTGGGGCTTGAACGGAACGTTGCAGGTTCCCCAGCCAGTGAGGTACACGAGATCTCCATCGCGCACAGTCATCATGTCGTCGGCCACGTCGCTAAAGTATCCCGCGGAGGCAACATATAGTTTGACGCGGTTTCCTTTCGAGTACAAATGAATTCCTTCACGTTTGGATCCATTGCGGGACGTCAGCATCTCTTCCTCGGTTAGGAACCAACGGGTGGGCTCGAGGTACGGCTGGTCGAATGGTGCAGTGGCATCTTTCTCTGCCTTCTTCTTGAGGTGGAAGGGATCAACGATGAACTCGAAAGCGCGGCTTAGACCTTTGGACAGATCATCGAACGGGGAGGCTGACATCTTGCTGGAGTGCTGGATTTACAAGTGTGGCACGCGGCGAAAGGCGAAATGAAGACTAGCATCGCCGATACCACGTTGTTTACTCTTGTCTGGAAGGCGATAAATGAGATGGCCATCATAGCTTAGAGGCGCAAGTGCGCGCCAAGGATACTTTTCTCCCTATCGATTGCACCGGATAATTGTCTCGCACCATCTGGGAGTAATCGATGTTACCAGTATTACGAGGTGCGTCCCGTGAAGCAATGTGCTAAGTTGATTCTAAGGGAATGAGATAGCCATCATAGCTTAGAGGCGCAAGACTTAGCAAGTAAGTGGTGGGGTGGACTAAGCTAGTCCACCCCACTAGTCAGTGACTAGTAGTTACATGCCTCCTAGAATACTGGTATCAGACCAATAAAAGTTGTCACACAACTAGAGATACATGTCATACCAAGGAAGGTAGGATTTGCTTTCAATTTTTGCAATTTATAAAAAAAAAATCAGCTTCCATTTTTGCTTTCTTAAAACAGTTTATTTTCACTTGTAAAAAACGAAATTTTATTTAAGAAAGTGCAATTTGCATCAAGAAAATGCTTTCTTTGGCAGGATGCATGTATCTATGGTAACTGTATTTCGTTGTGCTAATCGCGGTGGTGCGCTCACTACAATCGTGTCTCCGCTGAGTGCGCATGCCTTCTATCTATATGCCAACTTTCGCCGCCTAATTCGCACTGGATAGTGTTTTACGTGCACCAAAATATTTTCCCCAACTGCTTTTGGAACCGCGATAAATTATTGTACTTTATCAATTATTGCAGGATCTCTCACACTTACACCCTTCTCTCTCTACCCCCCCTCCCCCCCCAACTCCGTTTATTAACTGTTGTCCGTAGCTGGCGAGGAAGGTCCATACAATGGATTCTTCACGGGGTTCTCGTGATTGGGACTATTCTGTCAATCGGCAGATCATAGACATAGCGTATCCCGCAGACTACGTCGTGAATCAATGGAAGAGTTTCTCGTTGAAGGAGAGGTCTTCGTCGATCGCCCTTCACTGTTAGAAATGGTAAAGCGAGAAAAGTCGAACTCCGTCAGCGTGGTCTTGAGCAGGATTCCGCATTGGCTCGATCGCAATTTTCTATCTCCACTCCAAACAGGAATTCCACCTCGCCGTGTATGCGTAGCAACGAGTTGTTGTTGGCTTGGTGCTCGCGAAGTCGACGGAGGATATCCTTGCCCAACCTTCCGGATGAAATAGGGGTCATCATACGTGTTATAGACCACAACTTGTGGTTGAAAGATGACGTTGATTCACAGTGGAGAGCGTAGATCCCTGCGGCTCCATGACGATCTGGAGGCTCGTAGAAAATCCCAGTCACATACGGCCCGCAATGCACCGCATAGAGTCGCTCTGGATTTCGTGATCCCATCGAGGAGAGGCCCATTCAACCAGTCCCTGTATTACGCTAGTCGTAGCCACGTACAGGCGGTCTTCTTTGGGACGTACTTGAGCCTCAGGAACGTCTGATTGCCCTCACCATAAGTATATCCAAGTACGATACGATAGCGTCCTTAAATCTGTGCCGCCGACAACGACTACAGTAGATGTTCGCCCCCTTGAAAGTGATCCCATCCACGTGGTGTGGGAACCTTCGTTTGTAAGGCTTTCCGAGGAACGAAAGGGCCGCCTTCAAAATAAAAGAGCACGGGAAAAGTTTTCTCATATAAATGGAGTAGTTCGTGCGAGGTCAAGACGCCGTTCTCGTCCCAAGGCTTCCGGTGAAGAGGCATCGCCAACTCCATATCTTCTCCAACAGAGTTTCCCGTTCGTCGACAACCCACACATAGACCAGTGAACGTATTACATGTGCCAGAGTCATGGTCCATGACCAGGCGAATCACCTGAGGTCCTGAGGTCCTGAGGTGATGCTATCTGTAGGTACACTGCATCACTAGCAAGTTATCGTCCTGTAATCCTTTCATCAGCACATGTACACTTCGGCCCTCAGTTGCTGAATGACTTTTGTCGTTACATTCCCTATACCGGTACCTAGCGATTCACTCGGATATCACACAGGCTGATGAATCGTTCGAGCGCTGCTGCGATTCACTCATACGATTCATACGAACAATCTGCCCAAGATACAAAACTGGTAATTATTGAAGGCCTCCACAAAATTCTCCCATGGACCAGAGATCATCGACATTGCGCGGTCCATCAGCATCGTCTAGCGAGAGCCAATAGAGCAGTCTGCACGACCGTCTGTGTCCTCCATCCGGTCAAACCACGTATACCCCAAAAAATCCACCATACAAAATTCTTCAACACAAGCTGCCAACTATACGTCTGAACCCATCTGTCCGCATGTTTTACCCCACTATACGCACATCACCGCACGCAAGATCTCAGGCTGCTCATTCCAGCTTCTGCGCCTTCGAGCTCAAGCCCTTCGTTCCTCTCTCTCTCTCTCTCTCTTAACGCCATTATGGACGGACTCAGTCGTGCCTTCCACTTCATTCTGGACCCGTTCCAGAGCGAGAAGAAGCCCGAGAAGGCGGCCACCGCCCCCTTCGACCAGCCTTACCTCGAGCCTTCGCGCTGGTTCCTCACGGAGGAAGAGATGCGCACGTCTCGCGATGGCTACCAACGCGAAGGCATCCACCTGTACACCAAGGGCAACCGCGTTAAACTGTACGTAGCTTCCGCCCCTTACTTCGCTGATGTGGCGGACGATATGTTGGAAGTCCGTCGTGGAGATCTGGTCTACCTCACGGGCTGGGGAACCTGCAACGTCCCATTCAAGCCCCATGAGCCGGACACCAAGCTGGCGGACCTGGCTGAGCACGCTGTCAAGCGCGGCGCTGATTGGCGTATGCTCGTGTGGTCCAACATCACGGAACGTGCTCAGAACCACGAGGTGCGCGACCTCATCAACGCTCTGCCACCTCCGGAGCAGCACGGGCCTGCTCGCTTCGTGTATGACGACCGTCTGCCGCACGCCACGTCGTCGCACCACCAGAAGTCGGTGATTGTGCGTAAGGGCCGCGATCTTGTGGCTTACGTTGGCGGTGTGGATCTTACCAACGACCGTTGGGACACCATTGAGCACGACCAGGCTGAACTCCGTGAACGCACGGGCATCAAGGCTCTCTGGAACGGCTGGCTGGACGCCCACGCTCGTATCGAAGGCCCAGCTACGAAGGATGTGGCACAGAACTTCTTTGACCGCTGGAACTCGGAGGACAAGCCGTCTCAGGACCTGATGGACGATCTGCTGGACTTTGAGAACCCGGACTTCGCTCAACTGCCCCCTATTGACCAGAGTGAGATCCCTCTGGACATCCCAACGGACGGCACCCACGCCGTGCAGCTGTGCCGCACGTTCAGCCCAGACTACGACCACTACGGATTCGCGCCGCAGGGAGAGCAGTCCATCTTCCACGCACGTATCAAGGCCATCCGCAACGCGCAGAACTACATCTTTATCCAGGACCAGTACTTCATTCTGGTGCCAGAGCTGCTGGAGGCTATCATGGACATGATGCCCAGCATCGAACGCCTCATTGTCATTGTGCAGCGCACCGTGGAGGCTGGTTACACCGGTTATGCCAAGTACCTGTACGACATGGTGTCACCGATCCAAAAGGCGTACCCAGAGAAGTTCAAGCTGTACTCGACCAAGGAGTCGAAGGAGCTGTACATCCACAGTAAGTTGGTGATCGTGGACGACGTCTATGTGTCTCTCGGTTCGGCCAACTGGAACCGCCGTAGTATGACGAGCGACACGGAGATCGGCGTCAACATCGTGGACACGGAACTGGTGCAGTCGCCTGACAACATCACAGTGAACAAGTTGGCGCGCAACTTCCGCATCCAAAAGTTCATGGAGGCGACCAAGCTGACGCACGATGAGCTGGATGCCATGACGTTCCTGGAGGCTTGCGACGCGCTGGAGGCAGCAGCCCATGATGACGGCAAGAGCATCATCGAACCGTATGCGGTGTCGGACAACGCCGCCTTCGACTTTGTTCCTGATGCCCTGCGCCAGATTGTGGACCCGGACGTCGAGGGTGACGACTAAGCGTTGTGTGGTAACTGAAGTGTCTGTATAGCTTTCGCTTACGATCGGAACCATTGATATGAAGCGTGAATACGATAAAAAATAAAAACGAGGAATGCACGTTGAAGTTGTTGCAAATCAAAGAGGATCATGATCACCAGTTGCCGAAACAAAAGTGCAGTCCTCGCAATGTTGAAGCGCTGATTGAAGCGTTGAGGTTACGAGCTGAACTGGACCATTCCAACCAGTACACGAGGTGGCGGAGTCATCACTGCAGTTTCACATTTTGAGCCGCTAGGAACGTCTCCACTATCAATTGTTGAGGCCATTTCTTGGTTGAGTACAGTGCTAATTGAGTACAGTGCTAATTGAGTACAGTGCTAGCTTGATCGTCTGTCTTACCACTGAACAAGTTGAAGTTACGGCAGGCTTTCACGGCTAACGACCATATCGAAAAGGTGCTCCAGCTTGTCCTTGACCTGGGTGACGGACCCAGCAGCTTTCGTCAGGAAGGCATTATTGGTAAGCTTTGCAGCGGAGCTCTTCGACGAAGAGTCTTCGTCGACAAGTCGATGCTCGAGCGTGATGAGGACGAAAGTTAGCGTACCCTTTCAAACATGTTCGGACGGCGCGTCATCGCCTAGGCGGATGAGCAGGGTACGACGGCACATCTCCTCGTAGACGAACCCCCTGTCGCTTTGGGATCTCCCAAAGCGACAGGCGGCAAGCTGCCCCTGGCAGCACATATGCGTTGGTTGTGCGCCGTACACACACGCTGTCGTCCTGTGAATATGGCTCGAGCTGCGTCAAACGGTCTTACATGATCGTACCAAGTTTCGGCCCCGAAAACGCATTGTGGAGAGAACTGCGGCGTTTTGGGATTTCCCAAATCGTCAATCAACCCCACATAATTACTACACAGATATTAATGATGCTGTTATGTACTACATTTATCAGGTACTACATTTCCGCTGCGTGTATAGTATACTACTTCCAGTTACTAGGCATGATGGTCTGTAGCTGGAGACCGAAAGTTTTGCACCAGTGGAAGAGTACGTCCTGGATCCAGAGTCAAGAAGTGAGACAGCGGTGGAAGTGGTGGAGTTGGTGGTGGCGGGACCACGCAGCGTAGTTTGCAGAAGATGTCGTGGATTAGTGGTAGCGAGATTGAGTTATACTTGTAGGTTTCGCAGGTTCGCTTTGGGAAAGAAGTCACCATGGGCCACGCAAACCCAAATTGAGTCATCTTAGCGTGTAGCATACCCTCCGCCCTTGGAACGTCCTCGACAGCCACTGCGATGCCGAACAAAAACTTCACCTCACCCCCCAAGGAGAAATCGATCCCGGTTCTGTGCTCTTCAAATCGTCTTGCGATGTTGTAGGAACGGCCGGTCTTCATCACGAAGGACTCTTTGCCTATTACCACCGGGCCGTCGGTGTAGGACTGGGTTGTACCGCAATGCAGTGCGTACAGTCCAGATGTTACCGCAGGCGAGTACAATAGACCTGGCTTGTGTTCATATTCTGTGGCCTGGATATCAACCGGTTTATCCGAGTCCCAGTCTGAGTACACTTTCTTAACGCATTTTTTCATTTCTGAATCATGCAGCGCGCGTTCTAGGCTTAGGTAGGTAGCACCGTTGTTTTGAACAGGGTCTGTTGATAATTCGGAGGTATGTCCACTGAAAATCAATCGTTCGGCATTGAAGTGCTCGTTAACCACGTCTGCCAGCTTTCTTGTCTCTGTTTTCGGTATCTTTGACTGAAGGTCAGTCCAAGGGATGAACGGCATTCCGTCGTGGAACCGTACGGTTGGAAAAGCCCGCTCGTAGTGTCTAAGGACTTCATGCGAAACCATGGGACGAAAGTTCCAGGCGGCGAATTCACGTGGAGAAATCTCCACGTGGGTCATGGTAGTGTAGTGGTTCATGCGGGTCTTGGGTGATAAGTGAAAGTGAGCACGACACTTAGGCAAGATTCATGGGTGTGCGTATGGCCCAATCGGAGAGGTGCTCTGATAAAAATGCCGGTACTCATTGTCGACCCAATTCCTGTTGTAATTCACACGTTCATTTCCGCCCTCTACACGTCTACACTAGCTCTGCCGTGTATGATTGTCGACTACACTGCGGTTCGTCGGCAATGGTGAGAACGGCAGGTCTGTGGCGGTAACAGCGTGCGAGATGTATAAGATCATGAACGAAAGTGTACATGCACGTGCAGTGTCAACACCACGCAGTGCGTTTCATGTGCTTGGTTGCCAACGCACCACGTCACGTGAGCTGCTCCTTTCCAAACTGTCTTCATGGTGGCACGGAAGTCGCGGACGGATGCGAGTATTGTCATAGAAGTGAGAGCGTATCCGAGTAAGCAGCAAGAGAAGGTTGTTGTGTTGACGCTGTGGTCGCATTCGCATCTCCGTCGTCCCAATTTCCCAGTTCTGAAGGACGCGTGGCACGAGCTCCGGGAGAATATGGACCGCTGGAGCCAGAATATGCACAAGAACATTTTGGAGACGCTGGAGCCAAGTATTCAAGAACCAGCGCACTAGAACTTCGCGTATATCAAAACTATCCCCAGGTTTAATGCTGTCAACGTTTAGCTAAACCTCGGATAGTTTGTTTATGAAACCTTAACGCCGATCTCAAACCTCGAGGTTTAGCTTTTTATGTGGTACACACCTATAATCCAAGTTTGTCACCTTCACTTCTCTCACTACTTCTCTTCCGGACGCGAGACACAAACGAGCGCGACAAATGAACTCTACCGGTGACCAACTACCCTTCGAATACGACGTCACCCCTCTCATCTCCTGCTGACAGCGTCAAGGCCAAGAAAGGAACCAATTGTGGCGATGAAAGTCTGCCCACAGGGGTAAATTCTGCGTCTCACCTCTGTCAAGACTCACTCCTGTGACGACAAAGGCTAGCTGAAGGAGAAGATCGCGGAAGCTGACAACAAGGCGGTGGACGACCAGGTGACGAGAGTGATCTACTTGCTTGACGTGGATCAGTCGTCGGAGAAGGAAGAGTACGAACCGAAGCTGAAGGACGTGGCCAACCTGGTGCTGTAGTAGATCTACGCGTCTGGAGATTCTATGGCCGGTGGTGTGCCGAGCAGAATAGCTGACTCAGATACGCGCTCCAACACGTCCAGAGTCGCTACGAGCGTATCTACAGAATACGCGTCTTCGTGGCCTGTGGTAAAGCTACGAGCACCGAACTGAAGCGCCACACACACATCTAGATGGGCAAGATCTTGTTCTGCTGTGTTAGCACAAACGAGCTGCGCCTGGAGAAGAAGGAGCTCGCGTGATAGCAACTGTGCTAGAAATTTAAGAACCATGGGGACCATAGGGCCGACCACACGAACGAGAAGAACAACAGAGTTGCGCAGTTGGTGCTACCCATGTAGGTGAATCTACTTCAATCGAAATCCGACCACCCATGATACTGTGTTTCACTTCAGACGATAGTTGCTCGATCAACAGAAACAGATTCTATTGCGGTTTAATTCCAAGTGAAGGACTTGTCAGTCTGTAAATATCGGTACAACTAAAATGACATGAAAGCAGATTTAAAGAGATATATGAACAGGTTCAACAATATGTACATCAAACTGCTTCGGAGTAATGTTCCGCCCGGCGTGCATTCTCAACTATAAGCACAAGATCTCTCACCAAGTCTGGTGCAAGTGAGCAACGCTTTGCGGTAACAACATTCCCACTCGTCGAAAACGCTCTCTCGGACGCTACACTCGTGGCAACAGTACCCAGCCACTTTCGAGCCACCCGGCTTAGATTCCGATATTTGTGCTGGTTCCCTTTCCACCAGTCGAACGAGTTCTTAATTGGCTCAGTTTCATCACTCTCGTCTGAATCAATAGCAACTTCAGCTAGGTAGCGCTTAAGCTCTCGACGACATTTAGCTACAATCGGTGTAGTGTTGTGGTTGGACCTGACGCGACGTTTGCGTCCGTAGAGCAATTGATTTATGAAGTCGTCATCGTCATCGTCACTGATCTGAGTTTCGCCTGGAAAAACTGGTAAGTGATCACCTGCTAGTTCAGCTGTAGCTGCAACCAGATCATCCATGGCTTCTTGGCGCTCGTCGTCCCTTAAACGAGGCATCTGTCTAGCGATTCTCGGATCCAAAAACGCTACCCACTTTGGCTCGCTTATCATTCGGTCGTCGAAGCGGTTGATAAACAAGGAAAGCAATGTTTCCCGGCACCGCTGCATCTCCACTCGTGTTTCGTTTGCATAGCTTTCCTTTCGGAATGGGTGAATAACTTTGTCGAAAATCCACCGGTTTCTCAACGTTTTCTCTAGACCACACAGAGATGGTAAAACAAGCGGTAGCGTTGGATACATTTGCCCGCTTAGTTGCTTCGAGACTTCCGTAAATGGCCTCAGCAGTGTGCAGAGGCGCTTGACCGTCAAGATATCCTTGTGGGAGGGCATAGTGAGCTTGGAGTGCACATCAGTAAACTCATTTTGTCCACGTACAGAACCCAAATACTCGAAAAAAACATTTAGGGCCTTTTCCAACTTGATACATCGCTGCAACATCAATAAACAGCTATTCCAGCGCGTGGGGCAATCAATGATCATACCGAGGGCGTTTTGTACGGGGATATCCAAATTCTGGGTCTGAATCCTCTCAAGCCGGTTGTGGCCTTTAGAAGATTTACGAAAGTATACCGACAGAGACCGAAACTTTTGCACGACGTCTCGAATGGATTCCATCTCTCCTTTTTGCAAATTTGTCAACGTTTCATTCAGATATTTATCCATTTCCTTCGACGCACGTTTGCGTAGCTTCTCCACTTCTTCACGCTCTGCCATGGATAAATTAGCGTCTTCATCGTACACAGACTCTTCGAATTCATATTCAAACGAGGCCCACTGCGCTGCTTATTCCAAAAGGATCGTGTTTTTGTCTTTTGACAGGGCTCCAGCAACAACAAGATGTATATCATGTGCCAGACAGGAGAAATGTTCGACCCCAAGGATTTTTCCAGCAGAAACCATGTTGCGTCCAGAATCCCGAACTAGACGCGTGCATTTGCCCTTGTCAAGTTTCCAGTCGTCCATAATGATGTCGAGATATTCAGCAATTAACTTTCCCGTATGCTTACCTGGAATTTCCTTTACTTCCAGTGTCCAGTTTCTTGGATTGAAGTCTTCACCAACATAATGAATGGTAAATGCGATGCAACTACGACTATTTGGCGCAGTCCAGATGTCAGCTGTAATCGAGTAGTAGTCACATGATTCACTGATCATACCTTGTACGTACTCTCGAAGCTCGTTCGCGAAAATAATAATACGCCGGCGCAGTTGAGTACGCTTGGGTAGAGGCACATTAACACATCCAAGTGTTTTAGGTGTGTACGTCACAAACTCGATGAATCCTTTGTCTTCAACCAGCAAAAGTGGACGAAAATGCGCAGAAATCCACAGCGCTAGCAACCTGTTCACTTGCTCTTGCTCCTCTTTGGTGATTTCGCGGATGTTGCCGACGGTATCTGCAAACTCAGCATTTAAATTCCTCTCGATCGGACGGCTAGTACCCAGATCATTTGGGTGAAACCGTTCCATATGCGGGGCAACTTGGTGGTTTGATGTCTTGAATGGAATCTTCACGCTACATTTGGTACAGTAGGCGAACTCAGCATGTTCGTTCAGGAAGTTTGGTGCTAAGTGCCAGAACTCAGGTTTTGCTGCAAGTTTGACAAACTGCCAGAATTCAGGTCTGTGTTGACGCTTGGTATTAAACAGATGAGGAGGTGGCTTGTCCAGATAATTGTGGGGATGTCCATGCCCGGGTGAAGCTCTTTGCGAAGGAGAACCTTGCCTTCTACTTCGTTTACATGTCGATTTACGACTGGTACTTCGCCCAACTGAAGCTGGTGTTCCTCTACGTTTTGCACTCGTCGTATTTGGCTGGCGACCTTGTTTCCGTTTGTTTGTCGACGAAACCTGGGAAGAAGGGCTAAAGACCCGTTGTGGTGTATCTTGGCGCTCCGAGCGCGTTCTACCGTCGAATTAAGGTGGGTACCTGCTGAGTTGGATAGTGGCGTTCTGTGGCTTGTGATGGAGGTTTTTCCGGCAGGTGTGTGCTGTTGACTGTAGCCCACACAGCCCAGAGGATTGTCGGATACTTGGACGTAGTTCCACTGGCCACGACGATGGTCAAAGGGGCTTGAAAGCTCTGCCGGTCTGAGCTCGCTCATCTGTGGCTTCAACTTGGATCTGACAAGTTTGTTTACTAGAAACCGTGGCTGGTACACTGTGCCCATCGTGACTATACTAAGTATTTGTATTCGCATACTTTAACTATGACAAGCTAAACCTTGGCAGTTTACAACGTTGTCAACCTCAAGTAGGGGTTTAGGGAGTTCTAAAGGTTTGGACCCCTAAACGTTGACAGCACTACCCAGGTTTGTCAAGTCCAAGCTGTCTTCATGGTGGCACGGAAGTCGCGGACGGATGCGAGTATTGTCATAGAAGTGAGAGCGTATCCGAGTAAGCAGCAAGAGAAGGTTGTTGTGTTGACGCTGTGGTCGCATTCGCATCTCCGTCGTCCCAATTTCCCAGTTCTGAAGGACGCGTGGCACGAGCTCCGGGAGAATATGGACCGCTGGAGCCAGAATATGCACAAGAACATTTTGGAGACGCTGGAGCCAAGTATTCAAGAACCAGCGCACTAGGACTTCGCGTATATCAAAACTATCCCAAGGTTTGTCAAGTCCAAGCTGTCTTCATATTGGCACGGAAGTAAAGTGGTCGCGGACGGATTCGCATGCGTTACGGATGACGCACTGGTCCTGTAGCACCAGTAAGGCACAGGGTGGAAGAACCCCTACTGGCTCCATTGCACTGGTAAGATACAGGGAGGAAAACCCCCTACTGGCTCCATTGCTACTTTGGTCTTCTCTCACTCTTCATTTTGCGCCGCCTTCTAACAACCTCAACGCATGTCATTATGGACACTACCCCCAAAGAACTCGAAGCTGGGAACTATGACATGCAAGACTCTCCGACTTGCAAAGGACAACGCAGTTCAATTACTTCAGCCTCCATCCCTCACCTGTTGCTGATCTCCATGCCTCGGATGGCCATTCGAATGGCTTGGGCGGCACAATGGGCGGCACTTGGACCCTATCTAGGCACGATGATGCCCAAATACGCCGTACAACTCGCTCAGATCATCGGTCCTGTCACGGGGATCTTCGTGGCCCCTATAGTCGGTGCTTTCAGTGACCGAAGTACTAGCAAATGGGGACGTCGTCGACCTTTTCTCCTCTATGGGGCAGTTACAAGTGCCATTTGCTGGACTGCTATGGGCTACACTCGTCAGATCGGAGACGCATTGGGTGACGTCGGCAACGGGAAGAAAGGAGAAAAAAATGACCGATTCTGGACCATTTTCTTCACGATCTTCTTCTACACGTGGATGGACATTACCGTGAACGTCGTGCAGACACCTTTGTACCTCATCATCTCCGACTTTGCAGGTGAACGACAAACACTCGCGTCTTCTCTCGGCCAAGGCTGGTCTTTATTGGGGTCAGTCATGGTCTCAGGCTACATTTACTTGTTTGGAGCAGCTCACTTGACTCTCCGTTGGTTCCTCTTCATGCTGTCAGTTGTGATGGTTGGTACTGTTTCGATCGCGTGTTTCTTCGGTCAAGAGCGACAGCGAGAGAAGATGGAACAGCTCACAGAGTCTGCCTGGTTGCAAGTGAAGAACGCGTTTGGATCCATCTACGATGGGTTCAAATCGCTCCCGTTTGAGCTGTTCAAGTACTGCATCGTGATCTTTTGCGTCATGTACGGATACTCCGCCTACAACGGCAACAAAGGGCAGTTCTTCGGCATTGAAGTATACGGAGGAAGTGCCATAGGGGCCAAGAATTGTGCACCGGACTGCACAAAAGCTCAAAATGACTACAACCGTGGCGTCCGAGTTGCAGGAGGGACCACAGACCTCTTGTTCAGCCTATTAGGTTACGTTTACTCGTGGGTTTTACCGTGGCTGGTGAAGAAGTTCGGTGCCAAGTGGATACTTGCAGTCTCGCTATTCCCCCAGTCTTTATTGATCGTCATGGCCTTCTCCACTAACGTGCCACTTGATGTGGGGATTGTCATCTTCACCTCGATCACCACCACGACCCTCTTTGCACTCAATGTACCGGTGATCGTTCACGTACTGGGACTCGATGCAGATATTGGAGTCTACGTTGGTGTCTTCAATGCGGCCAATTGCCTCGGGCAACTCCTCAACTTTGTCATCGGGGCGGGTGTTGTTGATACCTCCATGGGCTACAAACTGCCAGTGTTCCTCGGTGGTATCATGAGTTTCATCGGAATGGTGTTCACTCTGTTCCTCTTCAAAGTCAAGATGCACACCTTGTAAATATCGATAGGTTAGGACAAGCATATCACGAAGTATAAGAAGAATGCATTATTATGTCGACGATACATGCTGCACAACTGCAATCTACATAGAGTACATTTTCATCTTGAAGAAGAAAAGAGCTGTAATAAAGCCCAGAGCGCTCATGACACCACCAAGGAACACTGGGAGCTTGTAGCCCAGAGAAGTTTCCACCAGTCCAGAGCCAATTGCGAAGTTCAGCAACTGCCCAAAGCAGTTTGCAGAGTTGAGAGCTCCAACATAGATGCCAATTTCCTCATCTTCACCGAACACGTGAATAATAACTGGCACAATAAGGGCGAACCACACTGCCTGAGTGATACTCGTGATCGCCACCACGAACACGTTGAAAGAAACGCTGCTGGTCCATGCCATGATCATTAGGAACATCTGCGGGATGGTCGAGAGCGTCAAAACCCACTTCACTCCGAACTTGTGCACTAGAAACGGCAGTGTCCACGAGTAAACGTATCCCACAATATTGAACAGGAGGTCAGCACGGCCACCAGCGATACTGACGCCGTGGTTGTAGGCGTCTTGCTCAGGTGTGCACGGGTTGCACGTGTCGGCGTTCTCGGCCGACCCATTGTACACTTCCAGGCCGAAGAACTGCCCCTTGTTGCCATTGTACGCCGTGTAGCCATACTGGACGAAGAAGAAGCAAACGCTGTAGATCGCGAGCACACCGGGGAGTGTACGAATACCATGGTAGACCGAAGCGAAGGCGTGGCCGATACGCTGCCAGGTCGAAACAGCGTCAACCTTACTAGGGTCCAGTGGGGTTTCTTTCGCGAATATCACAGCTACAGTGATGCAGATGAACATCGTACCGGACAACATCCACATGAACTCATGGAGGGTCTTGTGGGCGGCACCGAAGAACTCAATGTAACCAGCCACGAGGATAGAGCCCAGTGTCGACCAAGCTTGACCGAGAGCAGCTCCAGTTGTCTGACGATCACCAGCGAAGTCAGCAACGAGAAGCATCGCTGGAGTTTGTACGACGTTCACTGTGATGTCCATCCACAAGTAGAAGAACACAGTTAGAGTCGAAGTCCACGTGCGGTCCGTTGGTTGTCCATCAGTGCCATCTCCGTGATCCCCTAGAGCTTCACCCATATCGCGCGTGTAGCTCATGGCGATCCAGCAGATGATACTGAGAATACCAGCAACAATCAGGAACGGACGGCGCCGGCCATACTTGGCAGTGCTACGATCACTGAGGACACCAATACTAGGTCCAACCAGTACTCCGACAATGGGACCGATGAACTGGGTCACTTGAACGGCGAAATTGGGCAACATAGTGGACAGATAGGGGCCGAGTGCTGCCCATTGAGCTGACCAGGCCATGTTGATAGCCATCCGTGGCATTGAAACCGCGAGCAGCAGCCAGATAGGAGGGTGAGATAGCGGAGTTTGTTCATCACCACCTTCCTTCATAGTGCCAGGTTTGGGCGAGTTCTGGAGGTCGTAACCTTTCTCGACGTCGGCCATGCTGCAGAAGTCTCAATGAATTGTCCAGTTGAGTCGAGAGAGAGCAAATTGCAGAATGGAAAGACAAACCAAGCGAGAAAGTCGGCTTGAACGTGGTAACGAATGGGCTTGGGTGAGTCCTGGCAGGGTTACGTGTACCATCCGCTGAAGATGAAAAACAGCCAGCCAAAGAGCCTGTTGGCTCTTTGGCAACAGCATGAGTGGTGACCCACAAACAGCAAAGCGATTGGTGCGGTGCCTAGAGCAGATGGACTGGGTAGGGGACTTTTACGCAGCAATTGGAGAGTGCTTTACAGTACCAAAGTGCTATACCCAAGGATGATAGTGGCGCTGGTTGAAAAGAGCTGCTTGTGTAGTGTAGAAGAGAAGACTTAACATCGTTACTTTCAGTTGCAGTGCACATTGCACAATAGTGATAATGCGCTTATAATACATCGTGGGCATATTCCTTTGCGTTATCGAGCAACAAGCAATGCTTGAAGCATGTTAGCCGCAATTAGGCAACGAAAGTGTGGAGGCGGTACGCAGCGTTGAAGTTGTCGAGGTGATGAACACTTGTCCTTCCCGTCCACTGCGAATTGGACAAAGCATTCTGATACCAGCTGGCCCATAACATTATGGGCGAATGTGAGTTGGCAATGTGCTGTGAAAGTATCGTCAAACCGGCAGTGCCTCATGTGTATCATCTGCTTCACACTCCAACGTGGAGAATAACGTCGCGGTAGGAATTCAAATGATTAACTTCTTCCCAGTTGTAACGTCGCTGTAGTCTACAACCTGCAGATGTGTCGGTGCCACCGGTACCTCTATGCTAGTGATGCAGCTTCACTGAAGCTTGATTTATATGCCTGCTTCAAATTGAAGTCTTCAATGCGCTTCATTTTGTGTGGATACTATACCTGATAATGTCACTTCAACATCAACATCAACAGGATCCACGCATCAATAATGACGAAAGCGATTAATCTCAAACATCACGAAAGAATACACTTCAACAACAATACCGCATGCGCATTCACTAGGCTGAAGGCAATCTCATCACATACTGTACATCTTCATTTTAAAGAACACGAGGATCGTCAGGAAGCCCAAGAAGCTGGCGATGCCTCCAATGAAAACCGGTAGCTTGTATCCGAGCGACGTTTGCACCAAACCCGTACCAATAGCGAAATTGAGTAATTGACCGAAGCAATTGGCAGAGTTGAGAGCCCCAACGAAGACTCCGATCTCTTCCTCCTCTCCGAACACGTGGATGATCACAGGGACCACAAGTGCAAACCAAACAGAGTGCGTAATACCAGTCATAGCCACCACAAAAACATTGAAGCCAGGGGAACTGATCCACGCCATTGCCGTGTAGAGAACTTGCGGGGCAGTGGAGATCACGAGAACCCACTTGACGCCCATCTTGTGCACCATGAAGGGCATCCCCCAAGCCCATACGTATCCTACCACATTGTAGAGCAGATCAGCTCGACCACCAGCCACGCTAACCCCGTGGTTGTAGGCGTCTTGCTCTTCACTGCACGGGTTGCAACTGTCCGCGTTTTCCGATACTCCACTGTACACTTCCAAGCCAAAGTATTGACCCTTGTTGCCGTTGTAAGCGGTGTAGCCGTACTGGACGAAGAAAAAGGCAACCCAGTAGATCCCAAGTACAGTCGGGAGTGTGCGAATTCCGTGGTAAACAGAGGCGAACGCGTGCTTCACTCTCGTACATGACGATACAGCATCGACGGAACTCGGTGACAACGGGGTTTCCTTCGCGAAGACCACAGCGACTCCAATGCAAATGAACATAGTCACAGACAACATCCCCATGAACCAGTGCAATGTCTTATAAGCAGCTCCGAAGAACTCGATGTATCCAGCGATCAGAATCGCTCCAAGAGTGGCCCACGCCTGACCGAGAGCCGCGCCCGTAGTCTGTCGGTCTCCAGCGAAATCCGCAACGAGGAGCATAGCTGGAGTCTGCACGATGTTGACGGTGATGTCCATCCAGAGGTAGAAGAAGACTGTGAGGATGGAAGTCCATGTCCGATCGGTCTCTCCACCCGTTCCGTCCCCGTGGTCGCCTAGAGCTTCGCCCATTTCACGAGTGTACCCCATCGCGATCCAGCAGATGATGCTCAGCAACCCAGCAACGATGAGGAACGGACGACGACGACCCATTTTCATGGTACTTCGATCACTAAAGACACCAACACTTGGCGCTACGAGTACACCGGCGATTGGACCAATGAACTGCGTGATCTGGACGGCATATCGCGGCAGCATCGTCGATAGGTACGGGCCAAGAGCAGCCCATTGTGCTGCCCACGCCATTTGAATCGCCATTCGAGGCATGGAGATCGCTAGAAGCAGCCAAAGCGAAGGGTGAGACGGGGTAGTATCTCCTCCGTTTTGAATACTTCCAGGCTTGGGAGAAGCGTGCAGATCGTAGCCATGTTCGACGTCTTTCATCTTTGAGCACTGGAGCTTGTCACGACTGGAGCAAATCGGAGAATGACAGACGAATCCTCTGGCCAAGAGTCTTGGACATGGGTAAAGTTTTGACTCCCTTCTTCAACGGGTGAGCTTCCTGCTCAAGGTCTTGGATTGTTAAAGCACAAGTTGAAGTCAGATCCTTGAGAGCTGGTACCACAGATTAAAAGCGCAAGTAGGGGGCGATTAACGATGAGTGGTTCCATTTCATACTCGGGGTGTCCCCCTTGACAACTTTCATCAGTCGAGATCCTTGACTTGCCCTCCCGTTGTCCACCGCATCTCTATAGGTGTAGTATAGACAGTAGAACAGACCTTGTAGTTGTTGTTGCAGTACTGTGTCTACTAGGCACTTGTGGTGGATGTGAATAGTTTTCCTGTTTTGATCTTCTCATTGTGAACAAGCCTTGAAGAGACGCTAGAAATCCAAAAGTCCACGCACTGGAATCATGGCCTTCCGCTGCAGTGGAAGTCCACTGGATGAGATGAAGCGACTGGAAAAGTTGCGTGAGCAGGACCCCGAGTCTGCGTCGAATCTCGTGGCCAACGGGAAGCTTTTGGTCGACTTTGTACGTGATGGAAACTTGCGAGCTCTCCATTGTGCAGCTGAGCACCTGGTCGAGGTACTTGTTATCCAATTCGTTTTGTTCACTTATATCCTAAACGTTATGAATTCTACAGGGTCAAGTGCTGATCTTCTACGTCGTTCGGATGTTTCGAGAGGCCTGTGCATCCAGGAGACTGGATATCGTGCGGTTCATGTTGTTGAATGGCTTCGATCTCCACCAGAGCTACATGAGAGATATCCTCCACAGTGTGGTTGAGAGTGTCCAGAGCTCTCAAAGTGATGCAGTGCAACCGCTTATAAGGCTTCTGCTTGATGCTGGAGTCGATGTCAATTGGCAGCGGAAGTCCGATCTGTACACTGCGCTGCACGTCGCCTGTTGCAAAAACTTGTACCCCCTCGCGTATTTACTCGTTTTGTACGGCGCTGACGTCAACGCCATTGCTGCGGTAGGTTTCCTTTCTGTCTCTTACTGCTAATTGATACTAACGATCGTTCTTTGAGTCTGGTAGGATGATTCCATGCCATTGTCATGTGCATACAATATTGGACAGACGAAAACGTTGACAAAAGAGGAACAAAAGCAGCAGGAATTGCTGGTGTCTTTCCTCATCACCAATCAAGCAAGACCGACTTGGAGAAAACAACCAAGAGTAAAAATGAACACTTCCAACTCTGAAGGAGCTCCAATACGTCCGATCCTCAGCTTTTCCAGCAGCTTCGGAATTCATTGCACTATCGATGACTCAACGGACAACGATCAAGCTGGCCTCATGTTCGACACTTCGGACCCTTCTGATACTCTGTAGTAGTTTTTTTTCCAGTGAAAATGGGATGGAGCAAAATAAAAATACCTGGTGGTCCTTCCAAGCCTTGTTGCTCACATTATCAGAACTCGCTAGCGCCAATATGTCGTGCAGCCTCATTGAGGCCAAGTTCCAAGTGCTGGATCGCACCATCAAGATGCTGTCCAAGTCGAAAAACCTTCGCACACCACGTGTTGCGTCCTCGGAGCAGCTTCGTGAAATGGTGGAGACCCAAAAGCCGACGTCGCTCTTGCCTTCTATAAAGGGAAAAGAGGTGACACGATCCAACCAAACACACGTATACACTGATCGATCCAACCGATCTCGACCGAATACTTCTCGTGAAGAGAAAACGGAGAAGGAACAGAGTCAGAGCCGACCCAGCACTGCAAGACGAAGCCCACAAGAATACTCAACTGAAAAATGGATCGATCCAAAGCGAAGAAGAGCAGAACAACTTTTACAGAACACTTGGCATGTAAGTGGTAGTCTTAGCGTTTAAACTACAATCAGTGCATTAACTTTGACCTGGAGATGCTAGGAGATCGAATCCGCTGTGAATTGGGGTCAAGATGCTGAATCTAAGGTCTAGTTGCCATTTTTACGAATTCAAGCTTTAAAGTTAAACTTCTTCTCCTCATTAGGTTCCTCGATCAATGCTGCTGAAGGAAAATGTACAAGATGATCGTCAAGAACGCGATACATTACCGCAGGAAGAGCAAGACCAAACTACAAGTAACCAAATCTATGAGAGCCCAGGTAAGCAGCTTCAAAAGTTTCTAGGTCGTCCAAAAATGTCAGCTTCTTGTTGTTTCATCCTAGAAATCTTCAGTTCAGCTGTACACAACGCATTACCCCAACCGAAGCGCCCGTTGACATCAGCACCGTTGCAACCAAAGAGAAGCAAAGTTTCTCTAAATGCCAGGTGTCGATCAGCCTCAGATTCACAACCAAGAAATTGGTTCGCTCCCTCGACAGTCACAGAAACATCACAACAAGCTCCGAAAATCAAGCACAAACGGTGCCGTCAGCGACCTGTTACTGGCATTAAGAGGCACCATAAACAGCGTATTAACTCCTCTCCTTCATCAATCGAAGACACTGGGTCGAAACAACAGTGTCCTTCCTCGATACCAGTACCCCCCAAATCCGATGATCCCTCATTCTACATGTTGGAATTGCGACTAGTTCACCCTGAGCCACTGACGAATTGGAAGTTTCAAGCTTCATTCACCGATACGTCTGTAAATCCTTCGAAGACGGTCATCCTGGATGCTCTCACAGTAAGATTTTCGCATTTGCTTTTAGGCTTTTGGCGAATTTTGACATTATCTCTGCTTCTACAGGCCGACAACGAGAACTGTTTACTGTTCGATGACCCGCAGGCACCAGAAGGATCTGCCTCCTCTCGATTTTTCAACCCGTTCTGGTACTTCCAAGGGTTCAATCGACCAAGTGACGTAAGTTTTTTTTTTTTTTATCATCTCCAAGATATTTCTCCTTGTACTGATTTATTTTCGTTGCGTGTAGCTTTATGGACATGTTTTACGTATCATTGTGACTTCTCTTCAACCAGTGACACGTATTGTGATCAACACTTCCGTCCAATTCACACATTCCCCTGACGAAGCTATTGTGGAACCTCCTGTGCAGTCCATTTTACAGCACTCGGAAGTTGCAGCAGCCAATCTCGTACGAGCCTTACCTCGACGCAATAGCAAAGTATCGAGGAAGCCGAAAGTACCGAGGTCAAGGAAGAAGACGCCGAGATCCCAGAAGAACAACGAAGCCAGCACTAGCAGTCTGGCTCCGGATCAATGCAACCCATGGACTTCAAGTGAACAGGAGGACAACTCCATGCTGCAGCAAATGTTCAAATTGCAGTTAGACGAGCCTGAAGCCACTGTATCTCCTCGAACAGGACCAACAGCGGAACATTTAGACAAGTCTCCTCGACCGCCAATGGCTACAATCGACAAGAAGAAGATGCAACTAGAACTTCTGCGAGCTAATATTCGAGTACGTGTGTATATTGATCCTGCGTGAAGAAGCTACTCCCATCTAACTTCTGAGCTGCACTTCTTACAGAGAGAAATGAGTGAACAAACAATCGACAACTACTACAATCCATAGCACAGTGGATTTTTGGTATTAATCTACTGGGCTATCGGAATCCAAGTCTCTTTACTTCTCCTCCAGGAAAGGGTAGTCGGTGTAGCCGATTTCCAGCGGGTCAGTCCACGAGCGAGGGTAGAACGTCTTGGTGTTGAAACTGTTGAAAGGTTTGTTGGCTTTCAGACGCTCCACAATATCGGGTGTGCCAATGAAGTCCCGGCCAAAAGCAATGATATCGTCGTGTCCTTCCTCCACATTCTTGATAGCTTTTTCACGGTCAAAGCCTCCAGCGGCAACGAACACGCCCTTGTACATCGGACGAAGCACCGGCGAAATTCCGCCTTCAGGCACCAACGGGCCTGTGAAATGCCATCCACAAGGCTCTACGAGGTGCACATAAGCCAAATCATAGTCGTTCAACTTGCGGATCACGTAGCCGTACGTCGCTAGTGGGTCGGAATCCGTGCAGGCGAAGGTGATACCGTAAGGCGAGAGACGAATAGCCACTTTACTCGAGTCAGCAACGGAGAGAATTCCCTCGATAGCTTCAAGCAGGAAGCGCGCACGGTTCTCAATGGAACCACCGTACTTGTCGGTACGCTTGTTGGTGGCATCGCACAGGAACTGCTCCAAGAGGTACCCATTGGCAGCATGCAGCTCCACACCATCAAAGCCAGCAGCAAGAGCGTTCTTGGTCGCTGTCTTGTAATCTTCCACAATACCGGGGATCTCGTCAGCGTCTAAAGCGCGGGGTGTTACGTGATCCTTGCGTCCTTCAACAGTGACAGCGTGGCTCGTCACTTCCTTCATGCTCGTGGCACTAGCTGAGACGGGAAGGCCTCCATTGGGCTGGTTCAACGGATGACTCACTCTGCCAGTGTGCCAGAGCTGCACGAACACTTTCCCTCCCTTGTCGTGGATGGCTTTGGTCACGGGCTTCCACGCTTCCACTTGTTCTTGCGTGTAGAGTCCGGGGGCTCCGTAGTAGCCATTTCCCTGCTTAGAGATGTCGGTAGCTTCCGTGATGATCAGACCACCGTCCGTAGTACGTTGCGAGTAGTATTCGGCAGCGATAGCCTTCGGTTCCCCTTCAGCACCAGTTCGGAGACGTGTCAGAGGCGCCATAGCGACGCGGTGCTTGAGCTGAATCGGGTTCTTGCCTCCGAGAGTCACGGGCGTGAAAAGCTTCGGCGTTGATGGAGCCATTGCAGCGACCTTGTGGTTTTATGTTGGTCTGAGCTATAGAGAGGAAATTGAAAAGTGAGAACAATTGCTACTATTGCTACTCGCAAAGATGGCTACGTGGACACGCACAGCTTACGACGACAACTTACACTAACGCAATCATGAAATCGGTGTAATCGCTCAGTTTACACGACATGACAGGCCGAGTAAACTTCAGATGTAGCCATTTGGACAGTCGACCAATGACAAGTCACGGAGCTTCGCTATCAAAACGTACGTGCCGCAACATTTTGAGTGCCTCAGCTTGAAGCCCATACTGTATGTCGGAAGATTCGACCCAGTTTCACTCGGAACCATCGCAATCTCGATCTCCTTTTCAACAGTGCAATTACTTCTTTATGACCCTTGTCCATGGCGCAATGGAGAGGAGTCAATCTGCCTGTGTTCACCACTTTAAATGAAGCTCCGCGCTCCATTAGCAACTGAACCACCTCTGCGTGACCATTGTCAGCTGCACAGTGCATCAGACTGTTGCCTTCAGCGTCTACCAGATCTACTAACGCGCCGTGGTCGAGCAGTAGCTTGATGACCTCGAGATAACCGTTCAAGCAGGCGACGTGAAGAGCAGTTTGGCCGCTTTGGATCTGCTTGTTGACCGACGCACCTCTCTTCAACAGTACAGTTACGATGTCAGCTAGACCTTCGCCAGCCGCGCTCATAAGAGGTGTCAAGTCCCCGTTCCTATTCAAATCGACGGAAGCTCCTTGATCAAGCAGAAATTCCACCAATTGAGTATGTCCATTCCGTACTGCAGATCGAAGTGGCGTGTAGTTGTTATTGTCTATAAAATCAATCGCCGCGCCATTCTTCAGCAGAAGCTTCACAACATCGAGTCGTCCGTCGCCACAGACAATACGAAGAGCAGTAGCTCCATCTTCCGATCGTTGCTTTTCAAGTGAAGCTCCTTTGGCCAGCAACAGCTCCATTGCATCAATGTAGCCATTTACAGCTGCAAGAGTTAGAGCTGTCTCGCCATCATTGTTTGCCACGTCAACCAAAGCTCCATGGTCGAGCAGAAGTTTTACAACGTCTGGATGTCCATACGTACAAGCTAGCAGTAATGCGGTTTCTCCAGCCTTCGATTTCGCGTTAATTCTCGCTCCCTTGGACAGAAGTAACGATACAATTTCAGGTTGGTCATAGCCAGAGGCGCTCATCAGAGGCGTATATCCCTGAATGCCTGGAAGGTTAATATCATTGTTTGGTTCCTCCAGCATGGCCTTCACGACGTTAAACTCCCCTAGTTCACAGGCAATTCTTAGTGCCGTGTCTTCATTCCGCTGTTTCTGATCCACATTAAAGCTCGCTGTTGCCTTGAGAGGGATATCTGAGGCTTGCATGGACTTGGCAGCAACTACAACGTCGGCAAACGATACTTGCTTCTCCACTGGAACTCGGTCGAAAATTAGATGAACGATATCGCTGTATCCACTAAAGTACGCCACGTCCAACGGTGCCCAGTGCTGAAAATCTCCACGCAAATTGATGTCTGCGCCATTATCCAACAGAATGCGAACAACTTCCAACCTTCGATACCAAACTGCAGTTAGCAACGCTGTACTCCCACTGGGTAATTGTGCGTTCATATTTGCGCCGCGATTCACGAGAAATTGTACAATTCCTGCGTGTCCAAGTTGCGCAGCAGTTATCAATGGCGTGTAGCCTTCCTTGTCAGCTAGCTCAAGACTTGCTCCATGGTTAACAAGGGAGACGACGACCTTCTGTTTCCCATATTCACACGCGATATTCAATGCGGTTGCTCCGTTATCTCGTTGTAGGTCGGATGCTGCTCCGTGGTGCAATAGTTTCTTCACAACCAAGGGATACTCACGTTGAGCAGCCCGCATAAGAGGAGACCACTTCTCTTTGCTAGTAAGATCAACAGACGCCCCGTGTTGTAGGAAAGTCTCCACGACGTCCAAGTGGCCATTTCCAGCCGCAAGAATCAGTGCTGTATCACCGTCTTCATCCGCCAGGTCGATTGTAGCTCCACGTTCAACCAACAGCTTCGTCACTTCAAAGTGTCCTTCAGAACTCGCTTCGTGGAGTGCCGTACATCCCTCTAGGTTCTGCTTATTGACGACAGCTCCTAGATCCAGTAAGACGGATACCAAGTTGACGGACCCACTTTGAGCAGCAATTATCAAGGGCGTATTGCCATCGTCGTCTGGTTCCTCAATGTCCACCCCCTTATCTGCCAAAACCTTCACTACATCCAGCATTCCATCCATACATGCAAGATGAAGAGCATTGTTTCCATCAGGGGTCGTGGTGTTCACAGCTGCCCCTTTCTCCAGCAAAGCTTGCACGATATCTGTATACCCTCCTCCTGCAGCTATCATGAGTGCAGTCCAGCCATCGTCTGACAATAGGTCGACAGTAGCTCCATTATCGAGCAGTAACTGCACAACTGATAAGTATCCCTCTTCAGCTGCGGACATGAGTGGGGTCGTACCGTCGGTATCTGCAAAGTTCACCAACACCCCTTGCTTCAAGAGCTTCTTGACGATGTCAACCTTCCCTTCACAACACGCAGACAGGAGGTTCGCACCGGTGGGTGACGACGGTGCTTGGTAGATTATGTCGGAAGTATTGTCGTTTGCAGGAACTTCCGCTGGATCATCGACCTGAGCCATAGCGCCTATCATCTCGAACACGTTTAGGAGCTCTCAGTTCTTGAGAGAAAATAGGGAATGGGACGAAGCTCATCGTCCATGCGCATAAAGTGCAACTGCAACTGGCCTCTCCCGCTAGCCACTAGTAGTCTCGACTAGACTCTACTAAAGTCGCTCTATTGGCATGGCGTACCCATCGATGGAAGGTCACTGACCAGGAGAACTTTTCCGTACATGAGAAATAATTGTCATGTGGACCACTTTATCCTATTTTAGTGTGGACTACCATTTATCATGTGTCACACACACTTGACACCAAGAAGCTGACTGCATTCTTGGAATAACTGAAGAGTCGAGTCGCTTTCGAGTGCCTCGCTGTCTCTTCATCCCGCGCCGCCCACAAGCCCTCAGCGCTGTCTTGTTGCTACTATTGCTCTAGTCTAAACATTCTCCAGTCTCCTCCCGTTGCAAGAACTCCGAAATCGCTTGTATTGAAGTAAAAAGACTTGACATCATGGAAGGACAAGTTGTGGAACTAACTGAGGCCGAACAAGCACAGCATCAGCTGCAGATGGAGCAGCAGCTCAAGGCGTTTTGGGCCAAGCAGTTGCTGGAGATGGAACAGCTCGAAGTTGGCAGTGAACAAGGTGCTGCACAGCCTAAATTCATCGTGTCAATATTGTTGACTGTAAATATCTGACTTTTTCTCTATTAATGTTGTGTCCATCCTGCAGATTTCAAGAACCACAATGATCTACCCCTGGCGCGTATTAAGCGCATCATGAAGTCGGACGAGGATGTCCGTATGATCAGTGCTGAAGCTCCGGTGTTGTTCGCGAAGGCCTGTGAGATGTTCATCCTCGAGCTAACGCTGCGCTCGTGGGGCTACTCGGAGAAAAATAAGCGACGGACGCTACAGAAGGAGGACATCCAGACAGCCATTAGGAACACGGACATCTTTGATTTCCTTGTGGATGTCATCAACTAAGGAGAGCGCCAAGTCAAGTTGTTCGGTCGATCTGGAATGGATGTCTTCTATCACAGGTCGATGACCCTAGGCAAACAGATAACGGAGAGAAGAAAGGAGGTTTTGTGTTTTAACAATGTGAAGAGCTCCACCACCGTCATGAACGGTTCATGATGAACCCTCACTCTTCCCATTATCGATAGCAATGTTAACCGAATGTCGTTTCATATCCTGCAACATTCATGCGACAATCAATCCACGTCATCAAAATGTAGCCATGTCTACCTTGAAGTTTTAGCTCTTCAACCAGAGTCTTCGTTCATGTGTCATTCTGCTTGTCGTCAACACCATGAGAGCTCTCCGAATCCTACAGACCATGTTCTTACAGCAACGGAGCTATATTTCCACTACCAGTAGCCAACATGTCGGTATTATCGGTCTGGGTCAAATGGGGGGACGTATGGCCGACAACCTCCGCAAAAAAGGACACAACCTCGTTGTGTGTGACCCTGTTCCTGACAATGTACAGAAGCAAGTGGATCAGGGAGGAGCTGTGGCTGCCTCCACTCCCAAAGAAGTGGCTGAGCAGTGCGACACCATCATCACCATGTTACCGTCCACTGCCATCGTCGAGAACGTCTACCTGGGCGACAATGGAGTGCACGAAGCTCTACGTAGTGAGCATTTGCTGCTGGACTCGAGTACTATCGACCCCATTTTCACCAAGAAGCTGTCGAAGGAGCTGCACGACCGTGGGGCGACGTTCGTGGACGCTCCAGTGTCTGGTGGCGTAGCTGGAGCTCAAAATGGCACGTTGACGTTCATGGTGGGCGGTGAAGCGGAAGAGTTCGAGCGTGTGAAGCCTCTGCTGAAGGCAATGGGCAAGAACTTGGTGCATTGTGGTGGCAGTTGTATGTATATGCGTATGGATGCTTAATGGGGTTGTCTTGTTTCGCTGATGTTTATCGTTTTGTGTTCTTCGTAGCAACGGGTCAAATTGCAAAACTGTGCAACAATCTAGCTGCAGCGATCCAGCTTACTTCGATAGCCGAAGCAACAAATTTGGGTGTCGCGCTTGGAATCGATCCGAGAGTCCTCGCTGAGTACGTTCTTGAAATCGCAAACAGCTTTTCGTCGTTTGTTTTAAATGATCATATTGTTTTTCTTCTTCTTTACGTAGAGTTATGAACACTTCAACTTCTCGATGCTGGTCTTCAACAACGTACGTCCACACCTATCGCCGCATTTAAGTGCTTGCAGACATTTAACCGTCTGAAATGACCACAGGAATCACCCTTACCCCGGCATTTTACCAAGCATACCTGCATCCAACAGTTACGAAGGAGGGTTTGCAGTGCAGCTCATGCGGAAAGATCTAGGCCTCGCTTCCTCATGTGCAATGAGCGCTGAAGTGTCCGTACCGTTAACGAGTGCCGTCCACCAGCTCTTCAACATGATGGTGAAGCAGGGCAACGGCCACAAGGACTTCGCTTACATCCTCCCGTTCCTGAAAGGCACCAATGCAAAGTAAAAGTCAATGAACCAGTTCTCTTTTCACCACTTTGAAGTCCAAACATCCGTCAATATACCGTCGGTCAGGCGTGCAGCACATCCGTTGCGGCCTGCATCACACCAAGCTGCTTTGATGCAGCCCCATGCATCGTACTTAGCACAATCGCCACGTTCCCTAACTTGAAGTTGTGATCAGTCCATTTTCAAGTCAACAGGAGCTCGTCATTCGCCATTCCGTCCGCTGTCCGTCAAGCCTCAAGCCTCGCCATGTTACGCACGACCTTCCTTCGCTCTACTCAAGCTCTACGTGCCACTAGGGCTCTATCTACTGTGTCCTCCAAGAACCAGGTCGGTATCATCGGTCTGGGTCAAATGGGGGGACGTATGGCCGACAACCTCCGCAAAAACGGACACAACCTCGTTGTGTGTGACCCTGTTCCTGACAATGTACAGAAGCAAGTGGATCAGGGAGGAGCTGTGGCTGCCTCCACTCCCAAAGAAGTGGCTGAGCAGTGCGACACCATCATCACCATGTTACCGTCCACTGCCATCGTCGAGAACGTCTACCTGGGCGACAATGGAGTGCACGAAGCTCTACGTAGTGAGCATTTGCTGCTGGACTCGAGTACTATCGACCCCATTTTCACCAAGAAGCTGTCGAAGGAGCTGCACGACCGTGGGGCGACGTTCGTGGACGCTCCAGTGTCTGGTGGCGTAGCTGGAGCTCAAAATGGCACGTTGACGTTCATGGTGGGCGGTGAAGCGGAAGAGTTCGAGCGTGTGAAGCCTCTGCTGAAGGCAATGGGCAAGAATTTGGTGCACTGCGGTGGAAGCTGTAAGTTGAAGTGCTTTGGCTGGTTTAAATAGTTGATACTAACGCTGTTTTGGCAAATTCTCCAGCCACAGGACAAATTGCTAAGCTGTGCAATAACTTGGCGCTGGCCATTCAAATGGCGTCAGTTGCGGAGGCTATGAACCTCGGTACGACGTTGGGCATTGATCCTAAGATCCTTAAGAACATCATGGACACGTCCACGTCCTCGTGCTGGTCCACTTTGGTGTAAGTTGAAGCTGCAAATCCGAATGAAAGTGCAACGACTGATAAGTTTTGTGTCTTGATGCCAGCAACCACCCGTACCCTGGTTTGATGGAGAACGTTCCGGCATCGAACAACTACGAAGGAGGTTTTGCCGTGACACTACACCGGAAGGACTTGGGACTTGCTATTGACTGTGCCAAGAACGCCGAAGTCTCGATCCCTCTGACTTACCAGGTCCACCAGCTCTACAACATGATGGTTGCTGGTGGATACGGCAAGAAGGACTTGAGCTACATGCTCCAGTACCTCAAGAACGGAAAGTAAAGACGAAGTTACCCAGTAGGTGTCGTGCAGTGAAGACTTTGCAAACAAAACAAAACATGAAAAGCAGTGAAGGTAACCTGTGTGTCATTCAGAAATGGTTTCTACTGCCCCAATGCAGCGTCACGTTCAGTCTGTTTGACCATATCACCGTCGATCTTCGCGACTTTAGGAATCCGTTTGAGTACGTTGAGTCTCGCGTCTTCCTTACTGAGATTCTCGTAGATTGGGTTTCCTGTGAACAACACGTCGCGCAGCTTCGGTAGACTCGCGAGTTTGTCTAGTTCATCCCAGCTCTTGATCAGGTTGTTCGATACGTAGAGTGTCGTAAGGTTAGTAAGCCCTGAAAGTCCGTCAAGAGTAGCGATGACGTTGTACGACAGCCACAATTCCTCCAACGTATCGGATACATCGTCCAACTTTTCAATCTTCTTGATCTGGTTCCGACCGAGTGACAAAATCCGCAGCTTTTTCATTCCCGAGAGAGGGATCAGACGGTCAATTCCGTTCGTCGACAACGACAATTGTCTGCATACGCATGTTAGAATGTGCCAGTAAAAAAACATTAAAATTCAACGTACTCGCAGTTCTTTAACGTGTTGAGCGAATTGTCGAGCTTAGCGATAGGAGGCATCTGGCAATAGAGTTTGATAACAGCCGATTCTTCTGCTGAAGCCGAGTTTTTCGCCTCCTGTACACGATAAAAAGGGTTTAGCATATTCAAGATTTACTTACGCGTCATAAATCTACTTACCCACGCCTTGATAGCTTGTGCACAGGTAGTCTGCAGTCAAAATGCTTGTAAGAGATAGTCTACATCAAGTTTCATGGCCATACCATTGTTGTTTACACCGCTAGCTCCGATATCTTTGGTAGGAAATTGTATAATGAGAGGATCGCAACTTGGAGTCGCGACGGTTCACGCTATAAATCGCTTTCATTCTTGTTGTTTCTGACGTCCTGTACCCCGTGAAGCGTGGATTATCCTAGCCGGAGCGTTGTTTGCCTCCCAATTGTATCGACCTTCGCGAAGGGAATCATTGTAGAACTTTGAGCGCTCGAAGTGATTGATGAGACTTTGCATCCGTTTGTCAAGTTTCGTCACTATTTGCAGCACTAAAGCGATCGGAGCATCGATTTTCTGGCACAACATCTCGAGAATATTCTCGTACGCTGGAGGAAGTGCACTGGGGCGGGTGTTGTGGAACAAGGGGTAGAAGAAGGCGTTTTCTCCTTCATCGCCTTCTCTAATTTCCCCTGATCGTAATTTTTCCATACGCTCCTCGATCTCCGCGTCACTCTCTGCTAGAATCCCGTTAACGTAACGAGCTGGGTAAGCGTACAGATCGTTCTGCTTCAACTTCTCACTGCGGTCTCGTCGTGGATCGTTCCCTGGTGTCAGTAAATCGTCGGTAGTTTGAATACGTTGCAGTTGTTTGACATGCTCCTGAAAACCTTCCGGCACACTAGATTTATCCGGATCAATGAAGACCTGACGAGCGAATTTCGCAAGGGAATCGAGATCACGTCGAGGGAGAAGATGAGGGTTTAGCACTGCTGCAACTGGAGGCGCCTTCCATTCCCCTCCATCAGTATTGTCCTTTGTTTCTTCGTCATCTTCTCGATGTTGTCGGTCGAAGATCCACTCATGCCAATTCGCGCACATTTTCACTGCAACCACCAAGTGCGCCACAATTCCAGCCTCTGACTCGAGAATTCCATCGACCCTGTCTTTCTCCTTCTTGCTGTACTTGAGCTTAAACTTTGGTTTGGCATCGGGTTCAGCCTGTAGCAGCATTGGGACCTCCGGGATGTCTCCTTCTGAATTCATAAATCCTGTGATCCATAGGAAGTTCCGATACACTTCTCCCGGAAACCCCATCGAAGCACAAAGACGATGAGCAGCTAGCGGAACGTTGAGTGGAGGTAGACGCAATCCCATGTGATACTGGAGATAGTGAGTCGAGTAGGCGAGCTTCACAGCACTCACGTTATTTCGCCGAATTACGGAATGGAAGAAATAGACAATAAATTTGACTGACTCCCGTACATCCGGAGCACCTGCACAGCACGTAGCTAGGGAATTGTGGTACGGAATCACTCCAGTGTTGACCCAGTCAGCGAAATCACTTGGTAACAAACCCAAATTCAGTACACGCGAAGCGAGCATCAAGATCCCGATCATATCCACGATGGAAAACCCGTTGAGCTCATCGAAGCGTCTTCGGAAATAAGGGTCATTGGCTTTCTTCTGCGGCTTGGTCTGATTCTTAGCAGGTTCTTGTTCTTTGGTCTGTTCCTTCTCTTCCTCGTCGTCTTTCTTCTTCTCCCACTCGGCATCCCATTGTTCCAACATGTCTAAAGTCACGGTAGGTTCCATGTCCTTCTCCTCTTCCCTACTGTAGAACAAGAAGAACTCATTGTAACATCGTAACAACGGCATTGTGCCTTTGACTCCCCACGTCTTTAAGAACTTGAACCACAATTGCTTCACTGCCATTGGATACTCTTCAGCAGGGAACGTATCATCGCCCACACGCTCTACAAGTTGTCGAGCCATGAAGTCCAGTACCATTTGGGTGGCGATGACACAGTCCAGCAGCTCTGGAAGCTTTGGGACCTCCTTCTCGACAGTCTTTTTCTTCTTCTGATACCGTTGATCAGCGATGATGTTTCCATCGGCATCTCGCTTCTTCTTGCGGATAACACGACGCTTTAAGGTCCGGAGCACAGTCGAGATGTCCAGCCCCATGTCCTCGGCGTCCTGCGTCTCGTTACGCGCCTGAGAAAGCTCTGCGTGCCGCACAACTCACACACCATCTCGCCGAAGTAGTTCTCGCTGAAGAACGCGTCCCCCACGGCGCCGCAGTTCTGGCATTCCAACATGGCTACACGTAGTAAAGTACCAAGTGTGACGGTTGTTCGACTGGTTCAAAAGGAGTGTTATTGTAACGGTTAACTGTTAAATGGGGCTAAGAAAGTGTATCCATCTGACACTCATGACGTTAGGCAGTATTTTAGACTTTTTAGGAAGCAACAAGGGCAATGGAGGTGTTAAGGGTAAGTTAGTGTGCAGGTTGTCGCGAGCTGCTCCATTACAAGCTTTGGCTCATCAATAAGCATGGAAGTCACATTGAATTGATGGTTAAGACTTCTAGAGCAAGCTTACAGCTTGTTCATGGAAGCAATGTCCACCGACTGCACGTAGTCCTCAAAGCCCTCAATGGCCTCCGTGATGTCGTCCAGCAGCACCAGGTCGTCCACAATCACGCACTGCACGAGCAGCTTCTTGATGCCGAAAGCCACAGGCACCAGCTTGTGGCCCTCACCCCAGCTCAGACCCTCCACGGGCAGAGCCTTGATCTTGGCAGCCAGCTCCTCAAGGTCCGTCTCGGCCTCCCACGGCTTCACCTCAATCACGACCTGCGAGCGCTCCACCGGCTTCTTCTTCTCCTTCTTGGCGGCCTTAGCGGCCTCCGCGCGCTTGGCAGCAAGAGCCTTGGCGGCCTCGTCGTCCTCGTCGTCGTCATCGCCGAACAGGTCGTCGTCATCGTCGTCCTCCTCCTCAACCTTCTTAGGGGTGGGGGCGGCCTTCTTGGGGGCCGGGGCAGCCGCGATAGGCTTCATGGGCTTGGCGCCCTTGACGGGGTGCAGCACCGAGAACTTGGCGGTCTGCACCAGCTGGAACTTGCTCATGTCGGTCGGCATCTTGATACGTATAGGGGGTTTGGGAGATAGAGAGTCGATTCGCTACTGAGCATGAGATCGTGGCCATCCAAACGGGCGGTCACCAATTGTCATATTGTGCAATAATATAGGAACATATCGTAATATTGCGCAATAATAATACAGCGAGCTGATTGGCTGTGTAAATCTCACCGTAATATTGGACAATAATAATACAGCGAGCTGATTGGCTGTGTGAATCTCACTGCTAGGCGCTGTGAACCCTGTTCCCAAATGTCACGAAGCGTGTTTTCTAATGTTATACTCTGGCCGTGCATGTCGTTCACGCGCGGCCTTGCGTTATAATGGTTTCCTTGCGCTGTGTCAAGCGGTCTTGCATGTGTGTGCCAAGTGTCAGCGCTGGATTCGATCGGGGTGGCGCGTAGTCAAGCGGAGCGAAATTCACCCGGTATCACTCGACCCTCAGAACATTTTTCACCTGCTGATTTCATATACCGGAGGGGGGAGACGAGGCCGTCGCTGCAAGTTGCAGCTACAGCGTCGCTACCCGGCTAGTATGCAGAGCGAGACATCAAGTGGTTGTTGTATTAACGCATTTATATGTAGTTAGATGCCCTGCCAATTCCGGTAGGTTCCTCGCGGCAAAGAGTTTGAGCTAGTCCTCTTCAAGAGACTCGTCCAAGTCTGGCAGACTAGACTCGTCCAGGTCTGGTAGGTGTCCTGGTGCCGGAGGCTGGAATGCGGCAAACGGATCTTGAACTGGGGGCTGGAACACCGGAACCCAGAATCCGTACGGGAACCCGTGAGCGTACCCATACAGGACGTGCTCTGGTTGAGCTGGAGGTGTACGCCGGGCTGGAGCTGGAGCTGGAGCAGGAGCTGGAGGACGAGCTGTTGGTGGAACCGGAGCTGGAACGTAGGCTGCGTCCGGAGCGAAGAGAGCGGCGAAAGGGTTGTCGATGCTGTCAAGATGATTGCCAGCTGCTCTTTGCGCCGGAAGCGGAAACACACAGCGTAGCGCGCAGACAACCTCATGCCCCAGTGTAGTCAGCTATGCGATAGGCAAACGCTCTGCTTCCTTGGCGTCTTGGTTATTCATTTCCAGCCCGAAAACGAAGTCAACCGCACCGCCCCTCGCAACATACATTCCAGTCGGAGAACTGTGGTTCACCACCCTTTGCACGATGTCGACCGATCGGCCCACCTTCATAATGAAGAATGGCCCATCGTACAGGCCGTTGTTGAAGTCACGGGTTGACCCACAATGCAGAAGGTAGACTCCTGGCGTTCCTGCCGGGGGTTGCTCGTAGAGTACCCCTGCAACGTACGGACCCGCGTACACAGCGTAGTTTCGATCCGGTTCTCTTCCCATCAACCCCGGAGAGATAGTGTGGAGGATGTAGTCGTTTTGAAGAACTTCTGAGCATGCGTGGGTCCAGGATGGCGAACTCAAGGCGAAGATAGGTTTCGCCGCGTCGGATCTCTCCTCGCGGAATTGGACCCGTGACAAGCGTGTGGCCATTATCATTCGACCACAAGACGTTCCCCGTGGAAATGGTCCGCTACCACGTCGGCTAGCCCCCTCGGCGCGGTCGTAATTCTTTGCTGGAAGCTCGTCCACGGGATGAAGGGCATGCCCATGTAGTAGACGAACTCAGGAAAGATTAGCTCGTAGATGCGTAGGATATGGTGAATAACCATTGGAACAGAGTTCCAACGGGTAAAATTCCGGCGGAGTCGATGCGCAGTCGTGTTGGAGCGGTCCATTGCGGCTTGCAGAGTAGACGGAAAGAACGAGAATGAACTGCTAGCCTACCTCTACCTCACCCCAGCGTTCGCGACGAAGCGATTCCACCCAGCGGCGTTCGATGCCAGGCGCATCGCACGACATCGTTCGATGGCTACCAGCGCGGCGATGACTGCTGACAGCGTTCGATGGCTCCGTTTGCTGGTATGTGGATCGTAGCGTTTGTCCCCTGTGCACCACCCGTTCTTTTTCTGGTAACATGACCAGCATGGTCGAGTTGCAGCGAGTGCTGGCCGCTTACCGCGCCATGGAGCCTGTCAAGAGCGTCATCGGTATGATCAAGGAGCAGTTCAAGTACGAGCAGCACTGGGCGACGCTCGAGTTCCAGGTACTGCCGCTATCGTACGAATAACCAGAAGTTCTTGGAGAAATTTGACGACAACTTGTGTCAATGGCTGCAGGCTCAGGTGATGCAAACGGTGGTGAACGACCCTGTGTGCGACCAATTCGCGCCATTGAGGAAATACACATACAGATTCCTTAAAGCTTACGTCGATGGTATGTAGACAATATTGCAAAATCTTTTTACTATCCGTCGTAACTTTTTGCATTTTGACAGAGATTGAGGCGGTGCATGCGGATGTTGACGACGGACTCGTGGAGGCCTTAATGGAGTTCGTACTCAACGCTAAACTATCGGACGACGCACTGAACGCAGAAGCCATGCACCACGTGTCCTACACAGTTCCGACGCCCAAGTCTTCCGTTGTCGTCACTTGTCGAGTGGCCTCCGTGTTCAACGAAGTGGGGCTCAAACTCTGGGAAGCAGGTTGGCTCCTTGCCGAGTACGTTATCGCTCATGAGGATGAATTTCGTGATAGAAAGGTGCTCGAACTAGGAGCTGGCGTGGGTTTCACTGGGCTGGTGTTGGCCTGTGTCTGCCGCTCAAGCCGCATCGTACTTACCGACTACGCTCCGAATGTGATGCAGAACTTGCGCTACAACGCTGAAATCAACTCGAGCAAGTTCCATTGTCCTGTTGAAGTGCAGACGCTGGACTGGGAGACATGGCAGCTGAATGAAGAAGACGAACGCCCTGATGTTCTGCTAGCAGGAGACTGCGTGTACGACGTAGCGGCGTTTCCACCCTTGATGCACGTGCTCCAGTCCTTCCTTGGGGATGATGAAGGTACTGCGAGTCGTCCAAAACGTGTAGCGATCTTTGCTGCTACCATTCGTAGCCTGAAAACATTCCAGACGTTCCTGGACCAACTTGCAGAGCACAGTATCGACTACGTGGACATTACGGCTCCGTCGTTGGAGAAGATGGGCAAGCAGATCTTCACGTACCCGAACCGAGACCAGATTCGCATTTGCCGCTTGTCGAGAGCCAATGTGAAATAGGACTTTTGTAGTTATAAATTACGTGTTACATGGTGTTCATCTTGATCCGGAAGAAGAAGATAGAGATGACGAAGGCTAGTAAACTGATAGTGCCACCTACGAAGACTGGCAGTCGGTATCCCATCGCGGTTTCCACTAACGCAGAGCCAACGATGAAGTTGAGCAGTTGGCCAGCTGAGGTAACGGAAGTTAAGAGACCAACATACACGCCGATGTCGGTAGTGTTTCCGTTTACGTGGATAATAAGCGGCACGATCAGTGCGAAGAACGTGCCGGAAGTGATGGAAGTTAAAGCTGCAATGATCACGTCGATTGCCACAACGTCACAGAAAGCCATGGCCACCAGCAGAATTTGAGGGATAGTTGCAAGTGTCACGATCAGTTGAGCTCCATAGCGACGTACAAGCGGAGGCATCACCCACGAATGCAAGTACCCGACAATACAAAACAAAATGTCAGCGACACCTCCAGCGACTTTAACGCCGCTATTGTAGTCTCGTTGCGCCTCGGAGCACTCGGTATCACACGTCGCAGCATTCCTGGCGTCTCCATTGAAGACCTCAAGACCGAAGAACATTCCTTTGTTGCCATTGTACGCGGCGTAGGCGTACTGGATGAAGAAAACCACGACGCAATAAACCACCAGCACCTTCGGAAGACCTCGTGCAGCGCTGAAAATCTTGGTTAAGGTGCTGGTAACGTTCTGGCAGCAACTTTGTCTCTTCGTCTTCTTCATCGGGATCTCCTTTGCCACGTAACATGCTGCTCCGA
The DNA here is from genome assembly GCA_031305395.1 of Phytophthora citrophthora. Classification (NCBI taxonomy): domain Eukaryota; phylum Oomycota; class Peronosporomycetes; order Peronosporales; family Peronosporaceae; genus Phytophthora; species Phytophthora citrophthora. The sequence goes on from JASMQC010000035.1 coordinate 236,647, forward strand.
TACTGACGGCGTTGAAAACGGACAACATTGTCATGAACCACGGCAGTGACTTGTACGCAGCCCCAAAGCATTGCGTGTATCCAGCGACGATAAGAGCTCCTAGAACTGCCCACCCCTGTCCAATAGCAGCTCCGATAGTCTGACGATCGCCAGCAAAGTCCGAGATCAAGAGCATGGCTGGGGTCCGCGCTAGGTGGATAATAAACCCCGTAAACAGGTAGAATACTACGGTCAGTAGAGCAGTCCATTTACGGTCGGTCACTTCTCCAGGCTTGCCAGAGCCCACGTCGCCTAAGGCATCGCCCAGTTGACGTGTATAACCCATGAGGATCCAGCAGATAATACTCCCGACTCCAGCCACAACGAGGTATGGACGACGGCGTCCATACTTGGAAGTGTTTTGGTCCGAGTACACACCAACAATTGGCCCAACCAAGACACCGCAAAGCGGTCCACTGAGTTGAGTTAACTGCACGGCGTAACTAGGCAGCATTGTCTGTAAATACGGTCCTAAAGCTGCCGATTGAGCTGCCCAAGCCATTCGGATGGCCATTCGAGGCATCGAAATGATGAGAAGTTGGCCCAGTGAAGCTCCTGCAGTCGGTTCGTTTATCCTTGACGACTTGAAGCCGTCGTTGGGCGTCTCCGGTGTCGCGAGGGAGTCGAATTTGGCCCGGTACGTCCCTATTTCGATATCGTTTGACGGTCTCGTTATCATTGCAGCTTATGTGTTGTTGGAAATTAAGAATGGTAACTCAAATGCTAGTCAGTGGTCACGTCAACACGTATTCCGCATGAGAGAGCGGGTTCACAGATCAACTGGTAATGGTCGGGGACATTTTCTGGATCTGGAACGGGATCTGCTCAATTGTTTGCGCTCAATTCGTCACCTCCACAGGTAGACTACCAGCTGAGAATCTTACCTTGGAATCAACTTCTTGTCATTTTAATACATGTATTAAAACTTATTTTCTCTTGTTACATTGAGTTCATCTTGATTCTAAAGAAGAAGATGCAGACTAGAAACCCCAACAGACTGACAGCACCTCCAACGAACACTGGCAATCTATAGCCCATCGACGTCTCCACCAACGCTGAGCCGACAATGAAGTTGAGTAGCTGACCAAACGAATTGGCAGAGTTCATAACCCCCACGTAGACGCCGATATCCGCTGTGTGGCCGAACACATGCACAATAATTGGCACAACCAATGCGAAGAATGTACTGATCGTGATGGAAGTCAGCGCCACAATGATCACATCCAGAGCTACGACGTCGCAGAACGCCATGGCCATGAGCAAAACCTGAGGAATCGTCGCTAAAGTCACTACATTTTGAGCTCCAAAGCGCCGAACGAGTGGAGGAAGTACCCACGAATACAAGTATCCGACCACACTAAACAGTATGTCTGCCATGCCTCCAGCAAGTCGAACACCTCGATTGTAGTCGGTTTGCTGCTCAGTACATTCGTTACCACACGTAGCCGCGTTGGTAGAGTCTCCATCAAACACTTCAAGACCGAAGAACATCCCTTTGTTGCCGTTGTAAGCGGCGAATGCGTACTGATTTAGGAAGATCACTGCGCAATAGATCGTCAACACCCCTGGTAGCATCTTCACCGCCGAGTAGATAGAGCCAAAGGCGTAAGTCATATTCTGGCAGCAACTTCGCTTCTCCATGCTCCTTTTATCCAACGGAATCTCTTTCGCCACGTAGCAGGCAGCCATAGTACAAATAGCCATGAAGAATGATAACATTCCCAAAAACCAGTGCATCGAGTTGTACGCTGCACCGAAGATCTCCGTGTACGCAGCCACCACAATCGCCCCCAATGTAGACCATCCTTGACCTAAAGCAGAGCCGATCGTCTGTCTTTTCCCTGCAAAGTCCGAGATCAACAACAACGCTGGTGTTTGAGAGACGTTAACAGTGATATCCATCCACAGGTAGAAGAATATCGTGAGTAGAGCTGTCCACTTGCGGTCGGTCGCTTCCCCGTGCTTTCCTGATCCAAAATCACCCAAGGCATCTCCCAATTCCCGTGTGTAGCCCATGAGCACCCAGCAGATAATACTCCCAATAGCAGATATAGCAAGATAAGGTCGTCGACGTCCATACTTGGAAGTGTTTTGGTCCGAGTACACACCAACGATAGGCGCCATCAAGACACCACAAAGTGGTCCACTGAGTTGTGTTAATTGCACCGCATAACGAGGTAACATGGTCTGTAAATACGGTCCCAACGCCGCCCATTGCGCTGCCCAAGCCATTCGAATAGCCATTCGAGGCATGGAAATGACGAGTAGTTCCCCGAATGAAGCCCCTTGTGATGTCAATCCTTCCTCCTGTTCTACCGGAGACTTGAAGCCATCTTTAGGCGTCTCGGGCGTCGCGAGTGAGTCGAATTCAGCGCACGACGTCCGAACGTGGAGCAGTTTGGTGCTCATTTCGGTCAAGTCGTCAACTGAAAATTGCTATTTACGCTCTGCAGCACTCCGATATGATCACTCTGAAGGGATAGATGGTTGTCAGTGATCAGCAGATGGCACTACCTGTCTGTGCTGGCTTCCTACAGTTTAACACGCCACACGAACGAAGAAGAGGGAGCACAATCCATTGACGGTTCTTGCTCATTGATGTGTCCTTTACAGTACAAGATCAAGAGAAAAGCTACCCCACCTTTCCAGCATTCCGTTGGCCTGGAACGATCGAGTTGACTCCATTGAGTTGGTAATCGTAGTCTGTGAAAATAAATACAAATGTTAGAGATTGACACTACATTCTCTAAAGCAGAACTTACTCTGTAGTTCTTCGACAAGTGACGGCAACGTCGCTGCTTCAATCGCGCGTCGTCCTTTGCCATTGCGAAAATTAAAGAAATCTTCCAGCGTCATAGAATGCAGTTCCTTGACTTTATCTTCTCCAAAGTCGTTCGCTGCCATTAACAAGACACGAACAACTCTTGTCCACCCTCCTCTGCATGCAGCATGTAACGGAGAATCCCCACCGATGTCCATTGCATTCAACCGAGCTCCAGCACGAAGCAAAAGCTCCACAACTGACACGTGACCAGCTTGACAAGCTTCATGCAGTGGCGTCCTACGACTGGCACTGGAATCAATCAAGTTAACGTCAGCTCCTTCCTTGATGAGTATCGCAACATGCTCTTGCCAGCCATTCCAAGCGGCTACATGAAGTAACGAGTCTCCTCCTGCTGCTCCTCGCCATTCATTCAAAACGTATTGTTGTCTAGCCTCTTCACTGGAAATGGCTGAAGAAGGAGAGTAAAGAGCTTCAATGGAACTCCAGTAGCTGCTTCCCTTCCCAGATTCATAGTCATCCAGCACACGTTGCCAGGCTTGAACTGTACATAGCATTTCCTCGAAACGACAACGCAAAGTGGCTGCGTATTTTGCTTGTAAAGGACGTTGACGATCCGTAAGAGGATGCAGTTCCGAAAGCAGAGCGAGTTCAACGGATTCCAATTGGGAATCAACTGCCCAAGTTGCTCGACGCAGTCGTTGGATTCGCTGATGGAGTTCACGAGCTCGTTCTGCGCACATTTTGGAGGGGAATTGGACGGGGTCTAACGCTTGGGCGAGTGCTTCTCGGAATTGCCTCACGCTTTGTTCAGTGGGTCGACCTTGAGTCTTCAAGTGTTTCCATACTAATTCATTCGCTTCAACCGTCTGGCTGTTTGGACGCTCTGCTTCTCGCTGCTGGATCCTCGTACATTTCTCACCCTCGATATCTTGTAGAAGCTGGTTGTCACGGGTCTGTTTGTCAGCTTGTAGACGCTGTTGTTCTGCTTTAAACTTGGTTCTACTTTCCACGTAAATGCGTTGATACTCCACCATTTGAGCGTGTTGAACCACTTCTTCCTGTTTCTTTCGTATCTCCATGAGTTGTCCATGTTCCACTGCCACGCTATGCGATATACGACGAGCACGAACGGGAGAACCAAGCTCCACTTTCTTTCTAGTGATAGCTGTCTGTTCACTTATAGCAGTACTTCCAGGCTTGGGGGAACGAGAAGGTAAACTCCGTCGTTGTGAGAAATACGTCGAAACGTCCAATACGGACGGCAACCGCGTCGAGAATGTTGGATATCGCTGCTTTTCAAGGGGAATGTCAACAGTTGGTAATTTTGCAGGAATACTCGGTTGGGCTTCAACACAGGGGGTTGAAGACTGCTGAAAAGTGGTTGTTAATGAGTCATTGCTGCAGTGTAAATCTTCCAGTTGTGGGCTCGCAACATTGTGCGGCGAGATTTCCTCCTCTTGAGTTTCTTGTGGGGGACTGAGGACAGCATCCACTTCTTCTGCTAATGTAACTGAAGCAGCAGGAGTATCATCGTTCTCTGCGCTGACAATTGTTGGAGTTGTCTTCCGAAGTGCTTCGCGTTTGTGCTTCACATGCCGTCGAGCAATGTAACAACGTACCATGCACTGGATCGTCAGTGCTGCAGTATCAGCTTTTTGTTGGGGGGCTGCTGGGTCAAGAAATGTATCTGTAACTTCTGTCGCTGGCTCGATTTCCTCTGTAACATCCTCCTTCAATGCGTTGCCAGTATCGTTTGTCTCCTCCAGGTCCTTCCCAACTTCAGCGGGCATTAAAGCCACCATATCACGTCCAACCACGTCTACTTTGGCTGTAGTTTCGATCTGGTTGGTAGTGACAGCGTCACTCTCTTGAACATTTACAAGTTCATCCGGAGAGACCTCCGCAACCTCCCTTTGGGGGTCATTTTCAACGATTTCCTCTTGACGAGCAGGTGGACTTTCCTCTGAAGGGAGAATTGCCTCAAGTCTCGAAGATGTTGCAGGAGTTCGAACCATCCCCGATGATGGTCGAGAGGGTCCACTGGGAGGACGACCAGAACCAGGAGGTCGAGCAGAACTTGGACGACTTCGAGCAGAAATGCCTGTGACTTGTGCGAGCTGTTGGTGAGTTGGCGTGTGGACTAGCACAAGTCTGCTGGAACCCACGGGTGTACTGGAGACAGACGCAATAGCTTGTCGAACCTTTTCTTCAAACTCAGGAGTTATCACAACTTGCTCATTTGGAGGGCCTTTGTCTGCAATCGGTGGTTTTTTCGCTGAGCTTTCAGTCTCCACTGCTCCAATTGACTCTCGAGTCGTTTCAGGTTGCGGCTCGTGATGAAAGCGAAGAAATTCTTCCGGTGGATCCCAAAGACACTCGCCAGTGATCTGGTTGTAGTAGTACGGAACCCCATCCGCTTCGTTAACGAACATCATCCACGGACAACTTTCAGCCTCAACTGGCCCATCGGTTGGAGCGCCTTCCCCACCGTCTTCTCCACTGAGCAACCGATTCAGCTCGTCCATTTGCTCTGCAGTTGATGGTCTTCGACCTCGGCCTCCAGTTACCTTGGAGAACCAATCCGAAGAAATGGAAGCTACGACATTGGATTCAGATACAGCAAGAGCTTCATTTCCATGCTCAGTTTCACTTGGGGGTGTCCATCGTGTCTCCATTGTCTCCGTATTCAAGTAGTACACTCGACCATCTTCAGCGTAAGCTTGGGTCCAAGGTGGAACAAGATCCCCAGAAGCTTCTGTAGTGGCAAGATGCTCTGACGGTTCCCATGACGTCTCTCCGGTGATCGCGTTCCAGTAGTAAACCTGTCCACTTGCTTCGTCATGCCTCACTTCCCAGCCAGATTCATGAGCTGGTTCTCCGTCCATTGTCTTGAACCTGGAAGTTCCAGGAGACGTCGACAATCTGGATCTAATTCGGCAAATGACTCGAAACGTTCGCAGCACAAAACATATCTTACAACAAAGCAAACAAGAGAGTTAGAGGAAACACAAGTTGTGCTTTTGAAGCGGCTATCGGTTGAACTACTGTTCAATTAGAGACATCAAGGTCATCTCCAACGAACGTCACTCTACTGCTCACTTAGCCGCCAGCTCAGCGACCAACTGGTCGTCCTTCTCCTGGCGGCGACGGCGCACGTCGTGGTTAAATATGCGCGCGATGTTCACCTCCGTCGTGATGATCTGGTCACGCAGGAACGACAGATCTTCTTCAACTTGAGCCTAAAAATGCACCAAAAAGCACGGTTAAAAGGCTTCAAAAGCCCCCAATCAGCAGTTCAACGCACCAGCTTCTCCGTTGCTTGGGAAATGTTCTGCTCCAGCAGCTCCTGTGCCTCTTCGTACGGATACTCAACCATGACTTGAGCCCCCAGCCAGATGCAGACCTTGCCCACATTGCAGTCCACCGAAGCCTTAGCGTACACGTTGTCGGACAGATTAAACTGTGTCGTGATCGTCTCGCCCTCGTCCCGCTTGGCAATGAGGTGCCGCACCATGTCCAGATCCTTCTGCGTGTCCGGGATCTTGCGCTTGAAGGTCTCGCGGTTCTTCTGCAGACTCGTCTCCATGAATTTGTACTTGCTGTACATTTGCTGCAGAGCTCCGACGAGCGGTTCGATGTTTTTCACACCACACGCGTCCATAAAGACGTCCACGGAATCCTAAGTGTTGAAAAATTACATTAGGGTTTGATTGTTTGTTTTTTTACTGTAGGGTTTGAAATAAAGTGATACGCACCACGAAGACGGCAGATGGGATGCCACGAGGGTTACGCTCGCCCATGATGGTAGCGTTCAGACGCGCGAGCGCCTCTGGGCTCTCGAGTCCCGTTGCATTAGGAGCGGAGCTTGCCATGATGATCCGCAATGGCTGGTAGGGTGTTTGGAGTGATTTATGTGAACGACATAAAGTTAGGTAGTTAGGGTCTGCCACATTATGTTCAGTTTTGGCCAATCAGAGGGCTCATCCAACGCGCATGTCGCTCACGGTACTACCTAACTCCAATGCGTGAGGAAAGCGATAACGTGGTAGCTGTTTCCTCACGCGTATATCCTGGCCGTGTGTGTCGTACAGGGCAGGTAGCGCCTTGCAAATTCGTCACAAGCTGTAGCAAATCGTTCTCTATGCCCGTACCAAGATTCATCCGCGCAAGTGGTCTGTGTGGAGCGCTACGGCGCTTCCTCCCGTGCTGCAATTTTCTGCACAGTGAGCGACATATTAATACGGATCCACATTAATATATGTCGCTCACTGTAGTGCACGACACGTCACTCGTTGCCGGTTGAGGGGTAGTGATGATTAAAAAGATCGTTCCTCACACCGAAGGGGGATGCCTTATACTGTGTGCGCGTACGAATTAGGAGCGCAATGCTAAGACGCGAGCTTCTTGTCTCTTTAGGGGAGAGGAGATGCTCCTGCACCACTGCTCCAAGTGCAATAGCTACTACATGCATCAAACTCGGGTAAAAGAAAACGAGACAAGGAACCTCTGATTCTACTGCTCGATGCATTCTTGTGCAGATAGAATCTCGACCCAACAGCAGCACGTGCAGTTTCTGACATCGATCGCTCCTTACTAAACGACATGTGGAAGAAACTGGTGTACGTCCGAGCTTTATCATCTCCAGTCACTGAAAGCGAAGCCTCAAGCTCTCTTCACTCTGAGCTTACAAATGCTGAGCTCGCCCCAGTGAAGCGATGTATCCCAAAAATTCCCAAGCTGTTATTCAAGAAGGTTGAGCTGGAAACAATTGCGTACCAAGAGACAAACGATAGCGGCACAGTTGAAGTCGCGGTATCGGTATCACTAACGCTGGAAGGGGGCTATTTAACGGGTCGGATCACGCACGGCTGGCGTTTTCTGTTGTCTGTATCTTCGGTGTTCGCAGAACTACGAAGGAAATGAGTCATGACGGATTGAAGAAGGTGGCACGGTGCATCGTAAACAGCAGTGTGCGTGATGTAGACAAATTTCAGGCGTAATATGGCCACTGGTTGATGCCTTTTGACGGCTTAGTGCTTGCGGATGGATCGGTGATTCCCAAATGACTGCGTGTATGAATACCCTGCAAACGTGTATTGGACGCCTCTGGATTCTACAGTAACTGCTCCCTAATTCCTTAGGTGAGTTTCTTCGTAGAACGCACTGGCACAAAGCTGCTAAGAAGAAGGAAATGATTACGGTCTTGGTACTCCATATAGTAGTGAAGTCAAAATTTACATCTCTACGAAAGCAGTACGAAAAGGTGCTACGCTGATGCCCTGAAGATAATTGATTATAAGTGTCTGTAGGCGGCTGCTTCGGTCTGTAGGATACAGCAGAAATATCGAGAGCTTCCCGGGCACAGCACGGCATTAGTGGAACAAAACTGTGGTTTTAGTTGGTATTCAACTTGTTAACTATTGAAATTATTAAAATAACAGAGGAAGGCGACATGCAGTAGTGGGTCGGCTGAAGGTGAAAACCGTCGACTCGAAGTCTTGAGCGATGGTCTCCAATACTGGCATGTTACAGGTACAGCCCGAAGTTGGCAACGTTGCGAGCTTTTTAAAACGAGCACATAGGACACAAGGACAGCCACATAAGGATAGCCAGCGCACATCAGATACCAAGCAGCGACACAAAGGTTCCCAGAAGACAATGTCGCGGCATGAGTCGCAGTGTGACAGCAGCGGCCACTCACTCACTTACTCTTGGTGAAATTGAGACGGACGCTCTATAGGACTACCAGTACCTCTTTCTCCCCAACTGTTTTCATCTCAGGTTGAACGAAGGCCGGATGCTGTGCCGATCTTCGCTCGTCGTATACATTACTCGTACAGTACATGTATCGTTGTGTAGTGTGAGCGCCGACATAGCACTGCCACCAAAGGAGAAAGGCTTGGCCTCACCAAAGCTACGTGGTCCGACCCATACTTGTGTTACTTGACTTCAACTGGACGATCCGCCTTCAGGGGAGGGGGTAATCGCTGATTGGTCTGTGCCCTTTCGGTAGCCAATCCAACTCGGTTGCGATCAAGCCACATTGCAAAATGCGACGTCTGTTAGTCCCCACCTAGCTCCCCACCTATCATTTGGCTCTCCTTTGCTGCGGCCACAGTTGATACAATGGGGCGCGACTCTTATCGCTGACCGCCACATGGCGCACTGCTCGCACGCAATGGTGGCACTAGAGCCAATCGGCGGCGCGCTGCACGATCAACACCGAGTGCATGCCACTCACACGCGCTCACTGTGCTTTTCTTCCCTCTGTTGAAAGAAACAGCTTGCTATCGCGCGTCCCAGCAGCTCCTGCCAGGTCGCCGATATCCTCACAGCGCTGTGTCTGCAATGTTCCGCTTCGCCCTTGCTGCAGCAGGTCTCTCGGCCTACTACTTCGCTGCTGTGCAGGCGTCGGTGTCCGTGACCATTTCCAACAGCTGCTCCGAGTCTGTTGCGCTGTACGACAACAGCGCCACCACAACACTCGCCTCTGGGAGCTCCACCACCCGCACACTGGCCAATGGATACGTGGGCATGTTCCGCAACGGCGTGTCCGACGAGGCTACCTGTAGGTTTTCATTTCGCTAGTTGAAGTGCCATCCGGATGAGCTTTTCAGCCGTTACGGATCCCGCCGGATACTTTACTGACTTGTTGCCTTTGATTCTGTTTGTAGTGGCTGAGATCTCTGTTGACTCGGACGGCACGCCCTGGTACGACATCAGCATTATCCCGCCTGACCCAGGTAGCTGCACGAGTCTGAGTGCCTGTCAGTTGCAAACTGGGAAAACTGGATTCAACACGGCCATGCAAATCACCCCACAGGACAGTATCGGAGAGGATACGTGCAAGGTACTGACTTGCGAGGCCGATGGGTGCGCGGACGCTTACCAGTACCCGAGTGATGACACTAAAACCCACACGTGTCCGGAAGGCACGAGCTTCGAGGTGACGTTTTGCCCTGGCGGGAGTGGAACCAGCACGAGCAGCACCACTAGCTCCACAACGACAAGTACCCCGACACCAACGACAGCTACCCCGACACCAACAACAGCTACCCCAACGCCAACAACAGCTACGCCTACGCCAACTCCTACTTCAACACCGGTGTCAACGGAAGCACCGGTGTGGAGTTCGGCTTCATCTTCCGCTTCAGCTTCAACGTCAGGAAGTACTGGAATTCAGGTCCAGGCTGAGAACTACGCTAGTAACTTCACCTTCAGCAGTTCAAGCAACAGTGCAAGTGCCGATTCGGCAGGTAACGCCGGTGTTGAGACTACTACGACCAAGGGTACGACGACGACGGATTCCACCGCTGTTCAGACCACTGGAACGACGACAACCACAAGCAGTAGCGACTCGGACGGTGCTGTGGAAGTTACTACCAAGTCTTCCGACAACAGTACGTCGTCTCTGGCGTACATTTTCGTCATCGGTGGTTGCGTTGCTGGCCTTGCTTCCGGTGGCTTCATTTACGCTGTGCAGCAGAAGAAGAAGGCTCTGGATATGGAGGCCAAGAGCCCCATGGACAACGGTGACCGCTCTTGTCGTGACGTATCGGTACTGGTGTCCACCCCAGACTCCCTCAGTGCCCGCTTGTAATCAAGCTAGAGCCATGAACCACTCTCCTATCCAGCGCTCGACTCGCTACCTTCACGACGTGGACCTTTCACTCATTTCGCCTCGGGATTCATTTTAGTCTTGCTTTCCCACGTCAAAGTATACGCAGTTGTTTGCAGTAGTTTGTTTTCTCTACAGTTCTTGCAACTATTCCTTCGAAACGCCACCGCCGCTTCAGTCTGGATCTGCATCAAAGAACAGAATTCCTATGTCGACGGATGACAACAATCTTCCTCCGCCAGATGGAGCTAACCAAGACGAGCAACCGAATCCTCTTCAACGAGAGCTGATCACTGAACGACTAAGTGTCTTGGGCCGAAATCCGTTCACCCAGGCGCACATTTACACCACAGCGTCGCTAGCGAGTTTGAGCCTTACTGACCTTGAAGCGATTCGTGAGTTCCCACACATTCAGGTACGACGACTACGCTGTCAACTACGCCATTTCTCTCCTGACTCGTTCTCGACAGCACTTAATCTGCAGGCAAAACAATCTTCAGTCGCTCTCTCCGCTGCAGCATCTTCCATTACTGCTAACATTAGATGTGACCGAGAACCACCTAACTGAGGTCCTAGACTTTGAGGTGCCAAAGTGTTGTCCAGGCAACGCATGGGTCGATGGCGCTCGCTGGATCGGTTCACTGCTGCGCAAGGCCACGCTGGACAATAATCGAATCGTTTGTATGCCGCGTCATGAGCTAGCAAACACGCATCCTTTCTTGCTGGAACTTCGACTTGCACACAATTCCATTGAGGAGATTTCCGGCGTAAGTCAGCTACGATTCCTCCGACTGCTGGACCTCTCACACAATCGTTTAGCGTCCATGAGCGGCTTGGTGGGCAACGAGGATTCATCACGTGGGCTTCAAGCTCTAGAGACCCTGCTGTTGAGCCACAACAAACTCACAGATATCGACTCTGGGGTGGCTTTACTCCCACGATTGACGAGCTTGGACGTAGCTCACAACCAGCTTGCGACACTGTCCAGCCTTGGGGTACAGTTCTATCGTATCCTTGCCACTTGTTACCAATACTAACTCGATGGCGTTTGCAAACAGGACTGTGTTCGACTTCAGCAGCTACAACTCGCACACAACAATGTAGTTGACATCAACGAACTGAACATTTTGGCAAGTCTCCGCTACCTCGGACAACTCTCGCTGCACGGTAATCCACTAGCGGAAGCCCAGGTTTCTTGTGTTTTCTATCGTGCTCGAGTGCTTCGAAGGGTGCCGCAGCTCGAGAAACTGGACAACGAGCAAGTGACGTCCAAGGAGAAAGTCAAAGCGCTGGTCATGCATGGAAGCGACCGCGAAGCTAGACGACAAGTGGCAGCCAAGTATCTCCCGGGACAAGAGTTTACCGACTTCCTGTACGTTGCTCACTTGCTCACGTCATGTTGAAGTGGTCAGCTAACAATGTGTGCAACTACCGTAGACCCCCACTTGACTTCGAGGACGACGAACAGCTCGTTCTGCCACAGAACGCGGTCGTTATGCTTCCTAGTAAGTAAAATGTAACGAAGCAGTTCGGGTCAAACTTCCTCGACGTCCATGCGATTCTCGGTGTCCACGTGAAAGTTTGAATGATCGCAAGGAAAGTCATTTGCAATGAAGTGGAAAACGCCAATACATCAGCTAGCGGAAGTTACTCCTTCTTCGGAAGTTACTTCTTCTTAGTCTCGCGAGTGTGAAACGGACAATGCTTCAGTCTTCATGAAACGAATCTGGTAGGCAATCTCCAGGCTGCTGTACTGACTGGGTAAATCGCTTGCCACGATTTGCCGGTGGTGAAGTTGAAGAGCCACCACCACGACAGCTCATGCAGTTCAGCAGCTCCGGCGCGAATCATGCGTCAATTCGTCACGTTCGGCTTCTGTAGTCGCATTGGCCCGCACGCGACGCACCCAGCGGTTGTGGTTGGGCTGTGCGAACTACATCTGAAGTATCACGTGCGTCAAATATCCACATCGGAAACTTGCATCGGTTGCGGCGCCTTGGCAATCATGGGAGAGATAACCGCTAGTGACGGTAAAGTGCTGGCTTTTGACCTGGCAATGGTTGCCTGCTGGCTGCCCCCCATACTCCCGTAATCCAATGCGTTGTCGGCTCCACTTGCCTGCAACAAGTAAAACCACGAAAAGACGCAGCAAGTGTTACTCACACATCTTGTCATTGGCTGAAATACATTTTGTAGCCATGTCATCAACCAATGAGAGTGTTTTCAACGAATTGTCGTCAACTTCCGAGCCAAGTCCGGACATCTCAACTGCACTCTATACAGAAAGCCGTTGGAAAAGGTGCAGAAAGCGCTGAGCTCCGAGTGGGTGGCTAAACCCAAGCGGCAAAGGGCAAATGTCACTCACTCACTAGCGCTCTGGACGTCACGTCAAACGCCCTAAAGCAGTTGGTTAAAAACTGCCGAAAGGAATTGGGGTTGTTTTCTTCAGTATTTATATCTCGACGCAGAAACCAAAAAGCACAGCAGGAATCCGCTACCATTTGCACTTCTTAACCATCCTTTTACTTGGTTTCCTATAGGATGCCAGCGCCGCGACGAGCGCTGCCTCCTCCAAGTCCCGACGATATGCAACTTACCGACAGTGACGTTAATTGCCTCAGTCCGCAGTACCAAGCAGTGTCCACACCCACTCGAACGAGTGCACAGGACCATGAGCTTTTGGTGGAGGGAGTGATGCGCAGTCGTAGTCATTCCCATGCGTTGTCGGCCATTTTAGGTGCCAATGGACGTGCTTCTGCTTCCAATTCGATCGATTGGAGACCTTCGAGTCAAGCGCAGCTTCAGGTTGGGAATTCCACGGCGCAAATGAGAGAAACACTGGCTGAAAGTGAAGAGAAAACGGAATTGCCCGTTCGATTGGCGAAATGGCGACGACGGAAAAGAAGATGGAGCAAAATCCTGTTCTGGGTCATCGCGGTGGGGGTTTTCATTGCCGTTTTCGCACTCAGTTTTGCCGCTCCAAAGCAAATTGAAACGTTAGCTCCAATTGTACTGGGAGCTGGATTGAGTCTCGTTTCGACACTGTTGACACTTGTATCGTTTCTAAGGAGAAGGAGATTGAGGAGAAGACCCAATGAACTGCTGGCGTTTGTGGCGCTGAGTGAGTTTGGCCTCGCGTTGCTCACGTTAATTCACGTGCTGACAATGTGCAGTGCAGATGACGGATCTTGTCGACCTTTGGGTATCGCCACTTGCGGCGCAGCAGTGGGTTTGGAGATGTTTATGCTGCTTGCTGGTATCGGGTGGTTCGGAGCTGCTATTTTGCACTTGTTCGTGTCGGTGTCGAATCCGTTTGCAAGCTACAAGAGACAAGTTCTTCTGTACCATATCGTCGTGTGGGGGCTGTCGTTGATTGCGAGTGTCGTTACACCTTTAGCCTTGTTCTCAGGACATGTTCAAGGCAGATATCAGCTTACAAGTGCAGAAATATGTCGTTCAGTGGCGTTGATACTACCGATGCTTTCTTCGGACGCTGCAGAATCTGGTGCTAAGAGAACATTCAGATTGGCTCAATGGCAGGAGCTGAATTTGGAATTCTGGGGGCTCGTAGTGGCTGTTGTGGTTGTTGTGGTGGTTGCTGCTCAACTGAGTCTCGTTGTGGGCTGGTGGAGATCCAACAGCGGGACGATTATCGCGCTGAAGGCACGACGTCGACTTATGAAGCGGATGGCCATCTATGTTCACGCTCTCAACGCTATGTGGCTTGTGCTTTTGGTGGTGTTTTTCGTCTACCGATCAAATGCCAGTGCACTCGATTACGTTCAAGTGGAGGGATTGAGCCACCCAGATGACAAAGGGATGAATTTCCTGAATGCTCTTTTCCACTTCATACTTACAGGCAAAGGTTTTGTCACTGGAGTTGTGTGGTTAAGTGTCAACAAGCCGTGCTGTGTGTTTGGCCTTGTTTTCTGTGGTTTGCATCAATGCAAAGATGACAGTGAAGGTCCGTCACTGGGGCAATCAGCGATAGCATCTTCGCAGTCGGCATCTTTATCAGGGTCTTCCAATGCAGATATCGGAGTCCAACGAAGCCAGGCGGCGATACTGTCGGCCACCGTAATGTCAATGGAAGCAGGGGTTTTAGTGCCACAAGACACACCGATGCTGTCTCCGTCGTCGACAGTGGTGTTCGAAGCACACGAAAGTGTACGTGAAAGTGGAATCCAGCGGCAACAAGACCGTCATTCCTTGCCATCTCTATCGTCAGTAATAGGACCTCCATCTACGGCAAGATCAAGCCGTTCATCTTCTTCTTCATACGACGCCTCCACTCTGGAGTCGTACGAAGCCTCGCAGAACAACGAGACATTGCAGCGCGAGATTATTTATTATACGGTCTGTGGAATCACCAAGGCCATCATTCGTTCCGCAGAACGTGCGAGATCATCGAGTGTCCCGACTGAAGAAGTGTGTGCTGTTCTTGGCGAGGAGAACGTTAATTCAACTGCACGTGAGCGTGATGGCCTGGTTGAAACAACGCTATTTGTTGGTGCCGAACGAGACTCGACTTTGGTCAATAACTCCTTCATCTCGCATGTCCAGAACGTCACTATCCTAACATCCCCTCGAGCCTATTGTGAACCGCTTGTAGCGTTTCCAGTCGCTGGTCTTCGTCGATCAGTAGCTGGGTTTGAGGGCGAAAATGTCCGTGGATCAAGTACAGCTCATCATCCACGACCGACTTCCTTCACTGCAGCGTCAACGCTCGAGCATATCGGCAACTGGCGTCAACCTCTTCATCTTCAACATAGTCGCAGTCACGGAAACCCAAGCCCCCAGAGCGCTAGACTCGGCCTGACTGCGAGTCACGTCATGTTCCGCTCGTTCCACCAAACCCCAGGGAGGTTCTCGCTCTACCCGGTTTCTCAAGTTCCTTTTGAGTTGTTTGAGCAGGAGATCGAGCTACAAAGTACCAGAGATTCAACCGACGAGACAGCGACTGAAGCAAGATCAACTCGGTCGGCAGTTCTCGCTGGTTTACGTCGCACAGCCACCTCAGCATTCAGTCAAGGGCGAGGCGTTTTCCGTGGTCGAAGTGCAAGCACCGAAGTTACGATGGATGCCGAGTCTACGAGTACTGCAGTAACTCGTGAATTCCTACCGGATGATCCAAAGCCGAAAGTGTTTGTGGACTATGCGCCTCGAGAGTTTCGAGCGATTCGGTTGGCGTTCGGACTCTCAGACGAAAAGTACTTGGCAAGCTTCCGTACAACAGCTAAGGAGCGGGTGAGCGCCGGATCAAGTGGCGCGTTCATGTTCTTCTCAGGTGACAACTCGTTGCTAGTGAAGAGTCTCAAGGAGAAAGAGTGTCGAGCTCTCGTGGATATGGCTCCAGCATACGCGCGTTACCTGACAGCAAACCCTCACTCGCGTCTGATCCGGTTCTTCGGCTGCCACCGCGTTCGTCTATATGGTCGCAACTTTTACTTCGCAGTGATGACGAACGTACTTCACAGTGAACGCCACACTGCCACGATCGTGGAGAAGTACGATGTCAAAGGCTCTTGGGTGGATCGTCGTGCACGTCGCCCTCAACGTGGAGATCGCGTCACGTGTGCAGAGTGCGACGCAACGTACACGTTCGGAGGAAACGAAGACGGAGATACACCGAATGCTACGGTTGACACGGACGACGGTCGCATTTCGACAGTGGACGAACGCACGGTACCGCAGTTCCCGTTTCACGTCCACCGACCTGACATCGTGTTTAAGGATTTGGACTTGGAGCGGTCGCTTGAACTTCCTCGGGATATTGCAACTCACTTGCACGCTCAAATCGTTTCAGACTGCGAATTCCTGCGAGATATCGGGATCATGGACTATTCCTTGCTCATTGGTATCCACAAGTGTCATTTACGTGCTCCTCATTCAAGTAGTGCGAATGGAGTTGGCAGTGGGGATTTCGACGAGATTTTCAATCGCGAACTGAATCTGGATGAGCCCAACAGTGGGGTGAACCTCGCTCCCCTTGGAGACAACGAAGTGTACTTTGTAGGTATCATCGACATCCTACAGCAATGGGACTGGGAGAAGCAGTTCGAGAAAGCTGGCAAGGTGTTGTTGGGCAAGTCCTCGCGTGGAATCTCAGCCGTCGCTCCTGCCGCATATTGTCGTCGATTTCAAGCTCGTTGTACTCAAATTCTGCTTGGTGGTACGGCCCCTGAAGATCTGGATCAGGACTGGGACGTTGATCCTGACGCTACAAATGCCAAAGAAACCAAGCCTCGCCTAAGCTCGAAGAACGTCAAGGAGATGGCGATGGCCAACCTTATCAGTGAAACAGCGTAAATGCTTTCCTCGGATTCTCTCTCTAGTACTAGGTGTTTATCTAATTCAATCCAAAGTGATTTCTACATTTATCTTTGTGCTTCATTCCATTGTGCTTCATTCCAGCTTCGACCGGAACATTCCTTGCTGAATTGAATGACTATAAGGTTGAAGACAAGTGCGAAGTTATTAACACGACAATGGCAAAACGTCATTCAAATAAGCAGATCTGGTTTCAGATTCAAATACGCAATTCACCACTGCCACAGCGAACTTTTGGCTCGAAATCGCCCGTATCAACACTTGATACCTTTGTCAAAACTGTCTAGCCAAGCGAGTACCCGAGAGGAAAATTCGGTGGTGCACTCACTACGGTAGTACGGCTGGGGTGTTGATGCCCTCAGTCGAGTAAACGCACGACTTACAGCACGTTGATGTGTGTCACGGGGGTCATGAGGTCCTCTTGGCTGTACTCTTTTCCCTCGGTGGCATCCAGCTCCTGCTTTTTCTTACGGGCGACAGCCACAACAGCCACAGCCGCAATAACCGCGCAGCAGCCCAAGCCCGTAGCAATGTAAGTAGTGGCATCAGTGCCGCTACTGGTGCTGCTCTGCGTGTTCGCAGACTGAGTACTGTCGCCGCTGGATGTAGACGGAGCCGAGACAATCTGAGCCACTGGAGCCGTAGTAGCAGGAGCAGGGGCAGGGGTGCTAGTCGTCAAACCGGACTTGGTCCCCTTCGACGGTGAGACCGTTGCAGCCTGCTCTTCATCCCCAGACGTCGAGTTCGAAGCCGCGTACGTCACCTCTGGAGCTTTGGTAGGGGGCTGCGTGGTGGGAGCCTCAGTGGGAGGCTGAGTAGGAGCTTCCGTGGGAGGCTGCGTAGGAGCTTCCGTGGGGGGCTGAGTAGGAGCTTCGGTAGGAGGTTGGGTAGTGGGAGCTTCAGTCGGAGGCTGAGTAGGAGGTTGAGTCGTAGGAGGTTGAGTCGGAGGTTGAGTCGTAGGAGGTTGAGTCGGAGGTTGAGTCGTCGGGGCCTGAGTAGGGGCCTGGGTAGGAGCAGCAGTGGTAGGAGCTGGAGCAGATTGCTGCTGCGTGGATTCGTAAGATGATGGCGTCGACCCTCCACTGCCTCCTGGGCAGAACGTCAGTACCACAGAGGTCGAGTCCGAGCACGCGTGGGTCTTGGTATCGTCCTTAGGGTACTGGTATGCATCAGCACATCCATCATTAAGACAGGTGACGGTCTGGCATCCCGATGGGGCAATTTGCATGGGGGTATTGTATCCCGTTCGACCGGTCACCGACTTGCATTCTTCCAACGACCCACAGTAACCAGGCTGCAAATGATCAGCATCAATTGTCAATATCCGTTTCCAAAATCAATCAATCATTTTCTTCAAACAACGTACACCCGTGGGGATGATACTGATGTCATACCACAAAAACCCGCCAGTCACGGAGAACTCAGCCACTGCATCACAACAAACCACGAGAAATTAACCACTGTTTTCAACTACAAAACTCATTTGTTTTCAACGTACGAGTGGCCTGATCGTTGACGCCATTGCGGAACATGCCACTAAATCCTTCAGCCAATGTGCGGCTAGTGGTGCCGCCAGCTGCGACGATCTCGACGGCCGAATTGTCATACAGTTCGATGCTTTCACTGCACTGGTTGTAGACGGTCATGGGCACGGAAGCCTCGACGGAGAAGGCTGCAAGCGCCAATGAAAGCGCCGCAACGGAAGCCTGGAGCTGCATACTGGACAGGAAGAAAAGTACAACGCTGGTCGATGCAGGAGGCAGCTAGCGTTTGTCGATATGGGCGGACCTCGCTGCCACGCTCGGATCTGCCCAGCACGACAGCAGTCTGGCCGCACAAATCCATTCAGACGAGAGCCTTACGACTGTACGCCATGCAAAAGGTGCACCAGGTGGGCATCAACGTCAGTGATGACACTTGGAGTTTGTAAGTGGTCAAACAGGTGGGGAGAGTCAGACACAAATCGACACTAGGTTGGTACTTCCAGTGACAAAACCTGCGTGCATGATGTTTTCCTTCAGACTGCACTTTTAAACCCGTGGATACTACATGTAGACACTCTTAGTAATGCTGTTCGTAAGAGGAATCGAGAGCTTCTCAGGCGTTGCTATCCATAGCAGACAGCACTTCATCCAGCTTTTCGTGCTGTCCGTTGTGAAAAGCACATCTGACCAAGTATCTTTGATCGTTGCATTGCGGACATGGCGTGCGTCAACTGCAGCAGCGAAAGATACGCCAGTCATGGCTTCACTTTTGGATTTGAATCGAAATATTTGGATGCTTGAATAATGGCATGTATGTACAACATGCACGCACTCCGACGTAGCGCTGGTAAGACAGGCTATGCGGTTTCATTAGCGAAGTTCCTCCGTTTATTGCTGCTTTCGCGACAATTCATGTCGATTTGGGTAGCTCACAACAGTCTGTTGTTGTGAACAGTTGATCCGAGTCTAGCACAGCGTAGCTTATGAAGGACACGTTGAGAACAACATGAAGCAGGATTGTTGGAGATTCCAACTTGGAATTGACCTGACTGTCATTGACAATTTTTCAACCACATTATTGGGAGTTGCTACAATAGTACCAACACATGGTATTTGTTTTGGGACTCATCTGGTCACATGTCAGTACACTCAGTTTTTGTAAAGGAATTTCGTCTGGTCAACAAATAGAGCCAGTCCATCATTGAAAATCATTGGAGACAGGCACAATAATTGTGCAATCCCAAATTGACCAGTGTCAATAATTGCTGCTGCAAACGGTTTGGAGGCAAGTCCAAACTATTTGCCTTGAATCGCGACGTGAATCCAACGCCAACCTTTCGAGCAAGGAAAAATGTATGTACCGGTAGTAGCAATTTCTTACCGGAGCTCTGCGCCTTTGTATTGCTGCACCTTTAACGAACTCGACCCACGCCAGCCACCCAACACTAACACCAGATGCAAAAACAGCGACGGCTGGGTGGATAGAATACTCCGGAACTCTGTACAATTGCTTATCATACCAGTGGCAATTTGCCATGTTTTTGCCTGTTTAGCATTGGCGGTGACGGCGACAAATCTATCCAGTCACCGTGGCCAACGCCCTGCTGCATTCTCGCTTCGAGTCGAATCGAGCTCGTCCAGCAGCATCAGGTACACTGTACCGTTTGTAAAACTGAAGTTTGTGGTCCACATAGTCCGGCTCTCTGGCCTGTCTCAGCGGTTAATCTCGAAAACGAAGTGTCGACACATCGAAAGTCTCGAGATCCAAGTTGCGCGGCGGGAAGTCTCAATGGGTGCTTCCCACACAAGAAGAAAGTGGATGCAGCAGCCAGAGCACGTTGTTGGCAAGTTGCACCACTGTACGGCGGTCTGCACGATCGCATGCCTGCATTTCTTGAACTGGAAACGGGTGGCCTCAAAAACGCCTCCAATGTGAACATTCCTCTCGGTTTCCGCACGCATGTCCGTTCCGTTCAAAGAGCGTGCGGTGCATGCCACACCCTGGAATGCGACACTGGTGCAGGACTAGTCCAAGGTTACAGCACCTGAATCGGTTGTCGGTGGGTGGCACCAGTGCCGCCACTTCACTTCAATACTTTCGCCCACAGGCTCTTAATAGTCTTCGATAACGCCTCGCAATGCAAGCCTCGACAGTCGTGAGCTTCTTTGCTGCCAGTCTGGCAGTGACCCACGCCGCACCGTTAAATATCTTCAACCAATGCAGCGAGAGCATCCAGCTCTACGATAACTCAGCATCCGAGACCATTGCTGCAGGTGGCAGTACGACCCGTACACTCGCGTCGGGGTTTAACGGCATGTTCCGCAACGGTGTTGGATCACAAGCTACTTGTACGTGAACAACTTGTTTCATTCCGATAGTTGATTTTCCTGACATTTGTGGCTTATAGTGGCCGAGTTTTCCATCACGGGAGGCTTCATTTGGTATGACATCAGCATTATCCCAACGGGATCTACTGGCCCTGGCAACTGCGGGTCATTAGAAGCATGCAAGGCCATCACAGGCGGCATCGGGTTCAACACCGCCATGCAAATCGCACCGTCGGGATGTGCCACCATTACCTGCCTGAACGACGGTTGTGCCGACGCATACCAGTACCCGAGTGACAACAGCAAGACACACTCGTGTTCCGACACTGCCACGATTGACCTGATCTTCTGTCCTGGCGGATCTGGAGCTGCAACTACAACGTCAGCACCTACAAGTGCACCTACACCCACACCTACCACCGCCGCTACCCCAACTCCAGCCCCAGCTCCAACTCCAACTCCAACTCCAACTCCAACCCCAACTCCAGCCCCAACTCCAGCCCCAACTCCATCTCCAACTCCAACTCCAGTTCCAACCCCAGCTCCAACTCTAGCACCAGCTCCGACGCAAAGCACACAGACGGCAGCTCCAACACAAACCCCTCAGACCGCAGCACCGACGACTGCTGGCCCTACCCCGGAGCCTTCTACGGAGACCCCTGCTCCAACTTTCACACCCCAGCCACTGATAACCTCCTCTAGGGCATCGTTCTCGAGTCGAGACTCGACTGCCGGTAGCTGCAAAGATTCCAAGTCGTCGTCGGTTTCGGTGGAGAACGCTACCGTCCCTGTAACTCCGGAGATGAACGCCACACCGATACCTTCAACGCGCAGGACCTCGGGGGATGACAGCGACCAAATCGTCTCAACACAGAGCACGAACTCGGGAACAGCGACTGGAACTTATGTCATTGGTGTCGTCGGATCCTTAGTTGTGGTAGCTGCTGTAGCCGCTGTGGTCATCGTTAGGAGGAAGAAACAGCAGCTTGAGGCAATGGAGCCCAAGGACTCAGTCTCCTCGTACTCCTATGCGAGTGCACTGACTCCCAGAGGGGATATCAACGTGATGCATGCGTAAGATCGTCAGGTTATCTAGGATAGGATAAGCAACATGAAGCTACACTTTTTTGGTTAAACCGGGCGCGAGCAGCGAAAACGGGAACGTGGCGTCCACCCATCAGCGATCTTGTCGCGCGTATCGCTCTTGCCACGCACGTTGGTCCCACCTTGTGACAGGATAGTGATGATTTGACAGACGAACGTGCTCGGAGCGGGCTGAACTCTCCGGATCCGTTATGGGCAATGTGGAGACTTTGATCGGGGTGGCACCGAGCCTTCGAGGAACCTGTGACGCAAAGTGCGTGGCTGATTTGATGGACCAGGGACTGAAGCGCACGCAAGCGCACTGTTGCCTACACCGACTTAAGTGTCGACCTGCCCAGCACATGCACAACCAAAACCAAGACCCGCCTTGGTTTATACTCTGCATTCGGTTCACTTTCAAATTCGCCTCTAGCCACGCATTCCGCAAACGCTCCACTTTCACACAATGCAACCGAAGTTTGTGATCTTAGGAGTTGCTACATTGGCCTCCGCAGTGCAATCCACAACGTTGATTATCCAAAACCAATGCAGCGAAAGTGTTGCGCTCTACGACAACTCGGCAACTGAAAGCATCGCCTCCGGTGGCAGCTCGACCCGAACGTTGTCGTCTGGTTTTAGCGGCATGTTCCGCAACGGCGCTAGCGCTCAAGCCACACGTGAGTTAGCTTTAAATCGATTCTACTTGAAGAGACTTAGCTGACTGTACTTGTGAACTGAATTGAAATGTACAGTGGCCGAGTTCTCCATCACTGGCGGCTACACCTGGTACGATATCAGTATTATCCCTACGGGATCGTCGGGCCCCGGTAATTGCGCGTCACTGGCGGAATGTAAGCAGGTGACTGGCGGCACCGGTTTCAACACCCCCATGCAGATTGCTCCGACCGGGTGCACCACGATCACCTGCCTCGAAGATGGCTGTGCTGATGCCTACCAATATCCAAGTGACGATGCCAAAACGCATTCGTGTGCGGACACGGCGAGCGTCACTCTGACGTTCTGCCCTGGAGGAAGCAGCTCAACTTCGACAACAACTTCAGCTCCAACCACCGCAGCCCCTACATCGGCCCCAACTACCCAAGCGCCGGAAACAGAAGCCCCCACAACAGCTCCAGTTACAGAAGCCCCCACAACAGCTCCAGTTACAGAAGCACCTACCACCGCTCCAGTGACTGAGCCACCGACGGCTGCTCCAGTGACTGAGGACCGCTCCAGTGACTGAGCCACCTACCACCGCTCCAGTGACTGAGGCCCCAACAACAGCTCAAAACACTGCAGCCCCGGTGACGGAGGCACCGACAGCAGCTCCAATCACCGCAGCTCCAGCGACGGAAGTTCCTGTAACAGAGGCACCAGCTACGACCGCACCAACTCCAAAACCCACGACACAACCCCCTACCCAAGCTCCGACTGAATCACCAACGACACTGACCCCCACTCAAGCTCCAACTGAGGCTCCGGTGTTCGTATTTACGATCCCTACTGAAGCACCTGCAACAGAGGTGCCTTCGGTAACCACCCCAACGGTTGTACCAGCACCGGCGTCTTCTTCGTACTGGGATGGCAGTGGATCTTCTTCGTCGTTCTCGTCGTTTCAGGGATCTTCAAGTGGAAACACCATTACGTTCCCTCCAAAGGACAATGTGACCGAGCAGACTGCAGCAGCTACCACCAGCTCCACCAAGACTACGGCTAACACACCATCGTCGAATGACTCTAACGGGCAATCCGCGACGACTGAAACAGCTTCATCTTCAGGCACCCCAGTCGGAACCATTGTGGCGGCGACTGTCGGTGCTGTGGCAGTTGTCGGTGCCATAATGGCGATCGTAGTGGTCCGTCGAAAGAAGCAGCAGCTGGATGCCTCCGCCCCCAAGGACGATCTCGAATGGCTTGACCAATATTCGGGCGTGGCGACACCCGTGACTCGAATCCCTACCATGTAACAATTCCAGTGAAATGACAACGTCCGTCAAATACATTTGACGGGGAATCCGTTTGATATATCGGGCACATGTACTGATGAGCCGTCGGGACTGAAGTGTATCCAATCCGTGCAGGAATGTCGTGAAGGTATATCGGGCAAGAAGAACGTTCTCAGCTTCGGGTCCAGTGGATACCTACACTTCCAAATGTACTTGTTGAACTACTGGCATATCGTCAGAATCCATTGAAGAATGTGCCGTATTTTTAGGAATGTGTACCTTGAGGACGAGATACTTTCTGCAGAGCACCCACGGCTTCTGGTCTTGTCGACATGTGCAAGAATATCTTGCAATGATACTGCTGGTGCCGCACGATACGAAGCTCCATGCATTTGTACATATACCTCACAGCGGCGACGGCTTCGTATCAAGGCGACAATGCAGCTCCGTACTACAGTGACAACGATCTTGAGTGCAGCAACGACAGTGAACGCCATCCCGGTGCACTTCTACAACCACTGTAGCACTAGCATCGATCTGTATAACAACACTTACACCGAAACGATCAACGCCGGTTGCACCACCACTCGGAACCTCGAACAGGGATTCAGTGGCATGTTTCGCAATGGATGGAATCCTCAGGCTACTCGTAAGTCTCTTGTTAATCTTTCAACTGTGAAACTCATGACTAACATCGCGTTTCCTGTACAGTTGCCGAGTTCTCAGTTTCGTGGGGATTTCTGTGGTATGACATCAGTATTATCCCAACGGGCCCTCAACGCGGTGTAAGTGAAGTTGTACTTTGAATACTCCTACATGGCTCTAACCTATTTCTTGTACTG
The DNA here is from genome assembly GCA_031305395.1 of Phytophthora citrophthora. NCBI lineage: Eukaryota > Oomycota > Peronosporomycetes > Peronosporales > Peronosporaceae > Phytophthora > Phytophthora citrophthora. Next base: position 261,102 of record JASMQC010000035.1, read on the forward strand.
CAATAAAGCCCGAAAACTGCTTGTCTCTCGCCAACTGCAAGGCACTTACTGGTGGCGTGGGTTTCAATACACCGATTCAGATCGCGCCGTCCGGATGCACAGCAATCACTTGCCTGGCTGATGGATGCACGGACGCCTACCAGTTCCCAACGGACGACTGGAAGACACACGCCTGCCCCGACACCACGCCCAAGGTTGATGTGACCTTCTGCCCTGGAGGCTCCAGTGCAGCTCCCACGCCAACGCCAGCACCTACGAAGGCGAACTGTCCACGCAAGTGCACAGCTTCCCTGCGTAGCAGCTAGATAGTATGGAATTCTCTTTCTCTACACACACGTAAATTATAAGCACACGCAACATTTTCAATCTATGGATACCCCATTACTTGACGTGTGAGACCACAGTGAGAGAAATGCCGGCTATAACTGTTCTGGTCGTACCTATTGGCCCCATTCGAATCGGAGGGCGAGTGGTGTAACTTGGATGTGTGTTCACCCGTGGTGGCTGTTGTAATTCTGCTAAAGGCAACAGCGTCAACTACCAACATTATTAAGCACCAGTGGTGTGGTGCAGTGCTGCATCACACCACTCCCGTTCGATTCTCTCACAGGAGAAATGGCTGACAATGGCGGCCTCAAGATGTGGCTCGGAGTTGTCCAAGTCAATGTCGCACACGCAAATCAAGTGTCGGCGTTGAAGAGTGTTGTTGTTACTGAGTATCATGAAATACATTGGATAATACCAAGCGGGTGCCTTTACACGAATTACCTCTACAGCACTCGCTTTTGCCTCGGTCACTAAGTTGGTGGTGCCAGCATGGCGTACACTTGTGCGGGCATTTTGTTTTGCCTTGAAGATAGACATCCAAATGACGCTCTTCCAAAAATTGATTACCTTCGTAAGTGATTCGAATATTGTCTTTCACTCCAAGCATTCTGAACCTTCTTAAACTGCATACCCTTTGTAAATAGCTACTAATTGTTAGTTGAAGTCCATGTTTATATCGGCTGCAACCCTACACGCCGTTACTAATTTATATATATCGGCAACAAGCTTGGCTTCACTATGGTCGGTTGATACGTCGCTGGGCAGCAGCACCAGCATGGGCAGCCCCGCTTTGCCGTCACTGCTGGTCGCTGCCCACAACGCAAAAGGCTTGGCGGCTCCCCGCTTCCCATCGCAGACTATGGCTAAGCGTGTAATTCCGCTGCTGCTGCTTGTGGCACCAGCGTCCGCGACGAAAATCCAGGCGGTGAACCTCTGTGAGGGCAGCATGGAGCTCCACATTGGCAGCCATGGAGAGCCCATTACGATCGCACAAGGCGCTGGCCACAATTTGGAGCTTGCAGATGGCAACAACGCAGCTTATCGATACGGAGCGTCGTATCAAGCTACACGTATGCAAAAGTTTTTTTTTTTTCTAATTTGGAAAATTGCTCTAACATTTTTTGTATTTTGCAGAAGCAGAATTTGCAAACGTTGACTCGAGCACTTGGTACGACATTTCCATCATCCCGTCAGGCAACACTGGGGTAAGTGGCAATGACAGTTTATCACAAGACAGAAGAAAAGTTAAAAATGCATTTTTTTCAGCCAGGTTCATGCACCAGTCTGGAAGATTGCAAAGCTGTGACAGGAGGCACAGGATTCAATGTAGCAATGCAGATCGTCCCCAGTATTGGGGGAGGTACCAGTTCCACCGACTCTTGTCGAGTTTTAAGCTGTCTCGAAGATGGTTGCGATGATGCCTACCATTTTCCAGATCAAGACGCTCGGACTCACAGTTGCAGTGCAGGAATTGAGTTTCAAGTCCTTTTTTGTGGTAATTCAACGGAGATTTCCGACTCCGCTGCGGACTATTGGGTCGATGCCAACAGTTCCACAGGTTCTGGGAGTCACTCGAACTCTACAGGAAGTTCCGCTGTCTCTTCTCAATCGGATTCAAATCCTCAGGTGGAACCTCAATCAGAGACGACACCTGCACCATCAAGTGACAAGGAGAAAACAGTGACTACAGGATCAGAAAAATCATCCGGAACATCAGCAGCAGTGTATGTAGCTGCAGGGGTGGCAGCAGTGGTCGTGGTGTTAGTCGTTGCAGCTTTCGTCTTTAAACGACGACATGCCATCGCTTTCTGGTGGGAGACAAGAAACTACAAAGAGAAAGAGTCTCGAAGTTCAGACGAGCTCGGATTCGTTCGTGTATCGGACGACGCAATGATTTAGAGCGTCAAGGGAAGTAGAAGTAGAAGAAGTTGATGGTAAATTAATTGCAGATCAGTTATCAAATGGGGGAAGCCTATCGCTTGCACTAAAGGTGAGATCAGTTTACGTTCGTTTCAGAGTTCCAAACCGGTCGTGAAGCAGCAAAAGCCGAGAACAATGGGGAACGGTCAGTCTCGCGACGGGTTTGCAGGTGTCTTACCGTCTGCATCGACTGCACAAGCCTCAAACGCTGATCCACCGCCGATTTCAGATGCGTGGACTGGTGAACAGTGCATAAGTGATTGGCCAGAAGATTCCGGTGTTAAAGTCCCCCCTCCGCAGGTTGGAAAGATTGTGCCACCAAGTCACGCGTTGCAACGGGAGGAGCCTACTGCACGACTAAGTCGTGAAGCAAGTGAAGTCGTTCGAGCGTTCAATAGTGTTGAACGAGTGGACGACCGGTTTGCAGTCCCTGAGAGTGTGAGGAAGTCGAGGACTCTGGATGCTTACGTCGACGTGTGCTCGGAGATCCTATCGGGGTTTCTGTATGTGAGCAACTTTCGTGTGGCACGAGATATGACCAAACTACGAGCTCTTGGGATCACACACGTGATCAATTGTTGCGGGGAGTTAAAACACTATGAAAATGGTGTGGAACTGCCTGAAACTTCAGATGCTGCCGTGAATACTATGAAATTGTTGCTGCGAGATGATGCAAATGAAGATCTGACGCCATTTCTACCTCAAGTGATGGAGTTTATTAGCTCCTGTCGAGAAGAAAAGGGAAAAGTACTGGTACACTGCCATCAAGGAGTTTCCCGTTCGTGTGCGTTTGCAATTGCTTACGTTATGCTGGACCGAACACTGTCGTATCACGAAGCTTCGGCTCTAGTGAAGCGCCAGCGTGCAATTTCAAGCCCAAACGCTGCTTTCATTTGTCAACTGCTTGAGTGGGAGAAAGACTTGCAGGCAATGCGAAAAGGGGGTTCTAGTTTCGCTCTGGATGGACTGTATCGCCTCACTCCGCATTTTAGTTACGACGCTCAATGTCTTGTGCTAAAACGTTGTTATGAACCAAGTGCTGGACCTGCTCGACAGCGACAAAACCTGGCAAAAATCCGAACGCAAGACGATGGACGAAGGCTGCTTTGGTCTCGAGGTACATTCGTGTTTGTCAGTCCTACAACTGCCAAGTTAATGATCTGGCACGGCTCCAAGTGTGAAATCCCTGAAGCAGTTTCGAGAGCAAAGCAGTTGGCAGGACAATTGCTACGTCTGCAGACACTTGTACAACCTGATGCTGTACCGGTTATTCTCGAGGTGTTTGACTGTGCTGACAACGAAGAAACTGGTACGGACCATTTCGGGTATGCTGCTGAGCTCGAGTGGGGCACTTTGAAGCCTCAAGGATCGTCTCTGCTTCAATCAACGAATGGAAATGCCAGCAATGGCAATCCAGAGGCTTCCGTTCCACAGTTGTTCATCCTCGAAGCAATTGGCGACGGTGGTGATGACTTATGGGACCAAGTAACAAATTACGACTCCGAAGACTTGACGCCAGACAGTGTTTTCCTGCTTTTCTCCGCCAAGAAATCGGGACTCGTAGAAGGTTTTGTGTGGATTGGCTCAAATTGCACTTCCTCAGAAGAGAATGTTCTTGCTGCAGCGCAAAATAAGATTAAAAGCTTAGGAGACGACAGGTACTTACCAGAACTATCAACTGAGCACCAAAACCAGGAGAGTGATGCATTTTGGGAGCTCTTTGAAGCGGGGTATTAGATTCAAAGTAGAGCTTTATGAATTGGCACATTTCTAGGTGTTTATTGTTTTGTTCTTCTTCTTTGTTTGTGACACAGTGTTCGAGTTGGCCTTGGAGCTGATACGTCGGATATCCGGTAATAAGGCGTTTGCAGCATCTGAAAACGTGATCACGTCGTGATTGAACGGGTCTAAAGTCTCAATGAGTGTCGTTATGGAGCTCTCGGACTGTAGGAAGATAAAATCAACGTAACTATCTGTGTGTGTATGATCTAAGTCAATGGAGGAAATGTACCTTTGTTGGTGCTAGTCGTCGTGTAAGTGTGAAGAATCGAGCCTGAATAATAGTTTATGTTAGTAATGTTCGACCAAAGCCATTTACATGTGCGTACTCTGTTGATAACTCCAACACGTTCAGTATCGAGATCTTCAAATGCTCTGCGGAAACCTTCAAGTAAATCGAGTCGACCTTGGAGTTGGTAGCTATACAAAACTTGTTCAAAGTCTGCAAATGGCAAAGAAAGGTTTTGTTTCTCCTTTGCCTGAGTTTTTTTTCCTTCTGTCTGGTATTTTTCTGCTTTTTGTTGCACCAACCGCAACAATGTTGCACTCTGCAACAGTAAATTGATACACAGTTAGCTCAATTTGCAACAAAATTTTATCAGTTCAACGTACATCTTGAGGCTCGTAAAGATACGTGAGCAGATTGCGCCATTCCTCTTCGTGAAGCTCACCCTCTATTCGAGTTTGCACCAAAGCAGCAATAGCTTTACCTGGTTTCAATGGGTATTTCGCCGAGAAGAAAGCTCTCAAGAGTTCAACCAGAGCTGACTGCAATTTCCTTTTAATTTCAAGAAAACCTTCATCCAGTCGGTTGCGAAGTAAAGCCACAAACACAGCAGCATCATTATCACGACGTGCAAAATACTCGGCAGCTTTCCAAACAGCACTGGCATAGTCCACAATGAGCTTTGGTAAGCCGAAACGAGTGTTCAAGTAAGTGTACAGATGCTGCTCCATCGTTTCCCGTGGTGCACTAGCAGTAGTTGCTCGAATGTCGTATTTTACCTTGGATGCGTACACACAATTGATGAGATCCACGAGCTGTTTCAATGACAAATTCCGGACGGTGACTACTTGAGGAGCAGTTTGTACATTGGAGGACGGCACCTCTGCAGGTCGAGCATCTCCAGTTAAGTCCGTACCGTTGTTGGCTAAGCCATTGTGTTCACTTTTGCTTCTCCGAATCCTTCGTGGATGAGTTGTAGTCACATTATCCGTAGATTTGGATGTTCCAGGTTTCAAGACACTTTTGCCAGTACGTACACGTTTGAGTTCTAAGTTTTCCTCCTCCACCAGTTCACGTCGAGCTGTTTCCTGTTGCAGCTTCAACTGAACGGCTTCTAAGTCATTCTCCAGTCCTTCAGCAACATCAAGCAGTAGCTTAAGCTGTTGGTTTTGTCCAGGTACTTCTTCTTTGGGTTCGACTTGAGCTTGTTTAGAGCGCTGTTGGGCTTGCATCGCAGCTAGAAGCTGCTTCTGCATAGCGAGCAGCATCCCAAAGCCACTTCCGAGCCCAGCATCAGCTTGCGTTACCTTCTGAGACCCAAACATGGCACAAACTTCTAATAAGCTCCAGCGGGTTTGTAACATCGCTTCTGATAGCTCCGTTTTGCCATTTTCCGGTTCCTGACGCTTTAATTGTTGTGCTAACATATCCACGTGACGATCCAACTGAGCGAATAGCTTGGCTTTAGAAGTACTATTTGCTTTCGCTTTACCCTGCGAGTCGCATTCGTGAAAAGCTTTGACCACAGCTTTAAGTTGCTGGAGGAATGTTTCAGTGGATACAACTGCGCTCGAAAGTTGCGATTCGGGCGTGTTTTGGACAGTTTTCGAGACTTGCGAGCGATTGACCTTCAGCAATTTACACCAGTCTGTCCGGTCGTCGGAAATGCTCGTAGGTAGTTCCGTCGGTCTCACACTGTTCTTGACGTTCCCTCGAGACGAAACACTGGGTTTTAGACTATCACGAGTTACGAGTTTCTTCTCAGTAGTGTTTAAAGGCAGGGGAGAAATACAAAACTGTTGGAGCTCCTTCAGTGTAGGACTCGCTGGGTTGTCCGATCTTGTGAATGGAAGTGGTGTTCCATTGAGAATCCGAAGACGAGGCAGCATAGAAAGCAACACTTGTTCTTCAGGAGCGGAAAGGGACAGACTCAAGCTCTTCAGACACGGACAATGTTGCAATGTCTCTCCGAGGGTTTTCAACGCACCCATCCGGAATCGAAAACTGTTGTTCAAGAGGTTCAAAGCTACCAATTTCGGCAGTCGAGCGCCGAAATCACGTGGAAGTTCATGTAGATCGTTGTCTCGAAGATCCAAATGCCGAAGTCGGGGGAATTTTTGCTGTAGGAAAATGAAAATTTGCTCGGCTTCCTCTTGGGTTAAGTGGCGACCTCGTAGACTCACACGTTCTGCGTTTGGGTCAGAAGTGAAGAGTTGTTGAAGTTCTTCAAGAGCTGTCACTGCTGCAGAATTACCACTGCTAGTTGTACTGCTTGTCTCTTCATCTCGAGGCTTGGATGTCTCCATTCGCTCTATAACAACGTCATCCAGACGAATTTGGGATAAGGGTGAGAGTTGGGGGAAGCAGAAAATAGCTGTCGTCCAGATTTGGAAGGTGCAACACAAGGCATGAAACGAATCAATGAAGGAGGACGATGCCCTACGTGCAACCAGTTCGATGTTTTAGTAAGCATGATGCGGGAGTTCACACAACCTGGAAACTGGGACGAGCTCCACAGAGCGAATGCACACGAGCGACAGGGGGTTTGGTAGCCTTGAGCTTTTCTTCCTCGTACAATAGTGAAATGCTATGAGTACGTTGCTGAAACTGGAGGTCCAGCTAGGAGCCGAGCCCGCGGATGATTTGTAGTCGATTTAACTTCAGTCGGGAATATCTTGGATCTTCGTGATTTTTGCTGTTTCAATTGTCGATCACGTCCATCACACGTTTCTTCTGTTTGACAAATCGAGTGATACTGGTAAAATATCCAAGTAAAATGAGGCTGTCTGCGTAACATTCGATCTTAAACGTGAAACGCATCGGCTCAATTGAGGTCAAATAAGCAATAAATGAGCTAAAGCCAAAGATCATGATCATCGTGACGATAAATGAGACTCGAGTCGCTTGGAATAATCTCTTGATACAAAACCAAACAGTTGGTAGTCCATTTCGGAATCGCAGTGTCATCATCATAGGCAGAAACGAGGTGAATACAACCGCACAGAAAGAAATTCCAGCATACACGAAATTGGAAACAAGCAGTTCATTCCGTGACTAATCAAATTCCTCAACAACATCACGAATGTATGCATGCTGCTTATTCTCTAAGGGTTTCTAAGTCAGAGCTCAAGAAGATCATATCTACAATTGTTTGTATGTTCAGTTTAAGTGGAAAGACTATGCTGCATTATGCAGCATCCGTACTCGAGGGGTTAAAATTACAAAAACTTTGAGTAAAATTACTCTGGAGCAAGGGGCGAATAGCCCGGACATGCCCAATTAAATTTAGTGGGGGTTAGGTGGTCGATAAAACGGTGGTTTTACGACTAAATCTCTCTTTTAAATCTAGTCACACATTAAATTGATTGTCTTTTCGTTTACTTTAAAATGGATTTATCAAATTTAAACCTGAATTTATTCTTTTCAGTGTGCATTTGCTGGAAAAACAATTTTGAGGCTTGAGATTTCTGAATTTGAGGACTGATCAAAATTATTTGAATCTCCCTTATTCGACCCCCCCCCCCCCCCCCCCCCCTTCCTATTCAAGCTCTTTAACCCCCCTTAATAATCGGGGTTTCTCAAATTGACCTTGACTTAAAGGCTTAGTCAGAACATCGGCTATCATATCATTGGTGTTACAATATGTAATACTGATACTCCTTTCTTCGTGTTTATCACGTGCAAAGAGATGCCTAATATCAATATGCTTAGTAGATGTGTGACTACACGTATCTTTAATAATACTAATTGCGGCCGTATTACCACATCAACACTGAGTGGGTAATACTTGTTCATACCCCAATTCCTTAAGTAATAGTCTTAACCACATAGCTTCTCTTACTCCTTCACTAGCTGCTACTAGCTCAGATTCTGCAGTATTGATACTAATACAATCTTGCTTAATACTTTTCCAAGTAATACATGCACCAGCGAGTATTGATACATATCCTGTTATCGATTTTCTTCTTCAGATGCATTGCAAAGCTCGCGTCTGTGTATAGCATTACACCAATAGTACTATTTCCTTTATACTTTATGCCATACTTCGACGTTCCTTTCAAGTACTTTAGTACTCGCTGAACCGCTCTCCAATGAGTCTTATTGTAGCAAGAGAGATATTTACTAAGCTCCCTTACAACATTAGCAATATCAGGTCTAGTGCCTCGTTTGGTACATTAATGACCCGACTAAACCTCTATAATCGAATGGCTGAGCCGCTATCTGCTCTGGTGTTAACGACTTTTCCTTTTCAAGAACCACACTCTTGGCTTGAGGTGTAGGCGCTGGAGTGCAGTCTCGCATTTGAAACTATTCTTGAATATCATTGATAAATTCCTGCTGTGATGAACACAGTGTTTTGCTTTTGATATCCCTATTAATCTCCATTTAAGCAAGTAATGCAACTCCAGGTCTTTCATAGTGAACTTAGCAGATAATTGAGCTTTGAGGTCCTCAATAGAGCTCAAGTGTGAGCCTGCAATTGCCAGGTCGTCCACATACACGCACACTATCAGTACATGTTTAATCCCTTCAACCTCCCACCTTTTTAGATACAAGCAATGCTCTTTCTTGCATCTAAAAAAACCAAGGGTTATAAGGAACTCGTTGAGTACCTCAAACCAAATTCGAGGGGCCTGTTTAAGACCATATATGTTTCTCTGTAGTTTGCAAACTAGGTTGTCCCCACCTTGGCGAAACCCCTGTGGCTGCCTCATTTAGATACTTTCACAGAGTACACCATTCAAGAATGCTGTGGAAACACCCATTTGGTGTAAATGTAAGCCTAAAATTGTTGCAAGGGCCAAAAGTAGGCGCAAACATTCATAGCGTGCAACAGGAGCAAACACTTCCTTTTAGTCAATACCATATATTTGCGTATTATCTTGGACTACAAGGCGTGCTTTAAATCGGTCCACTGATCCGTCAGCTTTTTACTTTACAGTGACAACCAAGAGGCCTTCTTCCATCAGGAATAGGCACCAATTCCCACGTCTCATTGGCTAAAAGGGCGTCAAACTCAGTCTTAATGGCACACTCCCACTGTTTGGCATATGGACTATTCCGTGCCTCTTTGATCGACTTAGTACTTATTTGCCTTTTCATCAAGAAGGCGGTATCCTTTATGCTTGGTTAAAAAAAACCAATAACCTGCATTCTACCGCTCGATCACCCAATTTGGGGTCTTTTCTCTTGGACTTCGGAATGTGCGTATTGCACTTTGAGCCTCAAATTCTAAGTCCCAACCCACTTGGCTTCTGGCGGTGGAGTAACTCATAAGGAGTTTTCATCCCTAATCTGGCCATAGGTAGACGATTAGTTACATCTACAAGGTAGAGTAATGCCTCCGGCCCGTCATATTAGCACCCCTAATGGCGCATCGAACACCAGCCATCATGGTCTGATGGGCCCTTTCAGCACTGCCATTTTCTCCAGGACTTTCAACATTTGAACTTTCAAAGATTAGCCCCAAGTTAGAGCACAGCTTGGACACTTCAATAAATTCAGTACCACCGTCTGTTCTAATCCTTTTAACTTTAAACGGAAATTGTACTGACAACTGTTGTAGTAGATCTCTGATTTTCCCAGGAACTTCCTTGAGGGACTTCACGAGGATATACCACTTGTAGGCAGTAGCATCATCTACCACGGCTAGTGATAGCCAAATGATCCATACAATCCATTTACTCTTATTCTCCCTGTTGTGTCCGTATGTATGGTATTAAGTGGCTCAGTGGATTTCTTTCCCACCCGATTCCGATAAGGCATTCTACGGTCTTTCATTCGAGCACATGTCTTTCAAAAGAAGGACACGGTTTTGAGTTCTGAGCACGTAAGAGTTGGGAGCCCCTCATTTGTCTGATTACGTAGAGTTCTAATAAGGCGTTCCTTGCCGACATGGCCCAACCTTAGATGCCATTCCTTCAGTACGTTGTCAATTTTCTGACTCTTTGTGTTAAACACACGTGCTTGATTGTATTTTTCACTTGGTAAATAGTAAACTTCACCTATTGCTACTGCCGCAAACAGTAGTTTAAAGTCATTTCCCAATAAAAACAGGAAATCTCCGGACTTTGACTGAAAGTGTCTGAATCCTTGCTGGGCTAAGTAGTATGCACTCAGTAAGCTACTGTCACATTTGCGGTCGAAAGAGGCATCCTTTAACGTTAGACAACTTAAACTTCTTCTAGAGTTCAAAACGTTAAGATTTATTTCACCCTTTAGTGCACTATGCGAAACAGTGCCGTTGCCATACGTGAAGGTGTGGCCTTGATCAGGTTGCAGAGTTCCCTTTAACCAACATTTGTCTGAAGTTAAAGCTCGGCCTGCAACCGTATCAACGACCCACATATCATCGGTTAGAGGTAGCCCTTTTAATATCCTCAAATAAAGGCCTATTCCGCATACAATTTTCCACTGGAATTGGGCTATTTTTAGAGTGTATTTGCAATCCAATGGAATGTTGAAAACTCTGTTGCGTTCCGCATACCAATTCCAGTGGAATTTCGCACCAAAACTCTACATTCTATCCGCCCGAATTTGGGAATGTAGTATAGAGCTGTCAGGTAGGCCCCTGGCATACAACGCGCTTGGCACTGAGAATAAAACGGATCGATGTACATTTGTTGTGCTAAGTACTTAGTACTGCACGAAGGTGGGCTGGATCGCTACACTACAACCTCACCGTATCTGCCGGCAATGGTCCTGAGGTAGTCGATCCACATCGCAATCGCAATGTCATGCCGCCTCTTTTTCATGACATCGTCGTCATACACTTCAGGGTCTGTATCTCCCGCTTCTGCTTCGCTTGTATCTTCTACATTTGCTCCTGTCGATACTTGTACATCTGCAAATTGGTCATGGTTGCGTCTAATAAATGTGTGCACAGCGAACGCAGCTCACATAAGACTTATCTGATCTTCCATTCGATTAGATGTCATGGATCGAAGAACTGGGAATTTGTTCTTCACGGCACCATAGGTTCCCTCAATGACGTTTCTTGATGAAGAATGGCGGAGTTCGAAGAGCTCTTTCATGTTTTGAGGCTTTAATAAACCCTCACCGAACTCACTGAGGTGGTATCGGACTCCACGATATGGGGTCATTGTGTAGCTGTTAAGGGAATAACCTGCATCGCCCAAATAGTATTTTCCTACCCAAAATAGCAGATCAGTTAGTGTCAACTTGTTTGGATAATGTAGAGTTTAATTACCAGGTGGAACTAGCAGACCGTAGCTGATGGCGTCTTTTAAAACTCTGCCGTCATGTGCAGATCCCTCCCAACCCGCTAAGACGTTTAGGAACTCCATCGAAATGTTGCATACACCAAGCACATTTGATGAGCAGAAACCTTTCCGATTTCTGATTCGAGGTGCGATATCTGCTGGAGGTGAGACAGGAATATGTGTGCCGTCGGGCGCGCCAAGACAATCTCGGAAATAGGGGTAAAACTTAGTTGATTCACGGACTTGTTCAGGTGTTTCTAGCGTTGGTAGCTGTACAATTGAATCCCACCGAGCGTTCATAGCGGCGATTCCTTGTCGCACGATCCGTGTAATCGTACCCGGACCATGCTGCCACCGCTCTTCAGCTTTCCGGTTGCTCTTTCCCGTCAAAACATACAGGAAAATTAGAAGACGTTCACCGCAACAGACGTGGTTCGTTGTTGGTAACCGTCCTGTCGCCTGCAAGTCGAAGAGCAGCAATTTGAACGTACACAGGCTCATGCGGGCCACCTCGAAGAATCGTACTGAGCTCCGACTCTCTACAAGCTCGTTGTAATACATTGCTCCGGATAGCTTCGATACTCGACATTCCTCTTTGGCGTAATGGGATCTTATGTACGACGATATATATTCATAAAACCAGAAAGCACAACTACTAAGCTTTCGTCGTCTTCGTCGGAGCTGCTCTTATCCAACGTCGACACTTCTATTGCACAGCGTGAGGTTGCCAAAGTTGCAATGCCCTCGCCCAAAATCGGAACTATATGTAGAACCGTGTGGTACATGAAGCTGCTGAACGAATCTACCGCTGCGCAAATAATATAAATACATTTACTGTGACCAATAGGAGAAAGGTATAACCAATTCCGCGTAAGTATGAACTCCACCTCACTCTTCATTTTGAGTTTTCTTTCAAGTGTGAGAATGGCGTTCGGCTGGACGGATGATCTAACTGCACGTCTGATTAACACTGTACTTGACCAAATCATCCGACTCGGGAATTCATACCAAGGCAACCTCAAAAAAGCAGTCTGGAATTGCATTTTACGGGCGTTTAATACAGGTCTACTGGACGATCTAGCTCGCGATCGCAAGCAGCGGCAGAGCAAGCTTGCAGAACTAAAACAAATACAGGGCATACTCAGCAATGAAAGCCAATAGCGGTTTTGGGTGGGACTCCACGGCAGACACGCCGACAGTCCCAGCGTCCGTGTGGGACGATGTTATTGCCGTGCATCCGGGTGCCAAAGAATTCTAGACGCGGCCACTCTTCATGTACGCTGAGTTAGATAGAATTTCCTCAGGTTTTACAGCCACCGGGTCATTTACAGTGCACACAGATAACGGAGATGAGGTGCGAATGGCTCCGTCGTCCCTAAGCGAACTCAGCAGCGATTCAGATGCCAGTAACGACGAAGACGATGCTGGTGAGTCCAAGACGGAAACAGACAACGGGGAAGAACCTGCACCGTCTCGACGGCTTCGCCGACAGCGCCGTGAAGTCAACCCACGGGCATTAACCCTTGCCAAGCGCCGACAGACTACTGGAGAAAAAATGAGTGACGCAATGACAACGATGGCAAACGTACAGCATTCCATTGCCACTGTCATACTCGAATGTCACAACAGAGGAAGACAATTGACGTGCTCGGATGAAGCTATTCAGATCTTCAAGGAGATGTTCACAGACAAGGTACCGGTGGAGCAACGTTTCAAGTTCGTGGAACTACTGGCCTCTGAGCCTGAAGCCGCCACCATGTTTTCTAATATGGATGATGAAGCAGGGAATACATGGTGAAGAAGTTCATCGAGGCTGAACCTCGAGGACTAAATGACAACACTCCACCTTCAAATTTAATACAATTTCTATTTTTTTTAAATGCTCAACGATAATTTGCTACAATTTCTATTGATGGAAGGTCTATCTGTTCCGCATACACTTCCAGCGGATTTATCAAAACAGCGGGTTGGTTCAACCCAGCGGAAAAACGATTCCACTGTTTGCGGATAGAAGTTTTGAAATTCGGGAGGACTTGGTTTAGCAAGTTCTGAAGATCCCCCCTTCCCCTTGTCCAGTGCATGACGTCCCACCTCATGATGAGCGCATCATGCTCAGCCGTTTCAGTGGTCGGTGACGCTGGTTTGTCAGGGCTGCTCCGCAGAAAGTCTGCCATGAGCACCTTTGGTTCAGGCTGGCGTTTCTCCAGCAGTTTCGTCTGGTAAACGTGGTCCAGCTGATTGACATGCGTCAGGAGCTTATCCTTCCACATATAGTAGGATTTGCCGTTGAATCTTTCGAGACCAGACTTAGCGTCGGCGGCCATAGTAATTGAAATATTGTGCTCTTTTAGAACCGTCAGTTTCGGAAGTGAGATGGCTCACATGGCCATCTCGTCCGGTACATCCTTCGGTTGGATGAAGCTGGCATCTTTCATTCCGTTGGCCGCCAGCAAGCCATTGTTTTAGCCAATAGTATCTTTTCTAAATTTGGTCTATCATTTTCCTTCAACTTGGCTTATACAAACTGATATATATTTCCACGCAACATCCTGCAACACCCTTGGGGCCTTGACAGTTGACTTGCCCCGCTTGTAGCGCACTTTCACCGCCGATGATGGCCTTCAAGCCTGCGCAGCGGTCGTCAGTCGGCGATGACTTCTTCAGCAGCGCCGCATCTTGCGTATCGAGCTCTAAAGCAACCAAAATAATTCAAGCTTTTTGTCCAACCAGATACGCAACAAAACACGTAGGGAGCTCGACTTACGTTTTCTCAAGTTAATTCATTCTTCTCTCTATTAGAGGGTTAAGATCGCAAAATTTGCAGTAGATTAATAGCCAGTAAAAATAAATCATTGTTTTCAGCAAATTAGATCGCTGAAGAACGAGCAAAATGAGTGCACTTTGGAGTGCTCCCCCCCCCCCCCCCCCCCCCCCCCCCCTTAAATCGATAATGGCTACGAGCTCTAAAACCTCGATAAGCACGGCTCGTCCGCGACTAAAATATATGTGCGTCTCATCATTAGGTGGAAGTCAATGTGACACGCCTTCATCTCCGCTTAAATACGCTCGGAAATTCTCTTCCTTATCCGCCGGCTCGAGGAAAGATGGTGGTGCGATCGTTGGTGTGTGTGGGGGGGGGGGGGGGGGGGGGGGGGAAGCGCGTTCCCGGTGGACATCGATGAGAGTCAGCTGGTTGGTCACTTGAAGGACGCGATCAAGGCCAAGAACCCAGCAACAATCACATGTGACGCTAAGGACCTGCAGCTCTTCCTGGCGAAGACGAAGGACGGCGCATGGCTAGGGCTAGACGAGGCTAGCGCGGCATCTGTGGCTCTCGATATAGATGGGCACGCACAACACTTAAACACGAAGCTAGTGAAGATGGAATCGCTGCAACGTCTCAACAAGTGCGTCGGAAAGCTCCCAGATCAGGATTAAGTTCACGTGCTGGTGGTCATTCTCCCGGAAGATCCACCCAGGAAGAAGCAGAGAGTTGGTGATGTCGAATTGATGAACTTTACCACCAACGAGCAAGCTGAATTGGATGCAATATGTGAGCTTGGGCAGAGATTGACTGGTGAGGATCTGGTGAAGGGGGCGTTAGTAGTGGAGATTCCACACAAAATTCTGCGTGTGAATCTGTCCGGAGGCTTGTACGTCCGCCAGGAGTATTGGGATGTCCACGCGATTATGAATGGAGGCTTAAACCTAGAAGACAGAGTTCTTGTGATCGGCAACCCTGGCATTGGGAAGTCCGTGTTTGGAGTGTTTTTGCTGCTGCTGTTCATGTCGGAGCGCAAAAATGTGGCATATCGACCTCTTGGTAATGACGCAAGGATTTTTTTTTTTTCGCTTGGAACGGGATCAAGAAACGCTACGATGGAACTTTGTGGCCAGTTTCTGGACATCAATACGAGGGATTGTTTGATGGCAAGGAATTTGGGACAGCATGGGCAGTTACTGCAATCTTTGTGCATTCCTATCTGTTCGCCAGTCCACGCACTAAAAACTACAATGCATTTGTGAAGGAAAGGTGTACCAGGGTCTACATGAATCCATGGACGAAGGACGAGTGCCAAGAATACGCGGACGCAGTGGAATTGGATGAAGACGAGTGGTTTATTAGATATTCTCTTGTCGGAGGCAAGTCACGACTGCTGTTCTCGTCAAAACTAACTATAGATGATTTGAAAAACGAGGTGTCAAAAGCCATTCCCGATGACTTCACCAAACTGGAAACCGTGGTGAAAGGTGTTGAGAACGGCAAGTTTAGTGACATGATGAAAAACACTCTATTCGAGATGTATCGCGATGTGGAGAAACCCGGCCAGTGCTTTATGAAGTTTGCATCTGCTTATATAGACAGTTTGGTGAGTGCGACTTACCATGGCGAAAAGAATGACAACATCAAGAATTTGTTAAAAACTTCGGATCCGAATTTGCAAGCGTGGAGAGGACGAGTTTTCTGTTGCGAGATGCCGCAATCCGCAAGATCCGTGTGAGACCACTCGATGATGAACCCCGAAGACAAATCATTCGATCGCTGGGCCCATACAATGCAACATCAATGAGTGTCCAAGCGGCATCGGACATCCATGCTGAAAAAATGGTGTATCTTCCTGAGTCAAAGAACTTTCCTGCTATCGATGGTGTTCTCGTTGTCCCAGCCCAGCGTCGTCTTATCTACCTGCAAGCAACTGTCGCCAGAAGGCACCCTATTAAACACCAACGCTTCAAGGATATCATCGAGATTTTGAAGGACTGCGGAGAGTTTGCAGGCTATCGCCACATTCTTCTTTCTTAGTTGAGGGTGATACCTACGACCAATTCAGACATCATAACTACAAAAATATGAACGAAGAAGACCGCCAAAAACCGGACTCTCTTGGAGTGAAGGTGACGCAGTATGTTGGCAAGATTATATGATGATGCCGGAGACCAAGAAGAGCACGGTGATTCATTGATTCGTCCCAAGGGCTGATTATGGTCGAGAAGTTGGCTGCATTACGCGTCTTTATTAAGGTATGAGAAATATATTTTTTTTCCTGACGTAGTACTTACGTTGTTGTACAAAACAATTATGGCCTTTGTCAATCGAATCAATCGCGACATGAGAAGCTTTCTCCCCGGTCGTATCGAAGAAACAGAAACTAGTACAGCACATTTGTTGAACATTGCAGCTGAGCGTTTAGCGTCGACAATGGCGAAGAAATGTTGTGATTGGGAGGTTCACTTGACGGGCTTCGATTGGAGCTCATCGAAGACTTGGACTTGTTTGACGGTGATGGAGACCAGAACGGCGTCTTGCTTTCCTGCTTAGTCAGACAGGCCTCCACGTGCAGCAGGAGGTTTTCATCACGCACATGTCTGGAACAGATCGGGTAGTCTTCACGGTCGCCATGCTTAAAAAATCTTAAAGTCGGGAGTGAAAAGTCGCAAACAGATCCACATTTGAAGCTCAATCGATATCTTACGATGGAAGTTGCAGGAAACGAATTGCTAGCGCTGAACGATCTGCTCACTGGTATTCAGGAGGCTCAAGACTACGAAGAAGTAAGATATTGATTTAAAAGATGTTATCTAAGTTTAATTCATTTTTTATTGTAGAATCAAGCACCACAGATCACCCCATCTACACTCATCGGAGCTCCTAAAGCCCCTGAAAGTAGGTAAAACTATTATCGTGGGCGATAAACGGTATTGAAACCTCATGAATTGTGTTGGTAGCCACTCGTCCTATTGGGCAGATTCGTCTCGAAGACCCTAAAGCGATCTGGTCAATGGATGTAGTCCCAAGTGATGACGAAGATGATGACACCTTTGAGACTCGACAAAGACCCAGGTACGACAAAATACCGACTCAAGTTCTTCAATCAGTCATTAACTCTGTAAATTTGCAGGTTTGCGATCCTCTACAAACAGAGCGTGATGACAGAGGACGTTTTCCTCGGACTTAGTGACAAAGATCCGTCATCAGCTCATTGTGAAGCGATGGTGGTCAGAGTGGAGTGTCCACAGCACCGCCTTGAAGATATTGAACTGGATGTAAAGAGACAGAAGCTACTGCTTCTTTCCTCCACCTTGTACGTGAAAACTCATGCTTTCAACTGTATTTTACCAACTAATTGCCGCTTCAACATGATAGAAAACTCGTGTTACACTTGCCGTATCCTGTACGCCACCTCGAAGGTCAAGCTAAATGGGACCACAAGACTCACTCGTTGTCTGTCTCGCTGCCTATCATCCGAGACGACTGGTAGACAACCTAGTAAAAAGGGTCCACCTAATGTAGCCATTATTGCTCTCCAATTGTAGTTTTGCTCTTATTTGAATAATTCACTATAGTGTCTCTGAGTTTTAGCCAGTCAGAAACTACCTTCACCTTCCTGCTGCGTCAATGGCGCTACTGTCGTCCCCGCGCTTTGAGGCCATCCGCCTGATCCGCGAGCAGCTCCGTTGTACATTATGGTAAGTAGTCTGTATCCTTTTACCCTTGGTATACCGCTAATACGTCTCAACTCACCGTCACAACCAAATGCTCTTCAACTGTAGTGGCAATATATTCCAAGATCCGCAATGTCTCGACTGTAAACACAACTTCTGCCACTCCTGCATCATATTGCACCTCCGCCGGAACAACAGCCAGTGTCCTATATGTCAATTACCTACGAGACCCAGTGAAGTGACTCGGAATCAGTTCTTAGAGAGTATTTTGGCGGCTTGGAATGGAGTTGAGACGGAGCTGGAGGCTCTTAATGGAGACCCAACGCTGCACGCCACTACAATTACTATGGAGGATACTGATACAGCTTTCTATCGAGCTACACATGGAGCTGGAGCTGTTGGCCCCTCATCTACTGAGAGTGAAGGTACCCAAGAGGAGAAACAGCAATCCAGAGGCCCCGTAGCCAACCACAAGTGGAACATTGACACACAGGGGATCCGACAGGAGCTTAAGCTGGAACAACCTTATTTACCGCAGAATTATGGCCATGCACAGGGTAGTACAGCGCACTGGAAGAAAACGAGTAGCAGTGACTTGCCGGATGACTATGGAGGAGCGAGTAGTTTAGGAAACGGAACCAGTGAACAAAGGAGAAAGAATGAGAAGAAGAAGCAGAAGAAGAAGAAGAAGAAAGTGGCTTCGTTGGATGAAGCGTCTGAAGAGCAGAAGGAAGCCGAGCAGGGAAGTTTATCGTCGCAGTCGAACAGTTTGATGGCGACGCAGGAGGTGGAGAGTTATTTGGATCGGATTACGAAGCAGAGAGAAGCTTTGAGTCAGTGGGAGCGAAGCCATCAGGGTAAAAGCGATGGGGAAGTGTCTCTTTTGAATCTGGAACGATCTCTTCAAAGCAGCAATGGGTTTGATGAATTGATTAAGGAGAGGCGAA
The DNA here is from genome assembly GCA_031305395.1 of Phytophthora citrophthora. Lineage (NCBI taxonomy): Eukaryota > Oomycota > Peronosporomycetes > Peronosporales > Peronosporaceae > Phytophthora > Phytophthora citrophthora. The sequence continues at coordinate 279,968 of JASMQC010000035.1, forward strand.
GAGAGTCGCAGAACGATGGAGACGGCGATCTGTTGACGCAAATGACACAAATGACACAGATGCCGCCGTCTACGAGTGCGCTGGAGTCTCCCGATTTGCTTGCGACGTTCAGACGACGGCAACACGACAGCGACAGTGACCAGCGACCTGTTAAACGACGAGTTTTACTATCCTCACCACCACCACTGCATCCTAGTGGACGCTTGTCGTCTCCATCTCGAAAGAGACTTCGAATGCCTACACCAAAGGACAACAAGTACCCACTATTTGGTCGCAACAATGCGTCGGCCATTGATTTATCCGTCGATTCGGACGATGACGATGAGGTACCAGACAGTGAACCAGCAACAGTGCTACCAGATGCAGAGTACAAGTCAGCCGATGACCAAGATAGTGACTATAATGATGACGAAGACGAGTACGAGATGAAACCGGCTGTGCCCCTGCCACCGTCACCTGAGCACAAACCGCCGTCCCCGTCCGAAAACTCCCCAGATCGGCACCGCGAGCGGCTAAAGTGCGTGTTTTCACGGAAGAAAGAGCGCGTCAGCGAGGATTTCCGTAGTGCCATTACTGCTTTCCAATCTGGAGAGAAGCAACGTGATAGTCCTCAGTCCCAAGCTGCGAAGCAATTGGCATTAACGTCATCTTTCCCTGCAAAAAAAGAATCCGCTGCAAGTACAAGTGAAAAGAAGCGACAAGCTGCAAGTCCGAGCCCCGGAGTCTCCGCGAAGCCTCCTATCCACACCTCAAGCAGTGTGAAAGCATCCTTTAGAACTGAAACAGGTTCTAGTTTTGTATTTGTGGGCTCAGATCTCTCGCGGGAGGAGGTGAAGCGCGTTCTGGAAGCAACTCAACAACTGGGTGGCAAGTTTGGACAAGACTTTGATTTGAAACGCGATGCAGTTTCAAACCACTTCTGTACATCTGTGACGCATTTGATCACGAGAGCAGTTCCGCCAATAGGTTCTAAGCCTGGTGCACTTCCGACCGAGTTGAGATGTAAACGCACTGCCAAGTACATGCGCGCACTGGCTGAAGGCAGTTTCGTGATGGATTTCTCGTGGATCACAGCCAGTTTATCAGCAGGTCGGTGGCTCACAGAAGAGCCGTTCGAGATGATCGGAGACATCTACAGTGATGCAGTGGGGAAACCACACGAAGGTCGACTCCGACGAGCTGAAACCGGACGACGTAACAGTATTTTCAACATGTTCTGCTTCGTGCTGCTCGTGTCAGAGAAGGAGTTCGACTTCCAGTTCGCGTCAGTCAAGGCTCTTGTGAATAATTTCGGGGGAACGATCATCTACGGCGACAAATTCTCCAAACTTAACCCCAAGCAGCGGTCCCGTCGTACCCCTATCGGCGTGGTGTCTAAAACCACGTTGCCATTGGACGCTAAGGCGAAATGGCAACAATTCCGGATTCCAATTGTTCGTATCACGTGGATCTTCGACAGTGTGAGCCATCTCGAAGTTCTACCTTTTGACGACTACTACCCGTATTAAATTCCAAAATCTGTGTCATTTGAAACTTGTGTTCTCTTCTCTTTTGTTTTTCTTAAAAACCTAAATCTGTTCGTGTTTTTGAGTCGCATCAAATTACCGACTCTTAGTCGACTTGTCTCCGTCCACAGGCACTTGCATCTCAAAGATATCCAGATGGCCCTCGTTCTTTACTGCGATGTTGATGTTAGCTCCACTGGCCACTTTGATGTGGCGTTGGACGCACTCGAGCAATTCCTTTTGCAGAGCTGCCAGGTCCACCCCAGCCAGCACTTGAGAACCGCGTTGATGCGCCAAAATGATCTGCAGACGCTCCTTGGCCACCGACTTGGAAGATGAAGCGCTCGTCTGTTCTGCCTCCCCGAAGAGAGACGCCAGCCACTTCTTAGCACCGTGGCGAGAGTTCGCCCCCACACGCGCAGCCATTTTACTAGGAGCTCTTATTTATTACGTACAGTGCTGTCTGGATACTGGACGACTGAGGGCTGTTTTAACGAATTATTTTAGCCAATCAGAAGAAGAAGAGACGATGAATTTGTGACGACGACGCGAAAGAGGTTTGACCACCACAAGATAAGCTCTACCACTAAAGTTGAGCATAGTGGTGCTACGTGTTCATGAATCTCAACGTTGGTTCTATATTGATACTAGTAAAGTGTTGATGGAATAATGTGTGGATTGGTCAGATAACTATGAAGTCAACTGGATCTTTTAATTGTGAGCGCAGCTTTCCAAAACGGAAGCCGCGCTCTCACCTGTAGTGTTCCTCATTCCAATCCTAGCGATAGATAATATTGTTGCGAGTGTGGTGGTATTCAGCTGAAAATTGAAAAGTTACGCTTGGTTCTCGTCACGTTCGGAGGAATGCGTTCCAGCCGTCGGACAGGGATAAGTTTGAGTCATCATGATACGCACTCGCACTCGCTTAATAGAATTCCAGCAACCTTTCACTTGAATCCAGGCACCAGCAACACACGCAAGATCACACTTTGCTATAGCTATTCGTTGAGTGATCAGTCAAGAGGGAGTGACCCCTCGGAATCAGTTCTCTTCATCCATAATGAGTCGAAGCGAGCTGGGTTAATTACTTGTCATCATTACACTCACGCAGGTCTACAACATACAGATAAATACACTGGGTAGGAGGAATGTTCATGCACAGAGCTGTTAATCAATGTGCTGATGAAGTACTCGACACGAAGTTTCAGACTGGGGCGGCGACATTCTTGGTTTTCGAATCATCACATTCCATAGATACAAAAGGCTTCCACACACGCAAAAGAAGAAGAAGAAGAAAAAGATATTCCCGTAACTGATGGTCCTTTGGTTGAGCCGACAAAACTCCAAGTGTCTGACGATTCATGTTGTCGAGGAATTGCTGCTAAAATGGATGGTGGAATCGATACTGGACCGGTTACAATTTAACCGGTTACACGGTTCAGAAATGCTGCGATGTGATTAATGGAGGCTACTATTTATGGAAAGTGGGAGACGGTTTATCCCATAAATAAGAAGTTGAAGTGCTTCAACAAGAGCTTTTGGTTGATGGCGATGAGAAGCAGTCAAAACAAAATTGTATTATCTATCTCTTCACCCTGTGAACTGCTCAAAAACACGCTCTAGGGACAACTCGCTAACGCTGTACTGTGCTATGTGGAAGCGCTTCTTGTTCTCTTCCATGAGTCCAAACACCTCAGCCAGGCCGAAGATGTCGGTGCACGTAGTCTCGTATACCCCGTTAGTGTTGCTACCACTTCCACGTGCAACGTCGAGGTCAGCAGAAACCACAGCTTCACCAGATCGCGTCGTCATCTCATCCTTAAAGAGCTGCGTCTCCAGACGAGCAAAGGCTTCTTGTAGAAGCCACTCTTGCACGAACTCGATGGTGGAAATGACAGGGTACCCCTTGGGTGCATTCCCAGGCGATGGGACAGCTTCATCCGACTCGACGCTTGATCGGAGACCTGCCAACCAAGTCTTGCTGTGCTGTCGAGAGACCGCTGCAGTAGCAGCGTCACCGTTCTTGTGGAGTAGACCATGGCATAATGCCCAGGCATCTTCAAGCTCGTGGACCGGAATGCCTCCTTGCTCTAATCCTGCTCGGCGTGCGCTCGTTGTCGGCCTTGCTTTGATCGAGCGTTTGATCTGATCAGCGTAGTGCTCGACCTGCTCAGCGTTCCAGATAGTGGCGCTATCGAGACGAATACTGATCGAGATTCCACGTGAAACGCGCTGTTTCAAGTCTGGAATGCTGCCGGACCACACCAGTTTCCCCTTGAAAAGCACCACTGCGTTCGCACAAACAGCCTCGGCCTCTTCCATGCTGTGTGTAGTGAATAAGCAGCTCGTGCGGTTGTGGCTCTGTCGCTTCTCGTACAGAACACGCCACATTAAACGTCGGGCCACCACGTCAACGCCTGCCGATGGCTCATCCAACAGCAAGAGTGACGTGTGATCGCTCAAGAGTGCCAACGCCAGCATAAGTCGTCGCTTGTTACCTCCACTCAGATGTGAAGCTGCCGTTTTCTCGACTGGGAACAGATCCAACCGCCGCATAAGCTCATCGATCACAGCTCCTTCGGACATCAAAGCGTTGCTATGGCAACATCGCAGACGGTAGAACAGCTCGAGATGCTCGCGAACGCTTAAGTCGTTAAAGTAATGGTTGCCTTGGGCACAGTAACCGTATCTTGTGCTAGCCTCCCGTGGCTGCGCGGTAACATCGTATGAGTCGATGAATGCCTTGCCAGTTGTTGGTATAATCCCAGAAGTCAAGATCTCAAACATCGTCGATTTGCCAGACCCGTTGACGCCTAGCAGCGCCACACAGTCACGCTTTTCCACCGAGAAGCTAACGTCGTTCAACGCCACAACCTGGCCACTTTCATTCACCACTGCAGCAGTTCCTTCGGCATTCTCAGCTGCTTGTTCCTCTGCTGTCTTCTTTCGAGGGTTGAACACCTGCGAGACCCGCATCACACGCACCATGTCGGAATTGGGGCTTTCTTCATCGAAAGAGATAGGAGACTGATCAGCTTCCGAGTATCCTTGGCCATGTCTGCGCCAACACGGCAAGAAGCGCTGCATCCGACGCCACTTGTTTCTCATTGCGTGCCTAGCTAGTGTCGGGTACATTTGGAACTGATCAATGACGAGCAGCAACACTGTGTAAATCAAACCAGACATCACTAAAGCAAGCCAACTGCTTCCAGAAATCTCCCAATCCCACACCGAAGCCTTCGGACCCCCAGTTAGCCCCTCCAACATAGCAAACGGATTTCCACCAAGATCATCGCCAACTGCAAGACACTGTCTTCGCATCGGGGCCCATGATACCGTCACAATATCCAAAATCGCAGTGCCGAAGGAATACAGAGGCAAGAACTGCAAAAAGTACGTAAAAAAATTCACCTTGGCGCATATTCCAGGCACCATCGACAAGGCAAACACGATAGAAGCCGCCATGATCTGGAACATAGAGGCGTACGACATGTACGACTGCGCCGACGAGTGGGATGCAAAGACCAGTGAACACAAGTACTGCGCCGGGAGAATTGACAAGCCAAAGATGGCCATCGAGACAAACCAAGCCAAAATGATCTCAGCAGTCAGCGAAGCTGAGAACACTGCGAGAATGATACAAATGGTGATGGCCGCGATGGTGTACACCATGTAGTCGAACAGGAAGTGCGACAGCCAGTACAAGGCTGACGCATTTTCGGTCTCGAGGTGCTGGTACTGGATCCGTTTCAAGCCGCTCTCTTTCTCCCGCACAACTGGCGCAACGTAGAAACCCACAATTGAGCTCATCGTCATTAGCATGTAAAATGCCACCATGATCCGTCGTACAACATTAACAGCTTCATCAGGATCCAATGCTACACCGTCCTCATCAGTAGTCACTCCTGTGCCAATTTCAATCTCAATCGGAAAAATTCCTCGCTTCACGACTAAGTCGCAATTATCGATGCCAGGGGCGTTCTCGTGCTTTGAGCGGGCTTTACAATAGGCTTGGGACATCCATTGCAGCGTCACTGGCAAAGAACGACGCACAGTTTCGTTATAGTAAAGTGAGTACGTCATCACTGGAGCGGAAACGGTGCCGTGCGTCGCCCAATCCACTTCCGACACAAAGATCCCAGCGAAATACGTCGTAGAATTGTCTAGTGCGATCGCGTCCAGCATCTCCTGCTCGGTTGTCGCGCTTTTGTCAAACACAACCGAGTGTGTGCTGGGTTCCAACTGAGCAACGAGATCTGAAACTGAGTCTGTGGCCGCCGACGCAGACGAAATGAAGAATGCTGCATCCTTGGAAGACGGTGACAAAGCCGTTACTGTTTCAATAGACCCACTGGAAGTGAGCAGGTGCTGAAGAACAGCCATGAGGATGGCAAAAAAGCCAATGGGCCATACATACTGGGCAAACAGGGACTTCTTGTCGCGTGAAGACATCTGCGTACGCTTGATGACCAATGCACGAAGCTGAGACATCGAGTGCTTCCATCTTGGGAGTCTCCTGTCGATACCGGTAGAGCGCAAATCTGGGTGGGCTTTCGTTTTCTCATCCTTCCGCTTTGAATCAGCATGGTCGGCACTTTGGGTTGAATCCACATCGTCTTTGGCGTGATAATAAACATCTTCACCTTCCGTCACTTTGACAAACACATCCTCCAAGTCAGTCGCTGCAACCGCGTAACGCTTGATAATCCCGCTCTGCTTCATTGTCTCCAGCTCTTTGAAGAGCTCAGCAAAGCGTCGCTCTTCACCGTCACTCAGCTGAACACGCGTTTCCCACTTGTTATCACTGACAATTGCCGCATTCGGTACGTACTTCCTCAGCGTTGTCATCAAGAGGTCTGCCCAGGCTTCGCGTTGTGATTGCTGGCGGCTAAACCCGTCTCCTTCGTCCGAATTCTCGTTGTGTACAACTGTGAGTTTGTAACCCACACCAAACCGATTCCGAAGGAACAGACTTGAGCCGCAGCATTTCAGCTTACCCTCCGCGACAATTCCGATATTCTCACACAAAGCTTGCGCTTCCTGCATCGAATGTGTGGTTAAAATCACCGCCCGGTGAGTTACAGCGCGCTTCAGTGCGTCCCACGTGTCCAACCGCGCTTTCATGTCCATACCAGCAGTCGGTTCGTCTAGCAGAAGCACTCGAGATTGATCCAATAGTGACAGCACAAGAGACAACTTACGCTTCTGACCTCCTGACAAAGTCTTAGCTAACGCGTCACGCTTCTCATCCAGGCCGAATTGCTGCAATTTACTGTACCAGGTCTGTTTTGAAACGGTCTTGACACCCATCGTTGCTTTAAGTGCGCAAACCAGTGACAAATGCTCCCAAACAGTCAAATCGTCGTAAAGAATGTTCTGCTGGAAGCACACACTCAGACTTTGCCTTACTGCCTGTGGGTTGTTCGCCACGCTAATAGATCCACCCACGTAGGCATCTCCACTGGTGGGTGATAAGATCCCACTCAGAATCGACAGGGTTGTACTCTTACCGGCGCCATTAGGGCCCAGCAACCCGAAAATCTCTCCTTTCCTGACTCCAAACGATACGTTCTTTAATGCCACTTTGCCATTCGGATACGTCTTGGACAATGACTGCACAAAAAGCGTTGGCCGGAAGTGCTGCAAGTATTCTGGAAGAGATTGCTCGCGAAGAGTATCATCCAATCGATCATTTGTTCCATCCTGGCCCATGTCGGTCAGTCGCATAGATTCTTCGTTATCATCTGACGATCCCTGCAAATTCAACTTTTTGGGGAACCAGTAGGACGGTTGGAACACGAAATACCACTTCTGCTGCACTCCGTATGTGCGGGGAAAAACGTTCTCCAAATACCACCCAAGAAGCAAGTACCCTGCTGATTGAGCAGCCATCATGCGGCAGGGTTCCGCTACAGTGTGATACGTGACCGGCCTTTGAGCTAACGTCACTGCGTCAAACGCCAGGATGTCATGCAATGTAGCCATGAATACCACCGGAGAACTGAATCCATCCAAGCCAGCCAGTAGCAATGCTAATGACTCGGAAGAAGCCACTGCATCTTCACCCACCATCGATCGAATAAACGTTCCAGCACTTAGAACAAAATAGACCAGAGGCGCGCATGCTGCTGCTGTCTTTGTCTGATTGAACATCGGAGTGATAGCAATACCAAAAAACAGAATACTCGATACAAATGTCACCAAAAGCAGGAAGAAATACCAATTTCCGGAAGTTGTAGCAGCAAACATGCTGCCACTCAGTAGCCACATTCCAATCAGGGACACCACTGCTGAAGCAATGAAGTACAGCAAAAACCAACTGATCAACAACGCCATCGCTGGCAAACCCATGATCATCAGATACTCCTTCAGTTGCTTCTCTTTCTCAGCCACGACATCACGGACCAATCGCACGTACGGCCACAAAAACAGATAGGCCATGTAGAAAACAATGTTACCTTCAAGCTGACCAGAAATGGTGTTCGCAGGACGACTTGGTAGCGCCGACACACTTAGAGTGTCCAGCTCGTCACTTGATGCCGCTTTCGTGATGAGACTCGACAAGAAATACTGCACTTCATGTGAGAGGTTTCCTTTCGTCACTGCAATTTTACATCCGGGCACGCTTCGGCCAAGCGGCGACGTCGCTGGCAAATCGCCCCATTGGAGATTGCCAATCGACAGCATCTTGTTCACAGTCTGGCAAACAAGTTCAGGTGACAGTGAACTGATGTCCACCAACTCGTTATTGGCAAAAGTGGTCGTGTTTTCGCGGATGAGCATATTCAGCGACATCTGAAACGGCATGATGTTCGGGAACAGCAAAGTGCGGTTGAACATCAGATCTTTCGAGAAAAATTTGGCCAATTGGTCCTCCGATTCGTCCTCTGACGGATCGTGCATACCTTTCTGGTAAAACAACGCCAGTAATTCCAATGGATGTGAATCCTCCTCCTCGTTTTCCACTTCAGCTCTTCTCACGTCCAGACCAGCATAAATATTCCATCCACTTTCCTTCGGAAACGCCAACATCACTTCATTCGCTTCTTCATTGGACTTTGTGTCATCAAAAGGAATAAGTTTTGTCTTGTCCACGTAACTTGAAATTCCCAGCTCCTTAGCTGCAGGATATTGCCTACAAGTACATCAAAAACAACAAATTAGTATCGTCTCGAGCCAAAAGGACAGCATTCTCCATCTATTTCACCTGTTGAGGAACTGTAGCAACAGTTGTGAGTCTTTTCGCTGCAAAACTGCCAAGCTCTGGTTGCTTTTTGCCAGTAATAGAGGCAATGCTGCCATAAACAAAGAAGCTGGCTCGTGCCTCACTTGCATCCCCCCATCCATTACTTCTTCCGCGATATCATCTTCATCTTGCGCCATTAACCCACGACCCATGAAGGCATCGAGGCCACCGCCAGGCATCACCAACTGGGCATTATACTGACACATTTTCTGAATGAGCAGCATCAATAAACTCAGCGGGACGATGATGTCCGTCACTAAGGCTGGCCATAACCAGCGTTTACCGAGACGTCCGCGGTTAAAGCGGCTCTCACGCTGCTTCACGCGCCAGTTCTTCCACAGCAGCACACCTACGCTGTTCCACAGACCTGCCATTTCTCCGAGTGAGGGTTTCCAGTCCCAGGGACGCGTGCCCAGCAGGTAATGAGATTCTGAGCGGGATGGGAAGGCTGACTCCGGCGGCGTGTTGAATGACCATCACTCCGAAAAACCGATACTGTACCTATAAATCTACCGGTATTTTAACTTAAAACCGGTACAGCACGAAATGTACTGAGTTGTGGTCTGCGAATATTGCGAGAAGCAGTTTTCCTCAAGAGGGATTAAACGCCATCAAACCTCCTGCAAGAACAAAGAAGAACAAATTCTGCATCCTGACTGAGCTCGTGTTCGAGAATATCCTGAGCTTTATGAACAACCAGACACTAACCAAGATGCAGATGATCATGGGAGACCACTACCAGAATTGTGAACCTGATCTGGCCCAATTGTGCTGCAAATGCGAGAACGACAACCTCCCCATCGCCAAGCACTTGTGTCGAGAGTGCGAGTTTGAGCGAAACTACTACGACCATTGTGTAAGAAGGTAATGTGCACAGCTGTCTTAAGGTGTCAAGGACTTATCGTGGATTCCTGAGACGTCTCCGGGAAGCCGCCTCTATGATCGTTGTGAATTGGAGAAGAACATGTTGGAATTATGCGGTCGAAACTGGCCTGGGTGCGAGAAGTAACGACGCAACGCGTCAAGAGGGAAGAGGCTAAACGGAGAGAAGAAGAACGACAGTATGTGATAATGCACCTGGACCCTGACTTCCAAACGTACTTCTACAGGTTGGTCTCTGCCGGTATACCTGCTCGCTATACCGCTCTGGAGAGAGGTCAAACCAAGTTTGAAGAGCTGAAGTAGGCTCTGACCAAGCGTGGACCTCCACCTGAACCCGATTTTCAGCATTGCAGCGCGTTTATCATGGCGAAATCGGGGAATTTGAACGAAGTCGTCGACAACATGGAGGAGAAACACTTTCTTTTCACACAGACGGAGTATGCAAGACTTAGCGGGGATAGAAGCGAGGCTGATCGACGCAGGAAAGACCCCGATACAATTGAAACGCACCAGCAACAAGAGGTTTATTGGAACAAAATCAAAGCGGACTTATGCGTGCAGTATTTACTCGACAACAAGGGGGTGACGATCCCGCAGAAATGGGAGAAGTGTCGTCAACGCTTTGAAGAAGTTGTTTCTGAAAGCCTGGACCCAAACTACAAGCAGTTTACTTTTACTCTGGAAAAGCGAACCACCAGCTGAAAACATAAATACGGCCAGTTTGAAAGTGCCTCGGAACTCGAATACCCAGCGAAAGTGGAAGTGTTATCTACACACGATGACGTGAATACTTCACACACACTGCTGTACATGAGTGAAGTACCGCGTGATGACAGTTTCGTGTCTGTTGTCCTTATTTCACTTTAGTAAATTTGTCCCAAAGTGCATTTCATTTTCACGGCGAGTGAATCTAACACGGTGTAAATGCAATTCTTCAGAATAAATCGACGCAATTTATCTGGGACGCGATGTTTTGGTTACTTTCTTTCATTTATAAGACTGTGGTCAATGTCAACAAGCATCACTCACATTTGTACTTCGTGTTCTTTGGATTTGGTATTATTATACTTCGTCAAACCACGAGGATATGACAAAACGGGCATCAACTCACGCCTTCACCGACCATGGTGTCAAGATGGCCAAAGTGAATGTGTTGTGCAACTTTTGTGATAAGCCGTTCTCGGCCCGAGGGATTAAACGCCATCAAACCTCCTGCAAGAACAAGAAGAGTTGGACAGAAAACCACACACCTCGATCCTACAAATTCTGTATCCTGACTGAGCTCGTGTTCGAGAATATCCTGAGCTTTATGAACAACCAGACACTAACCAAGATGCAGATGGTCACGGGAGATCATTACCAAAATTGTGAGCCCGATTTGGCTAAGTGGTGCTGCAAGTGTGAGAACAACAACCTCCCCATCGCCAAGCACTTGTGCCGAGAGTGTGAATATGCTACCAATGGCTTCAACCGTTGCGTGACAAGGGCGGATGCTCAGAAGTTTTATGGCGTTAAAGATTTCGGTGGTTTTAGAGAAGAATCAAAATGTGGCACCTATCACTATTATCTCTATGCATTGGAGAAGCACATGTTGGAAAAATGCGGCTCGAAGATGGGCTGGGTGCGTGAATTCGCCGCACAACGCGCTAGAAGTGAAGCAGCTCAACGCAGGAAGAAAGAACGGGAGTCTATGATAGCGCAGCTCGACCCTGACTTCCGAAAGTATGTCTCGGGAATGGTTTGTAACCGTGAATCTGCCCGCTACATGTATAGTGTCCTGGAGAAAGGCGAAGCGAAGTTCAGAGAGCTGAAGGAGGCCCTGACGGAGCGTGGACTTCCACCTAAATTTGATTACCAGTATTGCAAAGCGTTTATCATGATGAGATATGGGAGTTTGGACCAGGTGGTGGACAGCATGGAGGAGAAACACTTTCTTTTCACTCACACTACGTATCCACGACTGAGTGATGACAAAACTTACGCTGATCAAGACGAAAGAACTATCTCTTACTTGGAGAGAGGGTGGAAGAAATTCAAAGCAGACTTGTGCGTGCAGTATCTACTCGACAACAAAGGATTAACGATCCCACAGGTATGGGAGAGGTGTCGCCAACGCTTTGAAGAAGTTGTTTCGGAAAACTTGGACCCAAAGCTGCGAGCACTCTACATTTATTCAGGAACCACCAGTTGAAGACTCAGCTAAACGCAAACATCATTCTAAGTTCAATTCAAGTTTTGGAAATAAGTGCCATTATTTACATGGTGAGGTACATTAATGTCAGGCAAATGTTAGAATGCAATCCGTACAAGGGGGGGGGGGGGGGGGGGGGGGGCTACAAACTGGCTGGTAGCGTCCAAAGGTGATAGAAGCCCCAATGAGAAGACTGTGATGGGCTTAATGTAGCGCTGGAACAGCTTTCCAGTACATTATGGTACCAGCGTCTTGAAACGTTGCGTTAAAGTGCGGATACCATTGCTCCCTATCCGTTATGTAGTCATCCCATTTACCCTTTGCTGTGCGGCAATGTACAGAGCTGGTCCGCGTCTGCGAATACTGTACCATAATTCTCCCTTCTCGAAGAATGGCCCTCCTCCAGTATGACGACAAAACAGGACAAGATCCTGAATGACCGCAGTAGCGATATTTCGTAATTTCCGTCACTCGATGGTGAATCTTGAAAACTCGGATCAGCAGGAGAAAGGTGTTTTTAGACTAGCAACGCATCTGAAACTATGTCAATGTACATCACTCACATTTGTACTTCGTGTTCTTTGGATTTGGTATTATTATACTTCGTCAAACCGCGAGGATATGACAAAACGGGCATCAACTCACGCCTTCACCGACCATGGTGTCAAGATGGCCAAAGTGAATGTGTTGTGCAACTTTTGTGATAAGCCGTTCTCGGCCCGAGGGATTAAACGCCATCAAACCTCCTGCAAGAACAAGAAGAGTTGGACAGAAAACCACACACCTCGATCCTACAAATTCTGTATCCTGACTGAGCTCGTGTTCGAGAATATCCTGAGCTTTATGAACAACCAGACACTAACCAAGATGCAGATGGTCACGGGAGATCATTACCAAAATTGTGAGCCCGATTTGGCTAAGTGGTGCTGCAAGTGTGAGAACAACAACCTCCCCATCGCCAAGCACTTGTGCCGAGAGTGTGAATATGCTACCAATGGCTTCAACCGTTGCGTGACAAGGGCGGATGCTCAGAAGTTTTATGGCGTTAAAGATTTCGGTGGTTTTAGAGAAGAATCAAAATGTGGCACCTATCACTATTATCTCTATGCATTGGAGAAGCACATGTTGGAAAAATGCGGCTCGAAGATGGCCTACCCAACGCGCCAAAAATGAAGAGGAACAACGTAAGAAAGAAGAACGAGAGTCTGTTATACCCAGATTTTCAAGACTACATATACACCTTCAAGATGTCCCGAAGAGGCAAATGCGTTCGTTATACTGCTTTGGACAGGTGTCAAACGAAGTTCAGAGAGCTGAAAGCGGCGCTTACAGAGCGTGGACTTCCACCTACACCCGATGTAAAGTATTGCAGCGCGTTTATCATGATGAAATCAGAGAATTTGGGTGAAGTGGTGGACAACGTGGAGGAGAAACACTTTCTCTTTACAGAGACGGAGCACCGGTACCGACAACGGTGTTCTCTGAAGAGCTTGAAGAAGAAACTCAAAGTGGATTTGTGCGTGCTGTATCTACTGGACAACAAGGGATTAACGACCCCACAGAAATGGGAGAACTGCCGTCAACGCTTTGATGAAGTGATGTCGGAAAATCTGGATCCAAAACTGCGAGCACTCTACATTTACTCGGGAGAAGCACCACCAGACTCAGAATTTGGACTATAAGTAGGCCCGAGCATCGCCCTAAGTTTTAATTTTGATTTTTAGTTAGCGTTTTGGTTTGGCGATCCGGACGAGAAGTTTTGGATCCACGCATTACTTGCTTCGTGATAACGTCCACATGTGACTTAAAAAAAGACTGCCCAACTGTGCTGGTAGGCCCTTCGATCGGATTCAACTTGCTTTGAGGCGGTAATTATGTTCAAATTACATTGACCTCGGTTTCTTCGAAGTCCGAAAATCTAGCCTGGAACTCGCAGCATATTTGTGCCAGCTAAGGTTCACATCCATCGTAATAATCTCCAGTGATCATTTGCATCTTCGTATTAACTCAAGAGAGACAGAGTTTTCAGGACCATTCTTATGGTAAAAGGGCACCAGTGAACGTTACGCGCAAATTGAAGAGAACTTACCGGTAGTTTTCTCAACTGCAGGTTTTCTAAAACCAAGGAAAGGTCCTGTTCTCTGAAATTACCGAGCTTACAGTAGTCAATTTCAACAAGCATCACTCACATTTGTACTTCGTGTTCTTTGGATTTGGTATTATTATACTTCGTCAAACCGCGAGGATATGACAAAACGGGCATCAACTCACGCCTTCACCGACCATGGTGTCAAGATGGCCAAAGTGAATGTGTTGTGCAACTTTTGTGATAAGCCGTTCTCGGCCCGAGGGATTAAACGCCATCAAACCTCCTGCAAGAACAAGAAGAGTTGGACAGAAAACCACACACCTCGATCCTACAAATTCTGTATCCTGACTGAGCTCGTGTTCGAGAATATCCTGAGCTTTATGAACAACCAGACACTAACCAAGATGCAGATGGTCACGGGAGATCATTACCAAAATTGTGAGCCCGATTTGGCTAAGTGGTGCTGCAAGTGTGAGAACAACAACCTCCCCATCGCCAAGCACTTGTGCCGAGAGTGTGAATATGCTACCAATGGCTTCAACCGTTGCGTGACAAGGGCGGATGCTCAGAAGTTTTATGGCGTTAAAGATTTCGGTGGTTTTAGAGAAGAATCAAAATGTGGCACCTATCACTATTATCTCTATGCATTGGAGAAGCACATGTTGGAAAAATGCGGCTCGAAGATGGGCTGGGTGCGTGAATTCGCCGCACAACGCGCTAGAAGTGAAGCAGCTCAACGCAGGAGAGAAGAGCGAGAGTCTATGATAGCGCAGCTCGACCCTGACTTTCAAAAGTACATAAAGTCCTTCACAGCATCCCGTAGCGGCAAATGTGTTCGTTATACTGCTCTGGAGGAAAGCCAAACAAAGTTCAGAGAGCTGAAGGAGGCTCTGGCAGAGCGTGGGCTTCCACCTACGCCCGACGTCAACTATTGTAGCGCGTTTATCATGGCAAAATCGGGGAATTTGGACCAAGTGTTGGACAACATGGAGGAGAAACATTTTCTCTTCACTCAGACGAAGTATGAACGACTGAACCGGGATAGATTCCGTTATGCATCGCATTGGGGGAACGAGACCAGGTTGACGAAAATCAAAGCGGACTTATGTGTGAAATATCTACTGAACAACAAGGGATTAACGATTCCGCAGAAATGGGAGAACTGTCGTCTTCGCTTTGATGAAGTTGTTTCGGAAAACCTGGATCCAAAACTGCGAGCACTCTACATTTACTCAGGAGAAGTGCCAGCAGAGGTTGATCATTCGGGAACTTTCTAGGCTCAAACATTTCTCTTTTCGTTTTGCGTTTAATTTTTTAACGAACTTGCACTCAGCCTTCTGCCACCTACGTTACAACAGTGATTAGTACAAGATCGTGAAGATCACTTTGGTGTTTTAGTTTCGTCGTGCAAGTCTGGTTTCAAATCAGAACAATGGAGCGATGTTAAAGTACGCACTGAAGTTCGGCTTGATGCGTGTAAAAAGAGAAAGATGATTTAAATCTCAAACGAGAAGGTAATGTTTGAGCCTAGGGAGTCTCTAAGTCTTCAGCTGGTGGTTGCATTTCTCCCAAGTAAATGTAGAGCGCTCGCAATTTTGGGTCTAGATTTTCCGACACAACTTTATCAAAGCTTTGACGGCACTTCTCCCATTTCTGCGGAATCGTCACCCGTTTGTTGTCCAGTAAATACTGCACGCATAAGTCCGCTTTGATTTTGTTCTGGCTGATCTCTTTTGCCTGATAGGATCCGGTCAAAGCGGGGTGTTTTCTCTCATGATCAGCATCGATTCTGTCCCCACTCAGTTGTGCATACTTCGTCTGAGTGAAAAGAAAGTGTTTCTCCTCCATGTTGTCGACGACTTCGTTCAAATTCCCCGATTTCGTTGTTATAAACGCGCTACAATACTGGAAATCAGGCTCAGGTGGAAGTCCACGCTTGGTCAGAGCCTTCTTCAGCTCTTCAAACTTGGTTTGACCTCTCTCCAGGGCGGTATAGCGAGCAGATATACCGGCAGAGACCATTCTGTAGAAGTACGTTTGGAAGTCAGGGTCCAGGCGATCTATGACAGACTGTCGTTCTTCTTTCTTGCGTTTTGCCTCTTCCCTCTTGACGCGTTGCCCCGCCACTTCTCGCAGCCAGGCCATCTTCGAGCCGTAAACTTGCAGCATGTATTCCTCCAGGTTAAAAAGATTATAAATCTGTCTTGACCACGACTTTTGCTCAATCCCTGAGAAGTCCTTGACGCCGTAAAGCCTGTATGCAGTACTCCTTCCTACACATCGGGAGTAGTGCGTTGCAGCAAACTCGCATTCTCGACATCTGTGATCGGAGGTGGTGAGGTTGTTGTTCTCACACTTGCAGCACCACTTAGCCAAATCGGGCTCACAATTTTGGTAATGATCTCCCGTGATCATCTGCATCTTGGTTAGTGTCTGGTTGTTCATAAAGCTCAGGATATTCTCGAACACGAGCTCAGTCAGGATACAGAATTTGTAGGATCGTGGTGTGTGCGCTTCCATCCAACTCTTCTTGCTCTTGCAGAAAGTTTGGTGGCGTTTAATCCCTCTTGAGGAAAACTGCTTCTCGCAATATTCGCAGACTACAACAGCTGGCAGCTTCACTTTCTTACCTCCATGGCCAGCAAGATCGTGAGCTGAGACCCGCTTCGGCATTGTCGAGGTTTTAACGAAACTCAGAGAATACCAAATCTATAACGTGAGAACCCGTCCCCTTTTCAATGTCAACGAGCATCATTCGTGCCACCAAACTTAAAATAAAGTAAAAGCACAATTCTCGAAGATTTCGGTTGAAACCCTCCCCAAGGCCATCACAACGTTTTTTTTTTTTTTCCATTGTATGTCAATTTCAAGCGGTGAAAACTGAAAGATCTCCAAACATTAAATGAAGCCTTCAGCAAGGTAGCTTGTCCTAGGAATTCGCATGCTTGTACTGCTCTCGTTGTAAGTTTCTGTGGGAAAGAAGAGAAATCAAGCTCAAGCCTGCTTAATTGGCACGTCGCACAACTGCTACCTTAACTTCGTGTGTTTAGCCTTGTAGCCATGTTCGCTTCAACATGAAACGGCCGATGCTAAACTCGGAACAAGCAACATCTCTGCAACTCAAAGAAAAGCCAGATTTCATTTTACGAAAAATTAGCTTACTACATCACAGCGTCGTGTTTTGAAAATAGCCCATCTCACCTTGTTAAGTTGCTACTTCGCAACTTAAGTTTTCATGTTGGCTTCAAAGACATGACCTCCATGCAGCACTTGCCCGTTGCCAGCAGAACGAGACGAGCGGTCGGCATCTCACGCGACTCCACCCCCAACCGAGTGACAATGGACCTACTCAACGCTGTGTGGAACTTCTCTTTTGGCGGGGACAAGGACGTGGCGGAAGGGCAGAAGGCACTCGAGCAAATTCAGGACCTTTTGGTCAAAGCCATCACCAAGTATGAAGGCGCTCTACACGCACTCACACGTGAAGAGATCGCTCCCATTAAAGCCATTTGCGACCAGCTCTTCCCTGCCAATTGTAACGCTTTGTGTGTTTGTTTACTAGCTCGTATAAGAAGGAAATTAACGCTTTTAATTTGTGATATATGTATAGTTCAACTGAAGGTGCCTGGAACAGAAGGAAGTGGACCTGAACGCCCCAAACGCGTGCACTACCAGCACGTCTACGAGGACGAGACGTTCTCCATTGGGTAAGTTTCATAGTGATTGGTTGACTTAGTAATACAACTAACTGCTGTGTTGTTCAGTATCTTCATCTTGCCACCGGGCGCGTCGATTCCATTGCATGACCACCCAGGTATGAGCGTGATCTCGCGCTTGCTGTATGGCTCACTGCATGTCAAGTCGTATGATCTCGTCAAAGACAGCACCACATCGAGCGGTAAGAAGTTTACAGCGCGTCTCCTAGTGGACGAGGTCGTCACAGCCCCTCACACGACGGAGTTGCTTCCAGACTTTGGCAACCTCCACGAACTCGTCGGTGGAGACGATATCGGTTGCGCGTTCTTCGACATCATTACGCCACCCTACGACGCTAACGTAGGACGGGACTGCACGTATTTCCGAGTAGTGGATGCCAAGGAAAACAGTGAGAAGCTCGTGACGCTCGAGTCGTACGTACCACTGGACTTTGACGTTGCTACAGAAGCCTACCACGGCCCCCACTTACAGCGTTATGTGAGTTAAGAACAATACTTTCAGCAGTAAATAAAAAACAAGAACTAGTAAATGGTGGAGCTCAAAAGAATATCATTTCAAACTGAATTGATACACTAGGAAGAAGCCACTTAGTTCTCCGACGGCATCGAGCGCAGGATGTCCGAGTCACCGGCGTCCAGGATGCACATGCACGACACGCGGAAGTACTTACCGCAAGCCGTACCAAGGTCGTTGTTGGTGCCCGTGAAGTGGTGCACGCCAGTCTTGGCAAGCATCGAGTAGTACTCGACCTCCGACTTGCGAAGAGGAGGCGTGTTGGAGGCCAGGATCACGAGCTTAGCCTTGCCGCTGCGCAGGTTCTTCAGGGTCTGCTTGTAGCCCAGAGCGACCTTACCGGAGCGCATGACCAGCTGCAGGCGCGAGTTGATGTTGTCCGAGGACTTCTTCTGCTCATTTAGAAAAATGACACAACCACGAATTAATACAATTAAAACTTTCCTCCATCGAACGAGAGCGCAAAAAGCGCCCTCTTTCCCATCCGTTCGACTTCGCAGGAGAGACAATAACCACGTCAAAGCATAAGTGCATGAAGCGACTATGGGTTATTGTCAAAGTATGCCCATTAACCCACTCGATAGGAGTTTGGTAATTTATTGGGTGCGAAGAGCGACGTAGAACCTCGTCCACCGGATAGAAAAGCGAGCACCTTATAGCGCTTGAATAGAAGAGTGCTCAGGTCCATACCGACTTCTTAGAGGCAACCATCTTGATCTTGATTCGTAGCTCCACGGAATTACAAGTGAGGGGATGGAAGAGCAGGTGGCTAAACGTATACGCTCGTCGCCACCAACCAAAAGTATGGAGTGGGCCACATTAAAATAGGCTTGACTGGTGTTAAAAATAAAAGCAATGATTGGTTGAAAAATGTAGTCGATCACCGAAAACGGAGAGGCGACCCAATCATTACGAGTTGGCTACATCCACGGGTCCGTTGATCTTGAAGTCGCCAATCTGGTACTCTTGGCCTAAATCGGCGTGGTTGCTTCGAGCACGAGCCACAATAAACTCGTAAAAGCTGAATGGTCGATAGTTCGGCACCTCACCTTCTTTCACCACAATTGGCTCCACTTGCACGTCGAAACTCGGGAAGTAGAAGAACGGAGCTGTGAAGCGACTGGACTTGCCATTGGCCACTACTCGATGCAATGGCGCCACGAATTTGTCGTTTGACCACACTTGGGTCAAGTCACCAGTGTTGATAGTGTACGTTCCCTTACGTGGTGGGACGTTGACCCACGAGTTCGACTCTCGGTGCAGTACCTGGAGCGAAGCCACATCGTCATCTTGGAGTACGATGGTAAGGGCGGTTGCATCCGTGTGATCATGCACACCCATGATCTTCTCCGGTTCTGGAGCTATGGGGAAGTGGTTCAGCCTCATAACGCTGGGGTGGTTTCCATGGAAAAACTTGTCGAAGAACGTTGGTTCTTCGCCTAACGCAACAGCGAACAACTTCATCAACCGACGCGACATGTATGCCATTCTCTCGAAGTACGTCTGCATCATGTGGCGGAAACCAGGGAGCGTTTGCTCGTCCAACCACTGGTTTTGTAATTTTTTTCCACCCGGTGGATCATCCTCGTGTTCTCCAGTGAAATCGAAACATTCTTTCCAGTCCGTTTTGTTCTTGGTCAGCTCCTTCTCGATGTATCCACGGACATTCGTTTCAGAACGTGCCACACTGCGCTTGGTCTCCTTAGGGAGATGGAAGAAGGAGCGCATGTTTGACCGGAACTTTTCCATCTCGCTTTCAGGCATTCCGTGGTTGGTAACGTAGAAGAAGCCCCACTCACTGGCAGCAGCGCGAATGTTCTCCACAGTTTCACGGAGAGTAGAGTCCTCGATGTTCCTCAGCGCGGCGTCGACTTCAGCGTCAGTAGTGAGCGCCATAAGAGGGCTGATATCGACAGTGGGGACTTGGTGGACTTCCATCTTCTTCGCAGATTTCGGAATGAGAACAGCGACTATTGGCACTAAAGTAGCCACTAAGTTTTTTAAAATAAATCGAAGGAGGAAGAAAATATGCTTTTCATCAGCTTTGACGAGAATCGTTGGTCATTTCCAGACTTTAGATGAGCATGTCAACCCGAGCGTCAACTCACGATTCTCTTGGCAACGGATTCAAGAAGGCAAAACGAGATACATTATGCGAATTTTGTGAGAAGCCTTTCTCGGTGAGAGGGATTAAACGCCATCAGTCTGGATAAAGAGAGCTTGTCGTTCTCCCATTTGCTGCACCACCTGGCCAGATTGGGCCACAATTTGGGTTGTGGTCTCCTGTGATCATCTGCATCTTCGTTAGCGTTTGGTTGTTTATAAAGCCAGGATATTCTCGAACATGAGTTCAGTCAGGATACAGAACGTGTAGGATCGGGGCTGCCGTCCATTTCTTCTTGCTCTTGCAGGAGGACACTTGTATCGAGAGTGCATGAAGGCCACACACTACTACATCAATTACGTAACACGAAGAGAAGCGCGGACGCTGTATGGTGTCAAAGACTTCTCACGTGCTCCTGAAAAGTCGAGGAAACTCGGTCTTAACGATCGTCGTGAATTGGAAAAGCACGTGTTGGAAGTGTGCGGCTCGAAGTTGGTCTGGGTGCGAGAAGTTGCAGCGCAACGTGCCAACCTGGCCCTCTCTAGAGTAAATGTAGAGCGCTCGTAGTTTTGGATCCAGGATTTCCGAAATAACTTCATCAAAGCGTCGACGGCAGCTCTCCCATTTCTGCGGGATCGCCACCCTATTGTTGTCCAGTAGATGCTGTACGCTCAAGTCTGCTTTGATTCTCTTCCAAAGAACCCATTGTCTGATAGGTTTCAAGCAAGTATTTTTCTCCACTATCGACCAGAATCGATTCTGTCCTCACTAAGTCGCGGATACTCTCGTTTGAAAGGAAATAACATGTTTCTTCTCCATGCTGTCGTCGACTTCGTTCAAATTCCCCCATTTCGTCATGATAAGCGTCACAATAATTGAAATCAGGCTCAGGTGGACGCCCCCGCTTCGTCAAAGCTGTCTTCAGCTCTTTGAACTTCGCTTGATCTCTCTTCAAAGTGGTGTAACGAGTGGATTTGCCGTTACTGAGCATTTTGAAGGTGTACGTTTGGAAGTCAGGGCCCAGGTGAGCTATCATAGTACTTAACCTTTTGATTGTTGGCTCGTTGCGTTTTAGAAATCAAAACGTGCTGCCTACCATGCCGACAATGCGTTAATCCGAAGATCTCCGTCGCAATGCGTCGAGTGTTGATATTAATGGAGTCTTTGCTCGCAGTCGCAGTCTGCGACCGCGAGCTGCATCGGCGGAGCTTGTCGTCCAGCTGGTCCTGAGATATACATGTCATCGACATGCTCGGTTACCCATAGTGAACTCCTGTTGTTTCTTCTCTTGGCCGCTATTTTTGATACAAGCAGCACGGGTAGTGATCTGAAAAGATGTGGGCCAAGTCTTTAGCATACACCAATGCAAGCCTATCAATTGCGATCGAGCGGTCCGAAACTGCGACTGCCATGGCACGCACTTCTCAACTTGCTCATTCACGCTCAGCCGTGAATACATCGACCGACCAGCTCGGCCCAACAACCTCCTTATCAACAAACCAACCAGTCAAGATGGTGCGCGTGTTCCTGGCCCTTGGCGGTTCCCTGACCGTAGCGGCACAAGTGGCGGTGACTATGGCTACCAGTGTGTCCTTCGTGAACGACTGCTCCTATGACATCAGTCTCTACGACAACAGTGCCACGGAGACCATTGCAGTAGGCGGCTCCACGTCGCGCAACCTGGCTGACGGCTTTAGTGGTATGTTCCGCAATGGAAATGGCACGGAGGCCACGTTGGCCCAGTTTGCTATTAGCGGGGGCAAGGCCTGGTACGCCATTAGCACTGTCCCTCCTGGAGCTGGAAACTGCACGAGCTATACTGATTGTGCCGCGACTACGGGCAAGACTGGATACAACGTGGCTTTGAGCATCACACCAAATGCAGGCACTACGATCGTCAACTCCGAGTGTGCAGCTGTAACCTGTGGAAGTGCCGACTGCGAAGGCGCGTACCTGTATCCGACTGACAGCTCCAAGTTGCGCAACTGCCCTGATACTGTCTCCATCGCAGTGGCATTCTGCCCAAACGGATCTTCGAGCGCGACAACCACGACGACTGTCGTCACTGATGCTCCGGTTGCTACGACTGAGGCTCCTGTAGCTGCGACGGAGACCCCTGTTACCACTACGGCGGCCCCAACTGAGGAGACAGAAGCACCGGCAGCTACCACGGAAACTCCGGCGGCTATGACTGCTACGGTTGCTTCGGATGCTGATTACACGACTGGTGCTGTTGCTACCGGATCCTCATCTTCGGCCTCGACTAGCCCCACGACTAGTACGAGCACGACGACCCAGTCCAGCGCCTCGAGTAGCACATCTACCCAATCGACTACACAGTCTAGCGGTACAACCAGCATTACTCAGTCTAGCGGGTCTACGGGCGACTTCTCGAGCGCTACAATCAGTTCCAGCTTCGCGTACACCGGAACGAATGCCGGTTCTGCTGCTGGCACCTACGGAAGGGTGACGGAGATGACCTCGTGTACTACTGAAGACGTGTCCGTGTTGGACCCAGTTGGTCCCATGAGCGAGGAAGTTACTATGGTCTTCCGTGGCCCTATGAACATCTACAACATCGCCGTGTTTACCGGCTCGTCGGGCAGCGACTGGACCAAGGTGTCGTCGTACGACGCCAGTGCCGGCACGCAAGATAACATGGTGTTCATGAACAACATGAACATCGACTACACCGGTGCTAACTCAAGTCCGCAAGGCTACTCGACGGCCGACGGTACAGCTACGGCTACTGAGTCCACCATCTTCGGCGGTTCGTTGGCAGATGCATCCGACACGTCCGTGACTGGCGGTGGGCCGTGCGTGTCCACGGGCTGTGAAGTCAACATCATGACGTCTACCAACTGCGCCGACGACGGCAGCTGCGTCGGGTACTACGACGATATGGGCTTTCACGGCTGGGATGGCGGCATGAAGATGTTCGTGACCAAGGTCGACATGCCTACAGGTTCAACTGCCAATCTGCCTGCTATCTGGATGCTGAACGCCCAGGTTGTGCGTGCCAGCCAATACGGCTGCAACTGCCGTGGTTGGGGCGCTGTGGGCGGCTGTGGTGAGCTTGATGTCGCCGAGGTTATTGAGACGAACACTGCCCAGGACAAGGTGTCCACGCACTACTACTTCTACGACGGCAGTGTGTCCCCCGGTGGTGACAACTACGCTGCTCGTCCCACGGATACGGTCACGTATGTGACTATCTACGACAACTCGGGTGAGGGTGTTGTGAAGATCATTGAGATTGGTGGCGATGACTTCGACTTCTCAGTGGGTTCGGTCTCTGCTAACACAGTGTCGACGTGGCTTTCCGCCTCTGTGGAGAACCTGCTAAGCTAAGAGGGGGTTCGGAGGCGCTGGCTTTGAATGTTGGAATATCGTGATGCCACCGAATGGTTTGACTACTTGCATAGATTGAAGTTAATGCGAAAGCAGTGTTAACTTGCTTCTTCCTGCATCACTACTTCGAGTTTTTTTATCGTGTCTCTAACATGTAAAAAATGTCAGTGTGGATTAGTTCTAAAAGTTTGTTGAGGAAGAGCATTGAAGGTGTGCTCACCATCCAATTCATGTAACACCAGCTTAATCAGAGCTAAGTTTAAGATCGATCAACTGAAATTTTAGTAAACGACGTGATACCAGTGTGCACACAACGGCAACGCCGTTAACGATGCATCGCTGAAGCCCATTCGCGACGGCACTTCGGTGTTTTGATGGGGTGCTAGAGCAAGACCAAGTAGCAATTCTAGCAATGCGCGAGTAAAGCCGGGGGATTCCATGTTGAAGTGGCCTGCAACATGACGAAGCTAGAGGCTCTCGTCATGCTCCATAACGCGAAAGATTTAGCAGGAGCGATAAATGTAGTGGTGGAGGAGGAGAATACGCTAGAGGGATGTTGCGGGGGGGGGGGGGAGGTTGGCCCTATAACGAATTAACTTAGCGTCGACTGGAGCCACGCACGAACAACAGCGCTGAAGCGTGGCGTGCCAGTCGCATGGCCAATGATTCTGGCAAATCAGTCGCGCGTGACTCCTGTGGGATCTCTTTCGTACAGCGAGGCCCCTCGGTGGCCACACACAGCGCGCCAAAGGACAAGCAAGCACATCACTCCAAGCACATCGCTGCCACCCACGCCAGCCAAAAGCTTATCAGTCAGCGAAGCCACTTCACGGGACACTTGCGACGTCTACTGTACTCACGCACGAATTAGAAATCTCGAGACACTTGCAGACGCCACTACGTTACAACTAGAACGGGCTTTGCTGGCACTTTATTGCAGAATCTTTTCACGTGATCGACATGGCGTTTTGGTGTTGCAGCGAAGTACAAGTGACTGTCCGCGTGTGACTCTGGTGTAAAGTGCCGGCAACTGGAGCTCGACTGGGAGTCTTGCGTCGACAGCCGCAGGGCAGTGCAGTTGATATGCTCGGCACCTGCTCAGCTTGACGACCCCACGTTCTTAGTGAAAGTAAGATGTCGGAAGTCAGTCATACAAAATTCAAATGATCCGAGGCCGGAGCATAGTGGTACATCGTGTCACGTGGTGAGATATCGACAGGACGACAAATGGTCCACCTGTTCATCCTCCCTACCCTGATAATCTATCATCCCCCCCACAAAATCGATTATATGCTTTACATTATTTACTTCAACTAAATACATTAGTTCCAATATAATACTTTATTTATGATATAACAGCGGAACCCTATTTTCTCCAAACAATTCAATTATAACAGGTTTAACTGGAGCATTCATTTAAGCTCAACTTTCCACCAGCTGGTACTGTCATCTCATGGCCATCGAGCGACTAGCGTCTGAGATAAGCCAGCGCCATTATGAGCCGATGTGCATGGCATCCGTCTGTCGTCCCAAGGTGCTGATCGACTTTATCCGGTCGTGCCTGTATGGTCTGCTCGACGTTCTGCTGGTTAACGCAACGCAACGCCATCTCCGATCAATCTCATTCCTCAATTTGCATCGTCGACAAGTAGTCCACTATGGTTAAGGTTTTCCTCGCATTGAGCGCTGCACTGGTGATGGCTGCCCCTGTGGCCGCTTCTGTATCTGTGAGCTTCGTCAATTCGTGTTCGTACTCGGTGAGTCTCTACGACAACAGCAAGACAGAGACCATCGCGGCCGGCAGTTCCACTACTCGCGACTTGGCTAGCGGCTACAATGGCATGTTCCGTGACGGCACGGGCGACGAAGCTACTCTCGCTGAGTTCTCCGTCACGGGTGGCTACACTTGGTACGACATCAGTGTCATCCCACCTGGAAGTGGAAGCTGTACGTCCTACGATGCCTGCAAGGAGATCACCGGTAAGTCTGGGTACAACGTGGCAATGAGTATCGCACCCGACACGAGTTCGACCAAGTCGGTCTCGAGTTCCTGTGCTACTTTAACCTGTGCGAGTGAGGAGTGCTCCGACGCTTATCTGTATCCATCGGACGACACTAAGACCCACAGCTGTCCGGATACGCTCCCGTTCACGGTGACGTTCTGTCCTGGTGGATCCAGCTCTAGCACCACAACCACGTCGTCTTCGGCTACACAGTCGACCAGTCAATCGACCACAACAACTTCGGCTCCTGCTGCAACTACTGCCACTCCGGAGGTTCAGAGTGACTATGAGTCAGGAACGGTGACCACCTCGTCGGATGCCCCCTCGACTAGCACGTCCACTTCCACTCAGGCCCAGATTTCGACTTCAACCTCAACGACTTCGACAAAGACGACTTCGACTGGTAGTGCTGCGTCGTTCTCGAGCGCCACCATCAGCTCCAGTTTCGTGTACAACGGCACGGACGCTGGTTCGGCCACTGGCACCTACGGCAAGATCACGGAGATGTCTTCGTGCACTACTGAGGACGTGTCCGTCAGCGATCCAGTTGGTCCGTTCAGTGAGGAAGTATCTATGGTTTTCCGCGGTCCTTTGACTCTGTACAACATCGCCGTGTTCAACGCTACGTCCGGTAGTGACTGGACCAAGGTGTCTTCGTACAGCCAAAACGGCACCCAGGAGAACATGGTCTTTATGAACAACCTCAACATCGACTACACTGGTGCCGGCTCGAGTCCTCAGGGTTATTCGACTGCTGACGGTTCTGGAACTGCCACGAGCTCAACCACTTTCAGCGGATCTTTGGCTGATGCTTCGGACTCCTCCGTGACCGGAGGTGGTCCGTGTGTATCCACTGGATGCGAAGTTAACATCATGACGGAGACTAACTGTGCCGATGAGGACGGTTGTATTGGTTACTACGACGACATGGGTTTCCACGGTTGGGATGGAGGCATGAAGATGTTCGTGACCAAGGTGCAGATGCCCACTGGTGATTCCGTCAACCGCCCGGCCATTTGGATGTTAAACGCTCAGGTTGTGCGTGCTAACCAGTACGGCTGCAATTGCCGTGGCGAGGGCTCTGAGGGTGGATGTGGTGAACTTGACATTGCCGAGGTCATCGAGACTAACACTGACAAGGACAAGGTGTCAACTCATTACTACTTCTTCGATGGTAGTGTATCACCAGGCGGTGACAACTACGCCGCACGTCCCACGGATTCGGCTGTGACGTACGTGACTATCATCGATAACTCGGGCTCTGGAACCATCAAGATCATTGAGCTTGGCGGCGACGATTTCGACTTCGACGTCGATGCTGTGACTGCTGACCAGGTTTCGTCGTGGGTCTCGGCTTCCGTTGAGAACCTGCTGAGCTAAGCTGAACGATCCGTGCAGTGTCGTGGAGTGGCTCGCGACTGATAGATGAAGCCGCTGCTGTGTCTAAAATTCGCGTAGTAACTTGATATCTATACAACGATTTTGAATTCTACGCACTTTTTTTCAGTTACATCAATTTGTTTTATGTCTCAACTCATGAAAGACGAAGTACCTTTCCAATTAGGCTTTGATCGTGCGCTTTGAGGCACACTTAGAATGTTCAGACGCGGTAGAGCCTGGCATCTCGGTCACACTACCGGATGCTTCTCCCTCGACTTCGTTCTGGATAGGAGTAGTAGGGTCCACCTGCGTTGTGTTTGAGCTCCCTTCCATGCTACCTGGAGCAGGTGGTGGCGTACTAGGATTGCTTTGATTGGTACTCGAACTTGACTGTGAGGCACTGGTTTGATTAACATCTCCCGATGTAGATCCATCCAAAGTACCGACACCAAAATTGTCGGCTGACTCCGAAAGTTGAGCAGCTTTAACCGGTTTGTAGCCTGTGATCTCCTTGTACTGCTTCAGTGTCTCTAGTGATCGTTCTCCATTCACCGAATCGAATTTACCACTCTTCTCTAGGGTGTTGGCAGGGCACGATCGCCCTAACAACGAACCACAATCGTCCGTTGTCGAGATACTCGCCTTCTCCTTGTCTGCTAGCATCGGTTCCGGCGTATCCTCGAAATAGTTGCCTTCCGCTAGCACGAAAGCGTTTGCTCCCGGTTCGAACGAGTGACCAGAATTGTCGGCCCAGTAGTTGTTGGCAACATGAGCTACCACGTTCGCATTTTGACTTGAAGCACCGATGATCTTTGGGGACCGACCCGATGTCGAATGAATGTAATTATTCAGAAAACTCACACGTGTCGTCGTACCGTCCAGAATGAATCCCCAGTAGTGACGACCATCACACGAACTCGACCAATCCGTTCGTCCATCGAAGTCCGAGTTACTGATAGTCAGACTCTCAACGCCCGCGAATCCACTCGTGAACATTTGACGACCGACGCGGGAGATTTTCACGTGGTCAATCCAAACGTTCTTCATGGCTCGGTCCTTAGTGCCTTGAAGGTAAATGGCATCACCACCCCAGATAAACTGCGGATTCAACTCCGTGATGTGGACGTTTTGGATGATGATGTTGTCTCCGTCGAGCCAAAGCCCTTTGCCTTTGAGAACACCCTTTTTGCCAACACCACGTAGCGTCTTGTTGCTCCCAACAACCAGAGCGTCCTTGGAGGCTTTGTCATATGTCACTTCCACCTTGACTGGTTGGTCACAGCCTCCGGTTTTCGTGAGTGTTGTGTCGCCGGGAAATAGGATAACATCCTGTCCCTTAAATCCGTTGTCCTTGGCAAGGCATTCCGTGTTAGACTTGGGTCGACATCCCGTCTCGGTGGTCGTTCCTTCCGTACCCAGGAAATCGAATTCCTTGTCGAGTACGACGACGCGCGGTTTCTCGTCTTTGAGAAACGTTTTCAGCTCTTCGATAGTCTTGGGGTGATCTGGTGTGGCATCACCTCCTCCGGTGGTGCCGGCAGCGAAACCGGGAGCATCTCCCACGGTGACATCAACAGCTATTGACACAAGAGATAAAAGCGCCAGCAACAGACTACTGGCTTGCATGGTTGGTTGACTTCAGTGGACAGTTTACACTCCCCTGAAAAATGAAGACTGACGATATTCGTGTGCCGGTACCATGTACGCAAGCAAGCACCGTAAACAGTACGGACAGAAAAAGAAAACTCAACCGACAACTCAATCTAAAAGAGTTAACCCCAGCCTGATATGTCTCGTCCGCTGCATAAGGATGAATATCATTATCTCTCCGACTACACTAGGAATGACTATTTACCCTTTTCGGCCAATAGAATGCACCATAAATCCAATTTCGCATTATTAGCGAATAAACAGTCACGATCTACTTTATTTTAACCAATCAGAGGCGTATCCAGATTGCAATAGACGCGTTCCCATGCCTCCGACATATCGTGTCGGAGGCTTACAGCAAAATATTGATGTCCTCTTACATTTTCCTAGCCATTCACATATTTTACGAATAACAATCACCCTCCGACTTCTCCAACCACCCATGAGTCTTAGCGACCTTGCACCTACCAACACGAAGCGTGCCCGTGAAGGCGCGGCGAAAGCGTTCTTGAAATTCTTAAACGACGAAGACGTAAACTGCGAGTATCTGGAGGCTTGTATGAGGCGGGAAAGCGCTGCTGTCATTCTCGAAGCCGTAGTGGACAAGTTTGGCATGCATCTCGCGTTCAAGGAAGGCCGCAAGGGACAGCTCCTAGCCAGACACTCGGTGATGCAGTACTACCAGCAAGCCAAGAATTGGCTGCTGGAGCAGTTTCCTCACCGCCGTGGACAAGAATCTGCTGAAGAAGGGACAAGTGCAAGAGTGACACTGTATGAAGCGCGAGTCAGGCACGTTTGTCAACAAGGCACCGGCCTGAACGAAGAAAGCGCTTAAGAAGATGACCGAGCACCTGTTTTCGACTGCTGTTACTGCTGCTGACTATCAAGATGCTGCGCTACTCTGCTTACTTTGGTACTTGTTTGGCCGTGCTTCGGACTTGACGCTTCTTCGCAAGGCAAACCTATCGATTGGCTCCGGTGACATCTAATTCGTTCGCTTCATCCGTGTCAAGACTTCCGAAGAACAGGGCTTGTCGCTCGTCCCGGATGATGATTTTGCAACCTGCCATTTTACTCGCCATCGCCCTTGCATTGATCACCCAGCAGTCTCCAACGGTGGCGCTGCTCAGTCAACTTCCAGAGCAACAGCTCGTGTCTCAAGCTGCAGTTGCCCCGGCAATTCCGTTACTTGACTTGATCGACCATCCGGAATCCATGGTTCAACATGCGACGTCTGGAGACAATATTAAAAGCTTCAACGCGTTACCCGGCATCCACAGCTACGTGAACCGAGTTCTGGATCGAGTCGCCGCTACGGCAGATGTTGCTGAGAAGTTGACATCGCACTTGTTCCGCCGTGGAGGGGCTCAACACACTAGTGGAGCAGGCATGTGCGTCCAGTGGATCTTCGACAGAGGGGCGTGGAACATGACTGCGACGAACAAGGCTTTCGCATACGTCTTCAATGCTCCGGCAGAGGACCACAAGGTTGGAAGAGTCTTGAGTAGTCATGCTCCTGAGAGGCCCGTTCATCTTCTCTCACTGGATACCTTCGACTTTGATACTCAAGTGAATATACGAGGCGTTGCGTCGGCGCTCTTTTGGTCTTCGTTGGGTCTGGTGATGCCATCGTACAACATCAATGCGCGCGTGCTCGATACTCTCGTGGCGTCACTACCCGGAATTGAAGCGATTGAATGCTAACGGTCCTGCTGTTCAACGGATTGAAGCTTGCGCTTTGGAGAAAGCTATCACCTTGAACGAGCTTTTGGCGTGGTCATCGCAGCTAGCCTGTAACACAAGAACACCAAGCACTCCAAGCATCGCAGAGAGCACACACACACCAGGGATCACACCAGACATCACAGAACATCCAATGTTTCGTAACCAAGCAGCTTTGATTGAGCAGTTAATCCAAGTCAATCAAAAGCTTGACACTCGCCTAGCTGCGATGGAGGCCACAATTTATAACAAACAGCAACCAGCACATGGAACACGTTAGGATTCAAGCACAAATCGACAGGCAAAGCGACGACGTACCTCTACAGCTTCCAGCTTGAAGGATGCGTGGTTCACGTGGTAAACGCAAGTGCCTCGCATGTGGCTTTAACAGACAAGTCTACAAAACACACCCGATCCACCGCCAAGCTAGTCGTCGCATTCACGAAGCTCTTCATTCCCACCGGCTTCAACTTGGACGAGACGGTCGCGCAGTACTCTGATCAAGTGCTGATGTCCAGAGAATCAGCAGAGACACAGCCCCTTTCCTTTCTCCTCGAACACAGCATCACTGCTCGGGGTGCTCAAACGTCTTGAAGTATATGCGCAAGCTCCACAAGACCGGCTATCTTAACGAGCACATTCGCCGCTATCAACGCCTTCAAGCGGCAGGTCTCATTGTGGATCCAGCACTCGCACACATACAAAACATCATTGATTTAGTATGTGCCCCATAATTACCTAATACTTACCTCCCGATGTGCACCAGTCGATCGTCCTCTTGATTGAAAATCTGTTCTTGTGCTCACTCTGCAATTTACTTCTCGATCGCAATGCCCGTGAAGCCTTCCAAGAACGACATCAGCTCCGCCAAGGAGTTCAAGACGCTAAGTATTGCTGCAAGAAAAGAGCAAAGTTTCGGGTTAGTGATCAAGCCATTCGTCATCTTCGCCTTACCATGAACACCGTTGTCGCCTCGGCAAGTTTGCTCCCAGAAGCCATCGACGTGATCTTTTCTGGCCTTTCCGACCTTCTTAAGCGTAAGATAACCCTTGAAGACGTGCGCGCGTGGCTGCATGAGCCCCCTCCAGCTGACGACGACAACGAAGACCTTGAAGGCGAAAAGCAGCACTACGTCCGCAAGCTGTTGAACTGGAAGCGCGTTAAAGGAAATACGTATTGCCTGGTAAACTGGGAGCCGACATGGGAGCCGCGTGAGTACATCAACCCGTCCGTTGTCGCTGCCTTCGAGGAGGAGCGCCGCCTGCTTGTCCGGAAGAAGTTCTTCGAAGACGAAACTGTGGAAGACAACACGTTCAACTAAACAAAGCGATAGAGTAAGGAACAAGAGTAAGAGCTAATACAAATTGTATTTAGGCTTAAGACACACATGTAGCGCCGTATGCGATTGTAACACCGATCTGAACACCAAGCTTAACCTCCTTTCGGAACAGCAAGGTTAACCTCATCAGGGAATACACCAGCATGCACACCACACAGGTAGAGGCAGCTGTACATACACGCAAATATACAGGTATACAAACTCGTAGATATGGCAGGCAGCGCAGCAAAGACGATGGACACATGCTTCTTAGGCGATAAAAATCAAGAATGACGAGGCCATTCCTTTTGCGGCAGCCGCATACCAACAGTTTTGTACCCACGACTAGAGCTAAATACGTTTGTAAAAACCATCGTAAAAAGTCCGATTTTTGAATCTGGCCATCAGTGCTAAATTTGCCATGAGGCAATGACATGCCTCATGGCCCTAAAAAAAATGCAAAATTCGTTTTTGGCTGATTTCTCAGCCCACCGGCCGTTGTATACCCTGATAATCCGGCTACAGAGTTTCTATCGATAGGCGTTTTACACACCGGCTGGACTCACACATCCGAATTTAAGCTCACCTAACCTCTTACACAACTAAAACGTAATATACGTGTGGCATACACACAACCATCCTTTTTTCTGTTACCGTCGGAGGCGGTCGGAGGTCGGAGATTTTTTGGTATGGATGAATATCATTATCTCTCCGACTACACTAGGAATGACTATTTACCCTTTTCGGCCAATAGAATGCACCATAAATCCAATTTCGCATTATTAGCGAATAAACAGTCACGATCTACTTTATTTTAACCAATCAGAGGCGTATCCAGATTGCAATAGACGCGTTCCCATGCCTCCGACATATCGTGTCGGAGGCTTACAGCAAAATATTGATGTCCTCTTACATTTTCCTAGCCATTCACATATTTTACGAATAACAATCACCCTCCGACTTCTCCAACCACCCATGAGTCTTAGCGACCTTGCACCTACCAACACGAAGCGTGCCCGTGAAGGCGCGGCGAAAGCGTTCTTGAAATTCTTAAACGACGAAGACGTAAACTGCGAGTATCTGGAGGCTTGTATGAGGCGGGAAAGCGCTGCTGTCATTCTCGAAGCCGTAGTGGACAAGTTTGGCATGCATCTCGCGTTCAAGGAAGGCCGCAAGGGACAGCTCCTAGCCAGACACTCGGTGATGCAGTACTACCAGCAAGCCAAGAATTGGCTGCTGGAGCAGTTTCCTCACCGCCGTGGACAAGAATCTGCTGAAGAAGGGACAAGTGCAAGAGTGACACTGTATGAAGCGCGAGTCAGGCACCTTTGTCAACAAGGCACCGGCCTGAACGAAGAAAGCGCTTAAGAAGATGACCGAGCACCTGTTTTCGACTGCTGTTACTGCTGCTGACTATCAAGATGCTGCGCTACTCTGCTTACTTTGGTACTTGTTTGGCCGTGCTTCGGACTTGACGCTTCTTCGCAAGGCAAACCTATCGATTGGCTCCGGTGACATCTAATTCGTTCGCTTCATCCGTGTCAAGACTTCCGAAGAACAGGGCTTGTCGCTCGTCCCGGATGATGATTTTGCAACCTGCCATTTTACTCGCCATCGCCCTTGCATTGATCACCCAGCAGTCTCCAACGGTGGCGCTGCTCAGTCAACTTCCAGAGCAACAGCTCGTGTCTCAAGCTGCAGTTGCCCCGGCAATTCCGTTACTTGACTTGATCGACCATCCGGAATCCATGGTTCAACATGCGACGTCTGGAGACAATATTAAAAGCTTCAACGCGTTACCCGGCATCCACAGCTACGTGAACCGAGTTCTGGATCGAGTCGCCGCTACGGCAGATGTTGCTGAGAAGTTGACATCGCACTTGTTCCGCCGTGGAGGGGCTCAACACACTAGTGGAGCAGGCATGTGCGTCCAGTGGATCTTCGACAGAGGGGCGTGGAACATGACTGCGACGAACAAGGCTTTCGCATACGTCTTCAATGCTCCGGCAGAGGACCACAAGGTTGGAAGAGTCTTGAGTAGTCATGCTCCTGAGAGGCCCGTTCATCTTCTCTCACTGGATACCTTCGACTTTGATACTCAAGTGAATATACGAGGCGTTGCGTCGGCGCTCTTTTGGTCTTCGTTGGGTCTGGTGATGCCATCGTACAACATCAATGCGCGCGTGCTCGATACTCTCGTGGCGTCACTACCCGGAATTGAAGCGATTGAATGCTAACGGTCCTGCTGTTCAACGGATTGAAGCTTGCGCTTTGGAGAAAGCTATCACCTTGAACGAGCTTTTGGCGTGGTCATCGCAGCTAGCCTGTAACACAAGAACACCAAGCACTCCAAGCATCGCAGAGAGCACACACACACCAGGGATCACACCAGACATCACAGAACATCCAATGTTTCGTAACCAAGCAGCTTTGATTGAGCAGTTAATCCAAGTCAATCAAAAGCTTGACACTCGCCTAGCTGCGATGGAGGCCACAATTTATAACAAACAGCAACCAGCACATGGAACACGTTAGGATTCAAGCACAAATCGACAGGCAAAGCGACGACGTACCTCTACAGCTTCCAGCTTGAAGGATGCGTGGTTCACGTGGTAAACGCAAGTGCCTCGCATGTGGCTTTAACAGACAAGTCTACAAAACACACCCGATCCACCGCCAAGCTAGTCGTCGCATTCACGAAGCTCTTCATTCCCACCGGCTTCAACTTGGACGAGACGGTCGCGCAGTACTCTGATCAAGTGCTGATGTCCAGAGAATCAGCAGAGACACAGCCCCTTTCCTTTCTCCTCGAACACAGCATCACTGCTCGGGGTGCTCAAACGTCTTGAAGTATATGCGCAAGCTCCACAAGACCGGCTATCTTAACGAGCACATTCGCCGCTATCAACGCCTTCAAGCGGCAGGTCTCATTGTGGATCCAGCACTCGCACACATACAAAACATCATTGATTTAGTATGTGCCCCATAATTACCTAATACTTACCTCCCGATGTGCACCAGTCGATCGTCCTCTTGATTGAAAATCTGTTCTTGTGCTCACTCTGCAATTTACTTCTCGATCGCAATGCCCGTGAAGCCTTCCAAGAACGACATCAGCTCCGCCAAGGAGTTCAAGACGCTAAGTATTGCTGCAAGAAAAGAGCAAAGTTTCGGGTTAGTGATCAAGCCATTCGTCATCTTCGCCTTACCATGAACACCGTTGTCGCCTCGGCAAGTTTGCTCCCAGAAGCCATCGACGTGATCTTTTCTGGCCTTTCCGACCTTCTTAAGCGTAAGATAACCCTTGAAGACGTGCGCGCGTGGCTGCATGAGCCCCCTCCAGCTGACGACGACAACGAAGACCTTGAAGGCGAAAAGCAGCACTACGTCCGCAAGCTGTTGAACTGGAAGCGCGTTAAAGGAAATACGTATTGCCTGGTAAACTGGGAGCCGACATGGGAGCCGCGTGAGTACATCAACCCGTCCGTTGTCGCTGCCTTCGAGGAGGAGCGCCGCCTGCTTGTCCGGAAGAAGTTCTTCGAAGACGAAACTGTGGAAGACAACACGTTCAACTAAACAAAGCGATAGAGTAAGGAACAAGAGTAAGAGCTAATACAAATTGTATTTAGGCTTAAGACACACATGTAGCGCCGTATGCGATTGTAACACCGATCTGAACACCAAGCTTAACCTCCTTTCGGAACAGCAAGGTTAACCTCATCAGGGAATACACCAGCATGCACACCACACAGGTAGAGGCAGCTGTACATACACGCAAATATACAGGTATACAAACTCGTAGATATGGCAGGCAGCGCAGCAAAGACGATGGACACATGCTTCTTAGGCGATAAAAATCAAGAATGACGAGGCCATTCCTTTTGCGGCAGCCGCATACCAACAGTTTTGTACCCACGACTAGAGCTAAATACGTTTGTAAAAACCATCGTAAAAAGTCCGATTTTTGAATCTGGCCATCAGTGCTAAATTTGCCATGAGGCAATGACATGCCTCATGGCCCTAAAAAAAAATGCAAAATTCGTTTTTGGCTGATTTCTCAGCCCACCGGCCGTTGTATACCCTGATAATCCGGCTACAGAGTTTCTATCGATAGGCGTTTTACACACCGGCTGGACTCACACATCCGAATTTAAGCTCACCTAACCTCTTACACAACTAAAACGTAATATACGTGTGGCATACACACAACCATCCTTTTTTCTGTTACCGTCGGAGGCGGTCGGAGGTCGGAGATTTTTTGGTATGGATGAATATCATTAAGTCTCCGACTACACTAGATCAAAGTATGCTGAGAACTGGCCAATCAGACACTTCAATTATCTACTTTCCTAATTTTGGCGAATTATTTCGCTCCCTTTTTGTCATTTTCAACCAATCAAAATGTGTACAGTGGCTGTAGTCGGAACTGAGCGACTCCGACGTATCGAGTCGGAAATAATGACTAGATATGTGTATCATGCTACAAATGAGTCGTATTCGTAGTATCACTCCCATATTTGCTGCGTCTCCGACTACAAACGCCCAAGAACGTTAAAGAACCATGAGTCTAAACGACCTCAAGCCTGCCAACACCAAGCGGGCGCGCGCGACAGCGGTGAAGGCTTTCGAGCGCTTCCTTACTGTTGAGAGCACTAGCATGGAGCATGTCAGGGCTCTCATCGCCGTGGACTCAGGCCGTGCAGGTTGTATTCTCGTGACACTAATGGATAAGTTTGGTGTGTACTTGGCCTTCCACGCAGGAGCTAGGGGGCAATCTCTATCGCGCCACTCCGCTGCTCAATACTTCCGCCAAGTGAAGTGCTGGCTTCTGGACGAGTATCCTGTTCAAGGTGGGGCTGTGGAACGGCAGCTGCTCAGTTTGGGGCGCACGCTCGAGCAGCACTGCATCAAGCGTGAAAGTGGTGGTTTTGTCAAGAAGGCAATTGCGTGCACGAAGGAGAGTCTCAAGAAGATGACAAGTTATCTGTATTCAACGGCTAGCTGTGGATCGGACTACCAAGATGCCGCGCTGTTATGTCTTCTCTGGTATCTGTTTGGACGTGCATCGGATTTAACCTTCGTTCGGAAGCAACAGCTATCCATCGGAGCTGGCGGAGTGTTCTTCATTCGCTTCATCCGCGTGAAGACATCCGACGAGCAAGCGTTGTCGCTCTTCCCTGATGGAAATCCCGCTACCTGCCCGCTGCTTGCACTGGCACTGGCCTTGATCGTGCAGGAGTCCCCATGCGCCGCTCTGCTCAACCACTTGCCGGTCAAGCCGAAGGACGTCCCTGTCGAGCTGACTGAGTCCATTCCACTTCTGGACTTGCTTGATGACAGTAGCACGGCGGGTTCCTCGCAGACTCCAACAACAAGCTGCAGCACAAGCATCAAACCGGTAGCTGGTATCCACGCTCTCGTCAATCGCTTGCTGGATCGTGTTGCTGGTCCAGCTGGAGTTGAAGATGCGCTGACATCTCACTCGTTTCGGCGAGGTGGCGCGCAGCATGCGAACGCTTGCTCAGAGTTGACGGCGCAGTGGATATTCGATCGCGGAGCTTGGAACTTGACCACGACAAACAAAGCTTTTGCATACGTCTTCAACACTCCAAAAGAAGATCACCAGGTCGCGAAGGTTCTGAGCGGAATGTCTCCACGGCAAGCCTCTGTTCTTCCGTCGTTGGGTATCTTCGACTCGGTCACACAAGAGGAAATCAGAGCGGTTAGCTACAAACTCTTCAATGCTAGCCATGGACTCGCCAACAAGTCCTTCAATCTCAGCAGTGGTGTGATTGATGTGCTGACAGCCACACTCATCCAACATTACCCGGCGTTGATGGCGTTCAATGAAGACGCTCCTGCGATGAAGACGATTCAGCGCTGTACCGAAGCGTCTGGAGTGACAACGACAAGCTTGTTGGCATGGTCACAGCAACTCGCGAGGTCAACTGCTCACACGAAAGCCACAGCAGATGATCTAATGGGAGGAAACGCAAAGGCCAAAGTTGTGTTGGATCACCAGAGTGCCTTAATTGAACGGTTAATCGAGGTCAACCGGAACCTTGAGGCTCGAGTCAACTTGCTAGAGTCTACAAATACATACGCGGCAGGTAAAACATCGGCATGTGAGATTCAAAAGAAGCGATCAAGAGACAAAGATGAAAACGTACCAGTGAAGCGCCGGCGGCGATCAAAGACGACACCACTTGTGGACACCTGGTTCGCGTGGTATACTGCAGTTCCGCGTGGATGGCTGAGCACAAACAAGCACAAGAAGTCCGACTCCAAGCAACTGGTGGCCTTCATGCGGCTGTTCATCGACGACGGGTACGCGCTCGACGATTCATCGCCCACCTACAAAGACAATGTCCGTCAGCTTGGAGAGCGAGCATCGCAAGAAATCACAGCGTTCCTGAGCGCACAAGGTATACCGTCAAAGGGGTCCAACGCGGTGCTCAAGGTGCTTCGTCAACTTCATCGCGAGGGGATCCTGAATGACCGCATCTCTGCCTATCAACAGCGCCTCGCGGTCGGCCGCATCGCAGATCCTGCACCAAGTCACTGCCAAAGTGTGCTCAAGGTGCAGTTGTAACGCAGTCCCCTGTCCATTGTAATACAGTTTGTAGTTGCAATTTCAATCCCTGTTAGCGTAGACGTTGGCAACAGGCATTCAAGATTGAATATCGATGGGTGGAATCGAACCACCACCTTCCCTTTCGGGAGCTCTTCCGTTGAGCTACATCGATGGGGGTTAGTACAACAACATCGCAGGGATACTCATCTGGGTGCTCGACGGGGAATTACAAGCCTCAGTAACTTCGCGGCCAGGACAACCCTCTTAGGGACACCGATGCTCGGTGCCACCCCCTCAATTCACCCTCCTGGGTGGTCAATCGAGCACTGAGCTCACACGGCAAAATGGCGCAGTTGAATTGCATGTGTACCATTCATTTAACCTCGTAATTACTCCTGCCACATACACATTAATGGACCAATCAAACGTTTTTACAGAACCTCTATAAATAGGCGCAATATCAATTCTTGCGAGATGTTGATGCGTCGGATGCAAGTCGGAATTGCACTGACGGTCGGAGTCGTTACGCTATGGCAGCATAAGAGCCGTTTTATCCTGAATTTTGTTTGCATTTTTTTAAACTAAAAAAGCATGGGCAATTAAGTTGAATTCGTTATTGATCCATCAGAGGATAAGCTGTACGTCGTCGTAGACAAGTTCACTATGCATTTAGCGTTCCGGGAGATTTCAAAAGGCGAGCTACTATCGAAAAAATCTGTTGCTAGCTACTTTGGAAACGTAAAAAACCATCTACAAGAGCTGCACCCATCCTTAGAAGCAGTGCCAGGTCGTCGCCTGCATAAGTTTGCTTCAGTTCTCGATAAGTATTGCTCAAAGCATGTGTGACGGGGGTCACACAGCACTTCACACAGAGGAAGGCTTGGAGTATACAAACTCCTAGTGAACGGCAGTTCACTCCGT
Organism: Phytophthora citrophthora; assembly: GCA_031305395.1. NCBI lineage: Eukaryota > Oomycota > Peronosporomycetes > Peronosporales > Peronosporaceae > Phytophthora > Phytophthora citrophthora. Next base: position 319,134 of record JASMQC010000035.1, read on the forward strand.
CCCTGAAGCTTTGGGGAGACTAGCTAAAGTTTAGGTAGAATTAAGACCGACTATATTATAGATACTTGTTAGCTTGGCCTGTAATACAAACTAAGATATCTGTAGTGAAACCTATATAGAAGATGATTGGTGGCTGCGGAGCCACCCACCACGTGTCACCATGATGTGTGTCACACCAAATGTATCCACTTCGGAAGAGTGACTAAGGTCACCCTTCAATGTAACCCCGTTACAGCATGATATCGACTTTACGCACCAAGCGCCTCTGTGTCCAAAGAATGACCTTTAAGTGCTCTCTACGACTAACGTGATTTACTAGTTGATGGGCCTGACAAGTTCACGGATCATTGTCGCCCTTCAGCCAATGAGAAGTGCTAAAATATAGGAAATGGATTTTAATTGGACAACCCTAAAAATTACCAGTTCATGGCCCAAAATATAAAATTCACTTCCTCTGGAAGATATCTACTGCCGCAGTAAGATGAATGCTCGCTTTTCAGAAGAAGAGCTGGAAGAGGCGATACAGCGCGTACTCGCTGGCGAGTCGCTGACTACCGTGGTTACCTCGTCGGCAGTGTCTCGGACGACGCTAAAGTGTTATGTTGGAGCGCACAGGGAAGGGCAAGTCTTGGAGCGCCAGCGTCCTGGTCCCGCTCCTGTGCTGGCAGCTGACTGCGAGGAGGATATCGTCACCAGGATAACGGCTATGTAGCGCCGTATGGCTCCTGTCCAGCCATGGGAAGTAATAGAGGCGGCTAACGAGATTCGCCATACCATCGATGGCATTTTACACTCTGTCACATATTTGACATCTGGCTGGTACAACCGATTTGTGGACCGTCACCCTGAACTTTCGATGCGGTCGTCGGAGCCTCTCTCACGAGCCCGACTGAGCACTACCACAGCAGCTTTTAGTTCCCTGTTTTACGAGCTGACCAGGCTCGTCATCGAACACAAGCTTGGTGCAAGCCGTATTTGGAACATAGATGAGACTAGCTTTATTAGTAAGCATCAGTCGAACAAAGTTCTTGCTGTCCGAGGGTCAACCAATGTGTGGACAAAGGCAGCCGAGTCTTCGTTCCATTTGTCAGTAGTTGCTGGAATCTGTGCGGATGGAAGATCGGTGCCACCACTCTATTTTTTTCCTGGTCAAAACGTGCATCGCACAGCTCTCGACGGTTGCAATATTGATGGCTCGGGTATACACGCCGCGGCAAAAGGATTCCTTAACGGCAGTATTTTGAGCGATGAATTGAGCATTTTGCTGAAGCCGTTGGCACCGGCACACCTCGACCTGTTGTGCTGCTCTGTGACGGGTGATCGTCGCACCTCGGTGCGACAGCAGTTCAACGCGCGAAAGAATTTGGAGTCCTGCTTGTGTTCCTTCCCCCAATGCAACACATCTAATACAGCCACTCGATGTGGATGTATTTAAGGGCTTTAATTCGGAGGTTCGCAAAATTCTGCGACGTGTGCTAAAATCTTCGGGGGAAATGAAGGTCTCTAAGAATGAGGCAGTGGCTATTGCCAGCTGCGTATACACAGAGAAAATTATTAACTCCAGGAAGATAGCCCGTAACGGTTTTAGGACATGCGGATTTTCCCTTTGTCTTTTCCGGCGATGGAAGCGCGACTAGAAATCGTTTTTATTTGCTAGGTTGATGCTTGTTTATTAACTTCAAGAGAATTAAGTCGGCGTCTACGCAAGTCTGCAATATTTACGGATCCCAGCGAGTTCGTTTCGTGCCCAATTCATGCGCTTGCAATGGCTGCTATAATGAAGTAGACTTCCAGTGAATTTCTACCGGATCTGATTCCTCGAGATTCTAGCGTCATTGTGCCCAAAGTCGCTGTCCTCTGTGTGGTTTAAATGGTTTTCAGACCTCTTATCGACAAAGGAACAGAGTAGACGATGTTATCATGAGTGCAAAGTAGTCATAGCGTTCATGCGTATCTTCTTACTTGCAAGTTACTACGTATCTGGAACGGGTGACGATGCCAAAGCTCGGATTTTGGCTGCAGGACGTGACGCAGAAAGCAATATTTTGGAGCACTTGACTGCTGAAAATATTAAGTCAAGAGCAGCTGCCCTCCCGCGGCTTCCTGCGTACACGCCGTCCACCACCACTTCCTGCTGCTGCTGCTGCTACTCCTGCAGCTGTCTAGCCGCAGGGCCATTACCCCATCCACTACCTCCTCCACTCCTACTGCTGTCTCTCTTTCTGTTTTGTGTTCGTAACTTTTGTGTGGTGTGGCCCACAGTTTTGTTGTGGCAGTGTATACAAAATTTTTGGAAAGTTGTCCGAATTCATGTCCGAAGTTCAAAACTGCCCGATCCTGCACGCTATCGTAGAATATTCACTAGGCGTGTGCCAGTGGTACAACGTTATACGGAATGTTACCTAAATGTGGACCGACGGTTACGTGAATGTATGAAAAAACGTAATCGGACTTCAATCGCAGTCAGGGAAGCATATCTACTATTCAGGTTCAAAGTCCATAGCTTCGAGGCAGGCCTTGTACAGGTAACGGTGCCGTAGATATCCCATAGTTGCAGTTGTCATGTTTGGCATCGGACTTCCTCTCACTTGCTCTCGAAAAATATCTAGCAAAATAGTCCACAGTTGCTGATGTCCTCTTGTTTTGGAGATTTAATTCTCCTGAACGAGAGTTGTCTTGCCTTCATTGGCAACAGTTCGATGATTTTAGATTGCATGTCCTCGTAGTTCTCCTTCTTCTGCATCGGATCAAACATGTGACACGTATTGTCTCTGAAGTCGAAGACGGAAGCGCACCAGTGTGACACAGACCACATTGGCATGAGCTCCAATTTGTTTTCGGAAAGGAAAGCTCCACTTGAAGCAACAACCTCCTTCTGCGCTGCAAGCTCCGAAAAATGAGGATACATCGGGTTGACAGCGCCGATCAGCATGTTGTGAGCATTCTCAGCAACAAGCATCAAGTACCCCATTATTCTCTTGAACGATGCGTCTTGGAGCCATTCCTCACGCCTAAACCAGCCTAATTCGTGCGTAGCGATAGATCCGAATGGACTGTCGACCTCATGATACCGATGTAGTGTCTCCAACCGTGAAGCGAAATCCCGCATGTCCACTTAGGTACAATCATTGAAAGGCTTTGGGAGGCTGATTCGCCTGTACTTACTTGCCTGCACCCACAGCGCCAAGTCTGACATACCCTCCAGAATTTCTTGAGCCGCGTGCCAGTCTATCATCGCCTGCATTTCTGTCAGTGTAAAAGTTCCGATTGCATTTATCTTGATCCCTAGTCGACTGCCTTGCACTTGATCCGTTGTCAGAGTTGATCGAAAATCGTTGGTACGAATCACGCATTTAATTGCAAACTCTTTCGGAAACACTTGCGTGATGTCTTTCCCGAAGAGTTTATTCTTCGACACCAACACGGCTTGGCACTTTTCAGCGGTGGGGCATCAATGACTTCCAGACTGTCGAGAACCGGTACAGCATCGGTTATGGTGAATGCGGTTGAAATAGTTGCACGGACCGCCTTCAAGTCCATTACTGGAACCAAGGATCCTTCGCTGAGTAGATCCGCATCCTCATTTGCAACCTTCATGCGTTTCTGTTTTACTTCTCGTTTCTGGGTTCTCTTGATTGCAGGTCTTCCTTTTCTCTTCACGCTTTGACTTATTTGTAGGAGGCCTTTGCGCGTTTCTTCTTCTCCCCAATCTCGTCAATGAAGTGCCTTAATTGCTGGCCTTCGTCGTCTGATTCGCTAGAAGATAATTGGTCCTGATTTCGTTTAGTCCGACAAGGCGCTCGAGACTTCGTATGGGGGACCTTATGATTGCCCTGGGTACCGACTTCTCCAGTTATCTCTGTGTGGTGATAGTTTCGCCTTGCCACACCCTGGTTTGTATTCTGTACAACTTGGTTTGTAACTGGTGCTCTTTGGCTTGTATCTGGTACTACTTGATTTGTACCTGATTCGCTAGAGTTTTTACCATGATGTACACTCGCCAAACCGCTTTGAGATGGTGACACACATGCCGTCGTTGGAGGACCTGTACCGGATGAACTTCCACTCTTCGCACTCCCACAATCGCTGGTTGCCTGGATCAACACTGGTGTCGATATCCACCTCCTCATTGGATACCTCCACTGAAGACACATCTCCACACCTGGTCGGACCACGTACTGTAGACACTACGCCACTTGTTGAGATCGCGTCAAATTGGGTCAACGCCTCCGCCATCTTGAGGAAATCTGGCGTACCTTTCTTACTCATACACTCACAGATCCGACTAGCGATTGCCATGGCTGTCTTCCACTTGTTTCCACTGTTCAAAACTGCATGGCGATTCGCCTTCATATGCGGCTGCGTAACGGGGTAGGTTAAATACACATGGTCAGAGTCGATTGAGCCATCCACTGGCCGGTTGGCGGGAGAATTAATGATCCACCGTGGGATAATGTGACTGTGTTCTTCTTTTGTAGATGCCGTCGGGGAAACATCACGTGATGACAAGGAAGAAGACGAGTACGCATGAAGGTACACGAGCATGTGTAGCTCTACAAAACCATTGTACACCTACAAAACGTTAGGTACAATTCTCCTATCATTTGTACAACGTACATAACGATACAAACCTCTTTGTTGATATGATAGATATGTAGTGTAGTTGGAGATTTCAATTTATACACCGCACGCTGAACTTGGTCTACAATATAGAAGCAAGTAGAACAAAAGTGTAAGTAGTCGTACAACCACGTACAAACCTGTCATTATGACTACAAAATAGTGCCAGATCACATAATACGACAAACCTGTAGCTTTCTTAAGATACTCGTGTATCAAACGTGTTTTTGAACCAGCGAGTCTCATCTCATTCACCACTCCAAGCACTCCTTCATCGTCCACTCTCCTCTCAGAAGTATACCGCTCGAAAATGCGGGGGTCCACCTTGTGGTTGTGTGCGTACACCGAACGAGTAATCTAGATGCGGAACCGCTGAGCATATTCGTCATGCATCAGCATCGCAGCAATTCAAGCAGAGCAGTTGGTACTGCGAACGCATGGCCAGTGCGTTTCCCTTTGCCCCTCTTCCGATCGTCCATTGCGTGGGTACACTCGTACTTCTTGTAGTAAGGCCCCGCATCTTCGGGAACCAGATCGCTCTCTGACCACTTTGCTCTCTCGCGGATCTTGTTGGAAAATCTCTAGATTGGGGATCACCTGGGAGGGGTTCGCAGTTCGAATTTGGATTAAGTACATACAAAGCTAAAACGAATGTACATCCTATTGAAATTCTTCTTTGAGTTCGTGTAGAGTGCGGCGGGATAGGCGCCATCAAGTAATCACCAGGAATAAGATGCTGACGAGCCTCGGCGGTGGTGACAAGGGCCTCTAGATCCTGGACGGCGACGTCGTCATCTAGAACGGCCGCTTCATCCAGCACCTCATCCGGGACGGAGATGCTATTTCCAGGGCCTCAACAACAGCAAGACGGCGTCTAAATCGACCACGTTTTAATCTCGAACATCGGTCGCCAGACGATCACCCTTAACACGTCTAGCATTAAGGGCTTGACATCATGCAACTCCAAGCTCAACGACCCGACACAGAACTCGATCACGTGCGACGGAAACCATTACTTGGACCTTCCTCTTTCTCGGCGCATAGGCGCAGGTCACCCTTGTCAACAACTTGGAAGACAACACGGGGTCCGAACACAAAGCCAGTGGACTCACACGGCCAACAAATACAGGTTCAGCATGTACGTCCGCCGTCAACGCGTGGATCTTCGCGCATCTGTGGCCATGTTTACCGACGTGTGGGGGCACAAGAAGCTGCTGCTCGTCAACTACATCTTCGTGGCGCCCTTCTGAAACCAAAGGCTGACTACGCTCAGGAGAAATGGTCGTACATCCATTGCTCGACGCCGTTGATACTGTGAAACGTCAGGCGTTCAACTTGAGCTTCAATATGGGAGCTGGCGAAAGCCTATTCACATAGGACGATGATCAGTTGTTCTTTTACGGCAAAGGAGGAGGGGTACATGAATGACGTGTACCAAATTCTGCAGCAACAGCAACAGGTATGGCATTCTGATGGAGTTTGAGTGTATGACTATTTCGTTCAGCTGAATTAGTGTTATGCTACAGTACCCCACTAGAGATTAGCGATGTCATCCCATTGCATCTAAGTTTCGCAAGTTCTGAACGTGCAGGGCGCACCTGCGTTCGCATCTGTGGTGATTGCTTAGCAGATAAGGCTGAGACGTGAGGGGTAACTACGTCCGGTACTGAGTTCAAGTACGTACAGGCAGTCATGGCGTATTTGTGGATAATGAAGCGCTCGTATATTTGTGCTGATGGTGTTGTGTTGATTGCCCTACTGGTCACCTTTTAAGTTATCCGTCCGATTAACGCTGTATGGTCTCAAACGCGTGTGCACGCGCAGTGGCTGCATCGGCTGTGTTTTCCGGAGCACGTGAGTTGTATCCTGAGTTTCGGCCTTCGTTCACGTTGTGGAGCTGGACCTCGTCTACGCGTGAGAACACTTGACCTAGTGTTGTAGTATATGTGAGTGGGAGTTCCAAGTATTCGTGGCTTGTACGGATCGTGCTTGACCGCAATGAAGGCAACAGCATGGAATTCAAAGTTACCGCTGTACTGCGTGGAATGGGTGCTATCTGGCCGTCCTGCATGCCGGTCACTTGCTCAGACTGCGTGGGTGAAAACAGTGATCGTCTGGCAGATGAATGCCCTCGATTTCGTTGCTGTGAGCTTGTGTTGCGACGTCAGCTAGATACGGTTGAGATTTCAGCCTCCACTGATGGGAATAGCAATGACTTGCTGCTGATCCATTGCGGCGGTAACTTCTCTCGTGCGTATTACTGGAAAGGTGGTTAGATGATCTTGGTGTATCATAGTCGCCGAATTCTGAGCTACTGTCGCTGTCACCGTCGCTAAAGCATGCGCTGATCCCATCGTCTTTGTAATGCACTTGGCGTGTGGCCGTTTTGTTCCCTACGTTTGCGTACAAGAATGCCAGCTTCTCTACACGAGCGGGTTTCAATCGATTTCGACGTTTGCAGTGAATGAAAGCGTAATCACTCCACGAGCGTTCGCTAGCAGCGGAGGACGTGGGGATGCTGAGCACTCGAGTGGCAAATCCTTTCAAAACAGCAAAGTCAGCACTTTTGAGCCTCCACCAGTCGAGAGGTGCTTTGCTGGAAGCTTCTGCCCATTTTTCCGTCGACCACCCGTCTTTTGCGAGAATACATTTCATCAAGGCGTCGTGGAAAGATTGTTCTGTCATGCCATCGCTCAAACCGACCCGAATGACCAAGGTAACACATGCGTCGACGGCTCTATCGAAGTCATTTTCGTCGAAACTGGCTGGGGATTTGGATGGGTCAAGTAAATACGCAGCCAAAACTGATACACGCTTGATGGACTCCCAGCGCCTTTTAATGATTGCTTGAATTTAGGGGAGGACGGTGTCTTCAATATCGTCCGCCCGTGCTCGGAAGACACGGTGATCGCTCAACTCGCGAAAGCAATGGTAAAACATTGACAGGCTACAAGCATCCTTTTCGAGTGCACCCAAAATTTTTACGACCTGATCAGTCAACCGTAACACGGCTCGAGCCTGAGTCCAAAAGTTGCTGTCTTTTAGCGTTGCCTTCACACTAGCCAGTTTTTATTCTGCTGTTTTGTAGCGCTCAAGCAAAGCTTCGTCAGCAAAAAATCTCCCGGATAACCTCCTCATTGCGTACTATACTGGAGATGCAATTGGTGCTTGAGTACCAACGTGTAGAGACTGGAGTCACCAACGTCCGACGTCGTTGACGTAGACCCAGTCTCAAACGTTGCACATCCCGAAAACGATACAGCAGGGCCGGGCGCAGCCGTACAAACTTTGAAATCGCAACCGCTTTCTTAAGCACTTCACGAAGATATGGGATGGCGAACATATCTTTCAATACTAAGTTGAGCGTATGAGCTGCACAGCCGTGACACGCAATTCCAGGTACTGCCTCTATTACTAACTCCCTGAACTTGCACATGTTTGACGCGTTATCGGTGACAGCGCCACACACCGATCCCTTTCCAACGACGGCTTCAACTTCATGCACCACCTTCGTCAGCGCTGTGGCAATGTACTTTCCGGTGTGTCTGTCATGAACCGTACAGATTGAACTCCAAAAGATCGGTCGAATAAATGGAGACACAACTATAAAATCCACGATACTTTCGTTGTTAGGGACTGACCAACCATCGCAGACCACAGCAACAAACGGCTGACCCTCAAGCACAAGGTTTACATTTTCCCACTCGGTAGTGTAGGCCTTGTCGAGTAGCACAGTGGCTAGCTCTTGTCGCGTAGGGAGTGGCATTCTGGACCGATACCTGGTCAAAATGTAGCGCATTGCTGGATTCTCGATAACTCGGAAGGCAAGTCCAGTCGAATAAAAGGGAGAGGCGATGGCTTGGTGAAATTCATTCCTTTCACTTTTACTCACAGGCTTGTGAACGTTGGATGGACTCTCCAACCCTTCCATTCTTGTACGCTTAGGAGATGCAGTAGCGTAAGGTGCATCACGAACTCGCTTTCCTAGTAGTGGAGCTAAACGCTCACGGATTCGCGATGGAACGTTTGGACATCGACGCACAATGTGGGGGACCATGCTCTTCTTCGGCTGCGCGTGGCGTATTGGATTACCGCAATGATTGCAGATGACGTCTGGGTGCTGCTTGCCAGGGTGTGCCCACTTTGATTCGGTGACAGTAAACTCTTTCCAGATAGGATGTAATGGGGGCCAAGTAGGTTCTCTGGGCCTTGATAGTGCGATGCGGAACTGTGTTCTTTTTCACCATGCCCAGACATGGTGAAAAACGGGGATATCGACGCGGATACTTGGTTTGTGCAGCAGAATATGCGCTACTGTAACTTTAACGATACCGTAAGCGTAAATTTCCTGCCACTCCAGTTTTACACAAAAGGAAATCCCTCTACTTCCTTGGTATAGAGAAGTATTACGTGCGATTTGGTAAAACCAGGCTTTAATTTCCTCCAATACTAGTCACACATCAATCCTTTGTGCACATCGACATGTGCCTGCAAATCGTTGTTTCACGGAGATTCACAAAGTATTTTATTACTACCTCTGGTCCGAAATGATGGAAAGAAGGCTAAATGCTAATCCAGAGGTGAACAATACCTGCTCATTCAAATCAACACGGATACAATCGATTTAGACGGGTATTTATTTTTTCTCGAGGATTAAACAAGATCAGACCACCACGGCCAGCCTCATACAGAAGGAATTTCACGCTGTTGTACAACTGCTGGTCACATTTCAACACTCGTGGTAGTTTACCTTTGTTTCGTAGTTGTTCTTTCCCAATATGTGGGAGTAAATACCCGTTTCCGCCCTTCTCACGTAGGATACTCAGCATACAGCTTTGTAACGTAAGAGGTATTTTACCTCGCTTATGGTTTCGAATGCATGTGTGACTGCCGCAATAAGATTCTCAATTCCATTAGTAGGATCGCGATTTTGAATGCTTTGAATGGCGTTGAAGAGGCGAAGATCCAAGCAGTTCAGGTCTGGCGAATTGACTGGTTGGAAGTGCATCACAATGCACCACCCATCATCCATTCCAGCCGCCAAAATGTCAGGATCACCCGAATATACATGAGGCTTTGCATTGTCCTGCTGGATCATTATGGGCCGCGACTTCCAACCGGCCATTGTTCTTTAATCGCATGAATGACAAATTTGAGTAGGAAAGATTTATTAACCGCACGATTGACCACTTCCACATTCCTGATGCACACAGTACCTTTTGAGCGGTTTTGGCTGCTACGCTGAGCAATGTACTTTTCCGTCAGTGGCCACAGTCCCAATTTTCCATTCCATGTACTTTTACGGTGCGGATCGTACCTAACATCAAGCATAAATATTCAAAGTCAATTTTTTTAAATGTAAAAAAATAATGTTTTACAGTTTTTACCGTGGCCTTGCGACATACGCCAAGAACATTGTCTTGGGGATGAAGCGCTTGCTTTTGCGGCCACGATATGGCAGTTCCTCGTCCAGTAACAACATATAACAGCGTTTATCTTTGTCCTCGTAGTACCACTTCTCGTCGACGTGCATGACGTTGTCCATATCTTCGAATGTATGCGAAGATTCGTCAACGTAGGAGACGACGTGCTGAACTCGGTCTAACTTGTCTTTTGCTTTTAGTGTTGGCCGAATTCGGGTCGTCACGCTTTAGAAAATAATTATTGTAATTTATGCAATACAGGATGGCGTACAATGTGGCACGACTGTTGTTAGATCCAATCCGTTTGTGTGGCACAAAGATTTAAAGTAGCGCGAATGTCGTTCTCACAGTGTAATGGGTTTACTTAGACCCACTAGGTGGCGTACACGTGCGCTTACGTGTATGAGGAAGCGTGCAATTAAGATAGACTTAATTTAAATAAACTTATTCCAATAAGTATAGTTAAATCAAATATAAGTAAATTAAAACTGCAAAATACCGTAAAATGAGAACTGTTATTGAATTTGGCAAGAAACCAATTATGGAACCTCCTAAAACTGTTTAATCTATTTCTAAAGGATCTGCCAACGTGTGGTTAGCAGAATCTCTGCTTCTGTGTAGAGCATTGATTGGTAGAAATCCGTTACTTTCTACCAATAACATGCACAAATGCACGCGAACCACTCAATGATGTGGTTCGCCCATGTAGCCATTGGTGTGTACAGCACACCAAGGTCTGAGGTCCATTTCCAACCTCTAACAGTTATCCTAACTGTTAGAGTTACAAGTGGTGTAGCCACTTGTACGTGTAACCCCGTTATACATAGAGCTTGGATATTTTGCATCAATTGAGGCGGTGGCTTTGAAAAAATGCACCACCGTGCTCTTAGCAAGATTAGAAAGTATTGCTCGATTATAGTACACCCCTGGGTCTATCCGACGCCCCTTTACTAGTGATAATATGGTACTTACAAAGTGTAGCTCGGACGCAGAGCAACTCGAGAAAGCAACAGCTTTCTGTATTACGTGGTGAGTTTGCTAGTTCCCGTTGTTTGTCAAATAAAAGCTGACAAGCTTTACAAATTTAAGTTGGAGTGCTTTTCCTATGATATACACGAGTGAAAAACAGCTTTATTGCAGAGTATCTCGCTGTTTAAAGACCCAACAAGCTTGATGACGCGCCTAATTGTCACCTTATAAGCGGCTCTCGATACACAGACGGCACACCCAGCACTCAGCAACCGCTTCTTTCCTCAGTCCTATCAAAGAAGAGAAGCACAAAAAACGCGAGCGATATCGAGGAGCTCAGCCTGATCAATCTGCTTGAGGCAGACGCCAGCTCAAATCCATTAGATGCACTCAGCAGTCGTTGATAAGGAGATCTGTACCTAGGTTCACAAGAATACGAGAACAGGCTGTTGGTTAGGATCAAGCAAGTGGCTCAGCAGAAACTGGTAAAACTTTCCTCCCATTCCTTTCACCATGGTGCTGTTATGTCAACGTTTACCTGACTGGGAACCAGATCATTCCGCGCGATGGATGGCAAATGTGTGAATAAGGCGTTTGGATACATACTGGAGACCACGCAGCCGGATCAAAACGTAGACCGTGTCCTAAGCGGAAGGATCCAAAAGGAAGGCGCAAGGCTCCCGTCTCTCCACGCGCTGGATCCACCAATTCGCGACCGTGCTCTAGCTCCCCAAGTACTGCTGTTCGCGAGCACGCTCGCATTTGCTGATTTTACTCTTATCCGAGAGGACGCAGTTGCAGACTTCTAGACGGCCACTGTCACCATGCATTATCCTGATGATCTGCTGCTTGCGAACATTCTGCGCACAAGGGCGCTGCGGCCACGAAAAGTCCATTGGAGAGGCTGAGGTTCTGGCATGGATTGCTACCATACGCCGATCCTTCAATCCTCCTCCTGACATAGCAAGCTCTCTTGAGCAGGACCGCCAGACTTCAGCAGTGTTGGAGCTTGTAAACAACCGGTCGGAGCAGATTGAAGTGCTGATCCTACAAAACAAGAGACTTGAAAATCGACTGTTAGCTGTTGAAACACACTTCCATACGCATACCGAGCGCCCAATAGTCAGAGAACAAACCAGTGTTGATGCGCCAGCAGTCTACTTTGAAGCGCAGCATGTCCAGAAAGCAGTCAGCCCAAAGAAGAAGGGCACACGGTCACTCTCAGCAATGTGATACGAGTGGTTTACTGCTGCTCCTTGTGTGTAAACCCCGCGTTCTGGAAAAGACACGCTATACGTTTTGAGATATACGGTAGGATATATGTTGCTATTCCTACTCATGGGGTTTGCACTACATGCAGCGTCCGTTCCATTCAAAAACGAAATACTGGAAGACGGAGAGCGCGCATAGGCGATCTTGATAGCGTTTTTTTTTTTTTTTTAGGAAAATGGCTCTTCAGCAATTGTGACGGGCGCAATGTTGAAAGTCCTTCACAAGAACGGCAAACTCGGTGCACCAATAATCCTGTATCACGAGCAAGTCACAAATGGGAGTATCATTCACCCATTGCAGTCATTGCACTCCCCAAATTCATTCGCACAGACCCCGTACAATAATCCCCACATACAATAAAAAGAGCAAACCGTACAGTCAAATGAGGGCGACGATCAGATTCGTACTGATCGCAGCAAAATATGTTTCTCTATCCTGGAGGTACAGTTACAGAATAAGCACTACCTGTCATCAATTACCGTAGCACATAATCACCAAATCGGAACAAAACCACACAGTAACACACGTACGTATCGGACATTTTGTGCAGCGCATACGATAACTGCTTCGACTGTAAGACCGTCCTCATCAATTCTGGCACACTTTGGAGAAGGGCGGCCATCATTTTCTTCGGACTTTCGTTCTTCATTAACATTCGTTTCAGACTATGTGTTTCTTGCGTGAATAAGTGAGTGAGTGGTGGTGGCGGTGTGTGTGTGGGTGGGAGGGGGTCCAGACATCTGTTCTAAGCAATGGCAGCCATCTTTAACAAACGCAAATTGAGCAATGGACAGGAATATGCTCACGTTTGAACATCGGATTTTCATAGCCAGTCAAAAATGCGACCAACCAAACAAACATTTCAACCAATCCTCTTGTTGCGACATGTTAGACTGGCTTTTATAGGAAGTATACTCATTTCAGTGATGGTGACTTTTTTTTTTCAGAAAGTCAAAGTGGAAAAGCATTTCATAAAATCAAATGCTGGCTACTTTCTACCTTGGTAAATACCTCTGCGGATGGATCTCTGTTTATACTAGATGCCAAATCTGGCCAACGTCGGACGAGGAATTTCAAATGTACCAATGTACTATGTCTGTGGACGTCTACGGTGATGGTTATGTCTAATGCCACCACTGACAATCTTGGATTTAACTTCGGCGCTGTTCCAGGCGACATTTTGCTGTACGACCGCACGTCTGACCAGAACGGAATAATCAAACACATAGTCAGAATGGTATCAAAGAGCTCGCATTTTATGTACCCGTTTACAGTCCCATCATCACACGAGGCAATTCGAATCAACCAGACTTGGATGTACTGCAATGCTGCACATTGACTGCGCACACAGTAACGACTATGTAGTTTTTGCTTCAGCGAACGGTTGTTTGGAGTTTCGTGGAAGCTGAGTACATGACTTTCAGACCGTATGTTCAAAAAGTGTTTGCAGGCGCGTGCGACGCTGGTGGACATGGGCATGGAGCAACGAAAAAGAACACCAATCTGGGAAGACAATCAGGGAGCCATTGCGCTGGCACAGATCGCTGGCTATCACGCTCAGACGAAACCCGTGGGCATTAGACGTCACTCCACCCGTGACAATATCGAGAAGGGTTCAACTACACAGACACCCAACACCAGATGGAAGACATCATGACCACAGCGTTAGAGTACCAAAACTCTTAAGTTCCTGGTCTTGGCCGGCGGAATCAATGCAAGACAATTGAATAGAAGCCGTGAGTGGGAGTGTTAATGAAAAGAGCACGGCTCTGTGTAGTCCTGACTGAACCGGGACCAGTTAGTATGGCCAACTAACGGTTGCTGTAGAGTGAGCAGTTGGACGCAAATGCCGACGCGAATAGTTTTAGGTCACCGTTGCAAACACCTACTACTACTCCTTGTTGTCCTACTTCCCCTTATGGCCAAACTTACAAAGCTCTTATTCGATATGGGTCTTGCCAAAGTGAAATAGCAAGGGTTGATATCAGCACGAATTCAGAGTAGGATATAGCCACATCACGTTCACGTTGTTCTGGTTAAATCGCAAAAGTGGCATTCCAATTCGAAACGTGTAAGTCTTTAATCCATCCCAGAGTTCAAGCCGTCTTCGTTGCCAGTCTTGATATCACCACCAGTACCTTCAACACAGCTGATTCGTGTCTTGTGCAGAATGAAACAGAGCAGGTAACACATTATACAACATAAGATGCCGTGTAACTCACCCGTTTAAAAGATCTCTTCTTCAGTTGAGCTCTTTTTGGCGTCATCAGCACTCCCACCACCTCCGGTATCATCACCATTATCGTCCCCAAATTATTATAGTTGTGCGTGGTGGTGTAACGGTAAGGCGTCGCCGTGATTGTGGAGGATGAGACTGAGGCGATCTTGGCTGGATTTCGGGTTCATGAGAGTCTATCTATCTGTAGAAGCCTGGGTAACATCTTCCAGAACTGTGGGTGCTTGAGGCGTTGCTGGAGCAGAGGTCGAGGTAGAAACAGCAGGTGCGAGTGGATCCTCCGTGTGTCCAGCTACTTGTTCGTTGAACGAATCAATCGTTAGATTACTCATTGAGACGCAAATTAAATCCGCCTACACTGGACATAGAACTATTGCATTGCTTAAGGCACTAGCAAGGCAAGACCGCCCGTACCGTTTTAGTTGGTGTATGGGTAGACATACCGGCAGCGATTGTCAAGACTGCTGGTGGGGGGGGGGCTTCTTCGCTGCCCACCCCCGGCTATCAGCTCCTTTCAGACTGAGCGAAAGACCAGAGTTTTAGTCTGAATAACGGGTCCATCTGGCACCGGCAATTTGAATTCTAGAATGACATAAGTGGTACTCCGAGCTTCTCCAAATTCATAGGTGTCCAATCAAACACGATGTTTTGGGGAAAAACAATGTAACGGGATAATGTTCACATTCTCAGCTAATAATTCTACCAAGGTATTTGGATGTAGCAAGAAATTGTGCGAGTTTCCTGTGCTTGTGCCTAAACGGAGTGATTCGATACTTTTGAAAACAGCTTATACCATGGATCCCGGCGCTGATGAAGGCAACTTTAGACAGCAAGTGAAGGTCGTGAAAGGCAATGTTATCGGCCAGAAGACAGTGTCAACATACGTATGTAGAATACGCTGCTATGTAGCATGGCTCCACAGACAGAAGAGACATCTCCAACGCGATACCGTTCTCGGCACCTTAAGCAGCAGTGATTTGAAACAAGACGACGCTGGAATTCCATTGCTAAAGCTTGACAGCATAGCTCGTTACATGGAATGGAATCGTTTAATACCACCTCTGAAATACGACCTTTTCATTTCGAGCAATTTTGAATGTTTCTTAGTAGAGGCGGAGGTAAATCTCCTCGATCGGTCAACGACTCGATGCGCTCAAGTATATTCCATCCTTTACGGTGGATATGGTCAAACAATGACAACTGAATTTGAAAGTAATCTGACACTATTTAAAAGGACCGAAGCCCAACGTCGCACAGCACAATCGAAATGCTTGAGGGAAGGAGCCTCTTTCATTTTCGGCATTAAGACATTTTCGTGCCACGCTCCTCTAACATAACGATATTAAAGTCGTGTTTGTTCACACCTTCTTCATTTTTGCTCTGAATTCTGATGTGTCGTGCTGAAAGCACGGAATCATATCACTCCGGCCGTACGAGTTGGGATAGAGCTCAAATAGTCTACTGCTCTCAACGTTATTTGTGCAATCCGCCGTGTATCATGCTGAGCTGTATAGGGTACTGCAAATGTATCGTGTGCGTGAGGAGAGCGTGATTACGTTGTCGGTGAGAACCACGATGACGCGATGGAATTCAGAGTACTTCAAACTATGTGGTGGCACAGATTTTGTTGTTCGCAGTGTATTTATACGCGTCTGACGCCAGATACTTTGGGAATCGCTGAATAAAAGTGATTTTGTATGGGCTGTCGAAGTGCATTTCCGACTTCGTTCGTACACAGACACACGTTGCAGTGGCGGCAATAACAGCAGTGATGTAACAGTGCCGGTACAGCGCAGAGGAGGAGCAAACGAGGAGTGTACCAGAATGCCGGTACACTTGGGTGTCGGTGGTCGTGGAGCTCGGTGAAGTCTGTGTTACTGAACCGAGGCGGAGAAGCCGAGGTGGAGGGTAGACCGTAGAGAAGAGACGTCTGAATGGGACGAAGTAAATTGGAAAGTGAGATTGAGTTTGTTATCTGTTCTTGTCTTGAGACTGCACTGCAGTCTCCTACCTACTTGATATGCATGGATTCAAGTTGCCCTTGGCGCGAATCTTCAAAGGGCGCGCGTCTGTAGCGTATCAACCAAGCTATAGTGAATTTGAATATAAACAGAATGCATGTCGTTGAAGTGTGCCTAACATATCGAAGGGCGCAAACAGGTTGCTCTGTGTGAGCAATCCTGTGCCCTGCACGCTGCTGGCGGAGTAGCTCGACGTCACGAGCTCGAGCTGAGCTTGTGACGTCGGCGACATTAAAAGTGACGCGCATCGATGAAAAAGCGGTGGACTTAATGTTAATGTGGCGGGCACCACGAACTTCAGTGGTGTGTCCCCCCCCCCACGCGCGCACACACACACACACAAACTCGTATTCTCCCCACAGCTCATACAAACTCTTTGGTCGTTTTGACAGCTTCACGCATTGTGTTGTCCCAATTGCAGCCGTAGCCTCTACATCGGCTTCACAAATCGAATCTTACACTCTTCGAGCGACCGGTTGAACAGCTATACGTCGTGCAACAGCCAAACCTACTGGTGATTGTGTTGACTTTCTGCACGAGAGCTGAACAATTCATTCAAAATTGTATCCATTTGACTCTGTATACTAAATAGTTGAGAATGGATTGTGGCATGCTCATCTCCACTGCTGTCGCTAGTGTCGTCTTGTATCTCAATGACATGCGGTTGAGCTCCATCGTCAGCAAAATTAATGGTACACGCTCCACGCGGCTAACTGCTACATTTCCTCCAGTATCAGAATATCACCCATAATGTGTTGCTTCAGCAGTACTGGAATCTTAGTCAAACCTCTAGGCGGCATAAGTGATGCCCAAAGCAGCGGAAGTGCTAGAACCCGCGCTACTTCCTCGCCCATCGCGACTTTAATTGCAGAACCGACATGATTGACTAGCAGCTCGTCTGAAACTGCATGGATGCCGTCATTGAGCGTGTAGCAACATGGTTCACGAAGTCCAGCCTGCAATAACAGCATCTGGAAACGTCCGAGTGTTATTAATGTACACGTCAACGACGCTTTTCCGAAGAACAGCACGCACGAGATATTTGAGATCCCTTGTCCTCTCTTGAGCAAGTCAATTTTAACAGATTGATGAATTCGTCGTATTCGATCGGCCTCCTAGCTGCCGACTGCACACTCTCCATGCGAACCTCAAAGCGATTCACGTTTTTATTACTGCGTTAACAGTCTATGAGTGAGTCGGGTTGCTTTCACCACGAATGGGGTCCCAGGCTACTGTACGCCGTGGTATGAAAGAGGAGATGGCCTTCTTGGCGTACGCTTAGGTAGAAGCTCTTGCGTTGATAGGTTTTGCGTCTTCCGTTGGATGAGGCTCGTCGAACGCGCGCAAATTCATCCATCCGCACACTTTGCCGCGGGTAATTGTTACTGGGTCGTCTTGAGTGAAGGCTGTGTCTGTGGCAAACGCATGACCAGCTCTGAAGGCCATAAACACGCGGAGAATCGAGCTGCATCTGTTTGTTGGTATCTCTTTAGTTCTCCTTAGCGTTCTGGGTTATAGAGGGAACAGGCCTCTGCTACTACGCCCCTCTGCTCCCACACGAGAAAGTTGCACCTCTTTTTTTGTAAGACAAGGTAGAATTAACCTGTTTGAACACTAATGTTCTAAACAACTACTTTTGCAAAAAGCACGGCTGTTATTTTTAGCAGTGTTGAACTTGCCATTGGTCAGAACTGTCTGAAAACCGACCACTCTGTCAATCAGAAGCTCTGCTCCGCGGTAAATACAACTTCGATTGTATTTGGCCGGTTGTGTGACCTGTCGATATCCATATACCTACGGTATCGGTATTCAGTTATCGTATCTAGAATCATTGATCTTGGCGGCGACGTTCTAGTCGAAGGTTCCGTCGGCGGTTGGTTGAAATCGACAGAGACAAATGACACACAAACAGACGGTGGTCTCTAAACTACTTAAGTTCACTATGCGGTGTAAGAGCGTACTTAACGTAACTATTACTGGCCGGAATTGACATTATGTCGCCAATGTTGACATCGATACTGTGACTGATTATTGTCGTGGATCTCGGCTTCCGTTGAGAACCTGCTGATCTAAGCTGAACGATCCGTGCAGTGTCGTGGAGTGGCTCGTGACAGATAGATGAGGCCGCTGCTGTGTCTAAAACTCGCATAGTAACATCGATTTTGAATTCTACGCATTCCTTCCAGTAACATCAATTTGTTTGTTTTTCAACTTATGAAAGACGAAGTACCTTTCCAATTAGGCTTTGATCGTGCGCTTTGAGGTACACTTAGAATGTTCAGACGCGGTAGAGCCTGGCATCTCGGTCACACTACTGGATGCATCTCACTCGACTTCGTTCTGGATAGGAGTAGTAGGGTCCACCTGCGTTGTGTTTGAGCTCCCTTCCATGCTACCTGGAGCAGGTGGTGGCGTACTAGGATTGCTTTGATTGGTACTCGAACTTGACTGTGAGGCACTGGTTTGATTAACATCTCCCGATGTAGATCCATCCAAAGTACCGACACCGAAATTGTCGGCTGACTCCGAAAGTTGAGCAGCTTTAACCGGTTTGTAGCCTGTGATCTCCTTGTACTGCTTCAGTGTCTCTAGTGATCGTTCTCCATTCATCGAATCGAATTTACCACTCTTCTCTAGGGTGTTGGCAGGGCACGATCGCCCTAACAACGAACCACAATCGTCCGTTGTCGAGATACTCGCCTTCTCCTTGTCTGCTAGCATCGGTTCCGGCGTATCCTCGAAATAGTTGCCTTCCGCTAGCACGAAAGCGTTTGCTCCCGGTTCGAACGAGTGACCAGAATTGTCGGCCCAGTAGTTGTTGGCAACATGAGCTACCACGTTCGCATTTTGACTTGAAGCACCGATGATCTTTGGGGACCGACCCGATGTCGAATGAATGTAATTATTCAGAAAACTCACACGTGTCGTCGTACCGTCCAGAATGAATCCCCAGTAGTGACGACCATCACACGAACTCGACCAATCCGTTCGTCCATCGAAGTCCGAGTTACTGATAGTCAGACTCTCAACGCCCGCGAATCCACTCGTGAACATTTGACGACCGACGCGGGAGATTTTCACGTGGTCAATCCAAACGTTCTTCATGGCTCGGTCCTTAGTGCCTTGAAGGTAAATGGCATCACCACCCCAGATAAACTGCGGATTCAACTCCGTGATGTGGACGTTTTGGATGATGATGTTGTCTCCGTCGAGCCAAAGCCCTTTGCCTTTGAGAACACCCTTTTTGCCAACACCACGTAGCGTCTTGTTGCTCCCAACAACCAGAGCGTCCTTGGAGGCTTTGTCATATGTCACTTCCACCTTGACTGGTTGGTCACAGCCTCCGGTTTTCGTGAGTGTCGTGTCGCCGGGAAATAGGATAACATCCTGTCCCTTAAATCCGTTGTCCTTGGCAAGGCATTCCGTGTTAGACTTGGGTCGACATCCCGTCTCGGTGGTCGTTCCTTCCGTACCCAGGAAATCGAATTCCTTGTCGAGTACGACGACGCGCGGTTTCTCGTCTTTGAGAAACGTTTTCAGCTCTTCGATAGTCTTGGGGTGATCTGGTGTGGCATCACCTCCTCCGGTGGTGCCGGCAGCGAAACCGGGAGCATCTCCCACGGTGACATCAACAGCTATTGACACAAGAGATAAAAGTGCCAGCAACAGACTACTGGCTTGCATGGTTGGTTGACTTCAGTGGACAGTTTACACTCCCCTGAAAAATGAAGACTGACGATATTCGTGTGCTGGTACCAGTACATATACAGCATGAAACTTGCACGCCTCGTAAACAGTTTGGGCAGCATGTTCAGACAGAAAATAAAGCTCTACCGTCTGTCAAGTTAGAGAGAGGCAGCTTGTCTTATTGTACAAAATTGCTACTGCTACAATAATCCTTAGCTGGAGAGATACCTCCTTCTGCCACGACTCGAGCCAGTGATGCCCAATCTGGTTTGGTGAATCAAACAGACCAAACAATGGAACGATTGTTTGCTCCATTGTTTCTGGGGAATCACCAGTGGGGATACCTATCACGAGAAGAAAGACCATACTTGTATGGAAAAATCCTAGACTGTAGTGAAACGAGTCCCGGTACAGACTGTATCCGGATGTCGGGATATATTGTATCCGGATCCTTGTTTATACCACCTAATCCCATCAGATTTGGTCCAAGTGGCCAATCCAACGTCAACATTTATCAACATCACCGTCTCCGCTGGCCGCACACATTGACTCCCTGCCTGGAAGCCGTTCACTAGCCATGGCCCATTCTGCAACTAGCAATCTCGAGACCAACATGGACGTTCGTCAAGTGCCAGTCGTCGACATCGAAGCCTTGATGGCCTTCACCTCCGAGTCTGAAGTGGACACCGCCTTGCGTTCTGCTAAGGCCGGAGCTCTTTACAAAATCATCGAGGAAGTCCGAGCTGCTGCCAGTGAGTGGGGATTCTTCTACATCGCCAACCACGGTCTTCCCGAACAGGAAGTTGACACGTTCCAATCTGCAATGAGGTCGTTCTTCAATCTTCCGAAAGAAGTGAAAACCACAATTCGTCGTAGTGCGACCAACTCCCGAGGATATTTCGATGATGAATTGACCAAGAACAAAACAGATTGGAAGGAGTGTCTTGACTTTGCAGGGATCAATGAGGACGGTCCTGCTACTGACAAGCACGAGCGTCTTGGAGACGACCAGAACTTGTGGCTTGAAGACAAGGAACTCCCTGGATTCCGTCAAAATATGGCCCAGTTCTACAGCAGAATGGAGTACATCTCCCGTCGTCTGTTGAAAGTATTCGCTGTTGCTTTGGGGGAAGAACCGGCCTTCTTCGACCAGTTTTTCCACGGTGACAACTCGAGCTTTTTGAGACTTAATCACTACCCAATTGCACCGGAACCAGAGAAAGCAATGGGAGTGAACCGCCACACAGACGCTGGCGCTTTGACTGTTTTGCTGCAGGACGATCAAGTGGCATCACTACAGGCGTTCCATCGTGATTCGCAGACTTGGACACTGGTGCCGCCCCGTAAAGGAACGTACACTATCAATATTGGAGATATGGTACAAGTCTGGTCGAATGACAAATTCGTGGCTCCTCTTCACCGCGTGCTGGCTAGTGGCGGTGCAGATCGATTCTCAGCTCCGTTCTTTTACAACCCGTCGTACAAGGCGCAAGTGGAGCCGATTGTGGTGAAAGAAGGCGAGGTAGCCAATTACCGTCCGCTCAGTTGGCGTCAATTCCGTCTCGCTCGTTTCCAAGGCGACTACGCAGACAGTGGCAAGGAGATTCAGATTGGAGACTTTAAGATCCACGGAACGATTGATGTTGCCAACTCGTAACAAGTTGAAGCAACTTACAAGAAGAATGAAACCAAAAACTTCGTGTTACGTGTCATTGTTGTAGGCGATCTCATTACTCTTCACTTAAGGTAACTCTTTTGCACCACTGCGAGATGTTATGCGATTTACGCGTTCGCGACATCAATTGGACCGTTGATCTTGAAGTCTCCAATTTGATTCTCCTTGCCCAGATCGGCGTAGTTTCCTTCAACACGTCCAAGAAGGAATTGACGCCAACTGAATGGACGGTAGTTCGGTAGTTCGTCTTCCTTCACCACAATGGGTTCTACCTCCACATCCAACGACGGAAGGTAAAAGAACGGAACGGAGAATCGACCAGCTTTGTTACTTGCAAGCACACGATGTAGTGGAGCCTCGAAGCGGTCATTGGACCAGACTTGCACCAAATCTCCGATGTTGATAGTGTACGTTCCCTTACGAGGAGGAACGTTGACCCACGTTTGGGATTTCCGATGTAAAACTTGCAGTGAAGCCACTTCATCGTCTTGGAGCAATATAGTCAACGCGCCAGAGTCCGTGTGGTGGTAAACACCCATAGTTTTCTCCGGTTCGGGAGAGATGGGGTAGTGATTCAATCTCAAGAGACTGGAGTTGATTCCCTTGAAGAACTGATCGAAGAACGCAGGCTCCTCACCCAGTGCAACAGCGAAGACTTTCAACAACCGGCGAGATATGAACTCCATTTTGCTGTAGTAGGTTTGCATTTCGCTGCGGAAACCCGGTAGCGTTTCTTCATCGAGCCATTGGTTCAGTTCTCCACCCAGTCGATCGTTCTTGTTGTTGGACGGATGATCTTCATGGGGCCCAGCGAAATCAAAACATTCCTTCCAGTCTGTCTTGTTCTTGGTAAGTTCTCCTTCAACGTATCCCCGTGGATTGGAGCTTGAACGGGAGATACTGCGTTTGGTCTCAACTGGAAGGCGGAAAAACGAACGTGCAGTCTCCTGGAGATCTTCGATTTCTTGCTGGGGGAGGCCGTGGTTGGTGATGTAGAAAAATCCCCATTCACTTGCAGCATTTCGCACATTTTCAATGATTTCGCGAAGTTTCTCGTCTTTCAGGTCACGTAGTGCAGCATTCACTTCGACATCCGAAGATAAAGCCGTGAGAGCTCCAATGTCAATAACGGGTACTTGGCGGACGTCCATTTCAGCTTTTGGACTTGAGTTTGAGGTAGGGAATTCAAGAATGACAAGCGAAAGAAACGAAATCACTTAAACTCGAGACATTGACGCTGTAGATATTGACATGGTGATTGGAAGTTGAGAATTCTTTTGATTGCGTAGGTGAAGTGAATTCTCTCGTTCTGGTAGTATATTTCACTTCAACATGAACAGCCAATCACAAAGAAGAATAGATCTACGTCAAGTTTGCAAAAGTTGTTCGGCTTCGTAAAAAATGATTCTCATTCCGAAATTTGAGATCAAGATGGACGTGGGTCAAGTGCCAGTTATTGACATCCGTATACTCATGGAGCTTTCCGATGCTGATATGGATAACGCTCTGCTAGAAGCGAAAGACGGTAAATTTTACGAGATCATTGAGAATGTCCGTGCTGCTGCAACTAAGTGGGGGTTCTTCTACATTGCGAACCACGGGTTACCGGTACAAGAGGTTGATCAGTTCCAAGCTGCAATGCGCTCCTTCTTCCGTCTTCCAAAGGAGATTAAACGTACCATTCGACGCAGTGCCACGAACAACCGTGGATATGTTGAAGGTGAGCTTACCAAGAACAAAACGGACTGGAAGGAGTGTTTCGACTTTGCCGGAGCTGGTGAAGATGATCCAGTCACCAACACTGTTGAAAGACTGGATGGAGATCAGAACCAGTGGCCCCCAGAGGAGAAATTGCCTGGATTCCGTAGCGAAATGCAGTCGTACTACGACAAGATGGAGTTCGTTGCTCGACGTCTACTCAAGGTGTT
Source organism: Phytophthora citrophthora (assembly GCA_031305395.1). NCBI lineage: Eukaryota > Oomycota > Peronosporomycetes > Peronosporales > Peronosporaceae > Phytophthora > Phytophthora citrophthora. Next base: position 342,965 of record JASMQC010000035.1, read on the forward strand.
TGCTGTTGCGTTGGGCGAAAAACCGGCATTCTTTGATCAGTTCTTCCGTTCGAACACCTCCAGCACTTTGAGGTTGAACCATTACCCGGTGGCCCCCGAGCCGGAGAAAGCAATGGGAGTGTACCACCACACGGACTCTGGCGCGTTGACGATTTTACTGCAGGACGACGAGGTCGCATCGCTACAAGTGCTTCATCGGGAGTCGCAGACGTGGGTGGATGTGCCGCCACGTAAAGGGACATACACGATCAATATCGGCGACATGATACAAGTCTGGTCGAACGATCAGTTCATTGCACCTTTGCATCGCGTTCTGGCGAGTAACAAGGCTGGCCGATTCTCCGCTCCGTTCTTCTACGGCCCTTCGTACAACGTCGAGGTAGAACCGATCGTGGTGAAACCTGGGGACATGCCTAACTACCGTCCGATCAGCTATCGCCAGTTCCGCATGGCTCGCTTCAAAGGGAACCAAGCTGACTACGGCAAGGAGAACCAGATCGGGGACTACAAGATCCACGGTCCAATTGATGTAGCCAACGCGTAGGCTCAAAAGATGGCAGAGCGTGAAAGTTTACAGCTGCGAAATATCCCAGACACGAATGTATACAAGTACAATTCGATAACGTAAGCTTACACACCTTGGCCACTTCGGTCGAGTATATCTTGACGAGCCAATCGCTATTCCCATTACGACAGCGTCAGGAATTTTTGCGCTAGTCGTGCTTTTGCATGCAAATGCTCTCTCGATCAATAAACCTTCACCGAAAGCTCATTTTGTAATTCACCAACACCTCAAGATGGACGTCCGCCAAGTTCCTGCTATCGATATCGGAGCCCTAATGGGGTTCTCCGATGCTGAAGTAGACGCTGTTCTACGTGAGGCCAAGAATGAAGCTCTGACTCAAATCGTCGACAATGTGCGCAAAGCTGCCAGTGAGTGGGGATTCTTCTACATCGCCAACCACGGCCTTCCTCAGCAAGAAATCGACGAGTTCAAAGAGGCCGAACGCTCCTTCTTCCGTCTGCCATTGGACACCAAGCGCACGATCCTTCGTACAGCCAACAACAACCGCGGATACGTCGTGGACGAACTCACCAAGAACAAAACGGACTGGAAGGAATGCTTCGATTTCGCTGGGGCTCACGAAGACGGACCTCCAACGGACAAGATCGAACGACTCGGTGAAGATCAAAACCAATGGCTCCCAGAAGAAAAACTACCTGGTTTCCGTCACGAGATGCAGACGTACTACAAGAAGATGGAGTACATCGCTCGTCGTCTTTTGAAGGTGTTCGCAGTGGCGTTGGGTGAAGAACCAGCGTTCTTCGACCAATTCTACCATGGAAACCACTCGAGCCTACTTCGACTCAACCACTACCCGGTCGCACCGGAACCTGAGAAGACCATGGGCGTGTACCACCACACAGACTTTGGAGCGCTCACTATTCTGCTGCAAGATGACGACGTGGCGTCGCTCCAAGTACTGCACCGCGAGTCGCAGACATGGGTCGATGTGCCTCCTCGTAAGGGAACGTACACGATCAACATTGGTGACATGGTACAAGTGTGGTCGAACGATAAGTTCGTAGCCCCCTTGCACCGCGTCGTTGCTAGTGACAAAGCTGGTCGCTTCTCCGCACCATTCTTCTACAATCCGCCTAACCACGTGACTGTGGAGCCTATTGTGGTGAAGAAAGGAGAAGTGGCCAACTACCGTCCGTTCAATTGGCGTCAGTTCCAGTTGGCACGCTACCAAGGCAACTACGCCGATGTAGGCAAGGAGAATCAAATTGGAGACTTCAAGATCAATGGCCCCATTGACGTCGCGAACGCATAGCTAAAGAGATGTTGAAAGGGTTCTCACACTCAAATACATTTTCGTTCGCGTTTTCGCCCTTGTCTTTCTTCCTATCAACTGTGCATTTCATGTGCTCTTTTTTCTCGTCGAAGTTTCTTCGGTTCTGTCTCGCTAGCGCCTAATTCTCAAGTTGTTTCTCATCATTTTTCCAGCATATCACGCTGAGCGTGGTGGTGTCGACATGGAGAGCCTGGCTCGGCTCCTTTCTCTTCGATCTTCACAGGGTTGTCCTTCATCTACCAGGCACCACCCGACGAACGCGATCTCCGACGCTCCATGACCGGAAACTTGAGTTCCGGTGCCATCTCCGGTGGCTCACCACCGGTACGACGGAAGCCAAAGCCCCGCGTGCCATCCGGCCCAATAGCTTGGCGGTACATCTGGTTGCTGCCGTTCAATCCCATTCCAGGAGGAGGCGCCAACACGTTGCCCCCAATGCTGTTGTTGTGTACAGGAGACTGAGCCATCCGCGGCGACGACAGGTTCAGCTTCGGGCGCGTACCCGACGATGACGAACGGGCACGGAAAGCCGCCGGCTGGGGTGGAGCACCCACCGTCGCTGCACGGCTACGTGATTCCCAACGACTCGGCGACGGTGAGAAGTAATCCTTCTGCCCATTTCCACTCGATGAGCCTCCACTCATTGCCGCCAGACCACCAGCGTTGTTGGCATCACCCGTCAGACTGGCCGGCGGGCGGAACTCCAGCTTGACTTTGCTGGCGTACTTACGGCCGCTTTTCTTATTCTTACCCACGGTAAATGACACGTAGTCACCCTGTCTGATGTCCACATTGCCGTCTTCATCCGGAATCAGGCGGAACGAGATACAGGCCGAATCCTGTCGCGTGGGTGTAATGAGTCCTCCTGCACCACGGATCGAGTACACTGTGCCAGTGTTCACCTTGCCTTCACGAAGATCATCCAGGCCTTCTCCGACTGATTCCACGTGAACGGGACGCGTAAGGGCTGAGGCCGATTTGGCTCGACGACGATCACCACCCAGTTCCACGGGGAACATCTTCTGCTTCAGCTTGTCGCAGTTCGTGCCGTCAAAGAGCACCACCTGCATGCCCGTGCGCCAGTTGTACTGGTCCGACAGCGTCAACACGGCGTGCTTGGTCATCTCGTCGTCCACAAACTCAATGATCGCGTACGTCTCACCCGCCGCGATGGGTGGTTTCAGCACAGCGTTCCGGCCTGTAGTCGTGTTCTTCTTGAGTAGACGAAGGTACGAGATCTCGCCACAACCTTGGAAAGTTTCACGCAGCGATGCGACTGATGCGTCCTCTGGTAAATTGTAGGCAATGGCTGTGCGCGCCAACTTGCCATGGTACGTCTGGTTGGGCGATAATGGCTCTTTACGACACACCATACTCTCGTCCTCGTTCAGAAGCAACTTTGTGGACAATTCCAGAGCCTTTTTGATCTGTTCCATGTCCGTCGTGAGCTTTTTCACTCGTCCAAAAGAAGCCAACAGATCCAACTTGACGTATCCGTCCATGTTCATGTTCTTCAACAAGAAGAGGTCTCCCAGTAGGTTCTCGTCGCAGAAATAATACTCCAATTGGTCACAGATCGTCCTGAGGAACGTAGCCGGAAGAGGAGCGCCTGAAAGTTCTCCATCCACATTAGCAGCTTCCGTATTCTCTTCACTTGACAATTGCAGCGACTGTACAGCCTGTCCAATAGCTCCCACACTCACATCATCACTCGGAGGTGGCGGCACCATAATGTTAAGCACTGGAGGTGGTGGACCTTGAGGAAGCGGAGGCTGATGAGGTCTCAGATTCTGATTCTGCATCTGCATTTGGTGATGACGTTGTGTAGCTGCTGCAGCAGCCGCAGCTGACACGGACGTGTCATCTGAGAAGGAATTCCAAGCTGAACCTAGAGCTGATGGCTGGATCGGAGCCGAAAACGAGCGGTTGCGGCTGGACGCGTAGTATTGAGAAGCCAATTGGGCCATGACATCCATCTCGTCCGAGCGATCACCACTGCGGCGGCCATTGCGACTGTACGGGGGCGAATTAGCCGACGCCAAGAAGCCATCGGCCGCGAAGGACGGCAAAGGCGGAGGCGGCGGGGGATTCCCGTTGTGACCTGATTCCTGGTTAGCCATGGCTTAAAGTCTGGAGCTTTGTGTCCTAGAAGGGAATTGGGAGACTGAGCTGTGGTCAAATGTACACATAAGTTATTAGTGTTTGTGCGTCTTATCACTTCACATTTGAGTCCGTACCTGTCTCTTTTTGCAGTGTTTGTGCCTAAGTGGAGAGGATAAGACTGGGGTGAAAATAGAGAAGGATGGATTGTAAGTTAGTTTAAGATATAGATTGAAAGACAATCCGATCAGTCAGATAGTGGCAATAACAAAGACGCACCTTCTCGAACGAACTTTGGCAACTTGGAGGCAAAAGAGCAACAGCGAACGACGCACGATGACCTTTTGTCTTCTGCGCAGCTGCGGTTAGGCTAAAAGGATTTCCTTTTGTCACTCCGCTTTCTTTCGTGACTCCCTCTCGCTCTGGACGAGGGAAGGTTCTTTTTCTCGTTGTGGTAACGTGCGCGGTTGGCGGCGGACGGTTGGGGCCCAACGCGTGGCGAGTCTCTCTGCGAAGAGGGGGGGGGGGGGCTGGGCTGCTCTGGTGACGAGAGGCTGTTCCTGCTCGCTCGATAGCTTATGCGCGGTGGTCCGACACTTGACGCTGCTCGAGAGTGTGTTGATCTGTCTCCCCCTTCCCCGCGATCTCCCAAGAAGCGGCCGCCGCTCGAGCAACTCGCGCGCAACTTCAACGGACAATTACGTTGCAGCAGCACCCAGTAAGTTGCGCCATTGAGAAAAACCTCGAAAAAGGTTTTTCTCGAACTGCAGTGTGGAAAACACGTGTTGAAGCTGGAATAAGCGGAACCAAGACATGTAGAGTTGGGCGTGGCGTTGCTGTGCTTGGAGATGCAATCTATAGACGTTTTAGAGGAAAGTGTATAACGCTGGTCATCTTGATGACAAAGATGGCATTCTCTTATCCTGCCGTAAACTTCTGACGCAAGGGCCTTGAGTCAAGGCATATAAATCATGGCTAGTGGGATTGTGCTAAGAGTGGGAGTATTATTATGGCTTGATTGAGGTTCATTGTTCATGCTACTGGCAATGCAGCCAAGAATCCTTGGCCTTGGCTGCCAAGTTTGCCACTAAATCTTTTTCTTCTTCCTGGCCAGATTGGCGTTGCATCGCCGATGCTGTTTGACGAAGAAGCCCCGATATTTAGTAAGGGTTGGCCGGCCAACCACGAGTTGGTCCACCCTACTGGGTCTGCAATTGGCTTCATATTGCTGAAGATATCTCTGGCGCCACTCGACGTGGATGCAGAATTCAGTAGGATCGACGACTTCATTAGGGTGATAGTTTATCTGTATTGCTGGATACATGTTCAGGAGAGAGGGGGTAACTTTGTACTTCCTGTCGTGTTCACTTTTCCGGTGCGAATTTGGTTGGAAACGATATCGTTGGAACTTGGACCTCCTGTACCTTGATTATTGTTGCTAGTGCTATTGTTGTTCCCAGATTTCGATGCATTCTGCACAACCAAAGTCTAACGTTAGACTGGTGCAATGACATGGACAGCAACAAGTGTTGACGTACCTGATCCTTATAGTTGGAGACGATGTAATCCAGATCTACGATTCGAGATGCGATAACCTTCAACAGGCTCTGGACGTACTGGGCAACATCCATGTCCTGCTCACGTAGCACGGGAAGCTTATCGCCAAGATTCAGTCGACTATACAAATTAGTCACTGTGAGTACGATCTGCCCAGACTCGCGACTTCGATCATTTGCCACTCGGTCGTTGCGCTGTCTGTCTAAATCCAACCGCAATGCTTCGGAACGCAACGTTTCAAGCTGCTGCTGCTGTCCGTGAATACTACTATTTTGTACGAGCACAATGTTCTGCATCTCCACTTTCAGTGCTCGAATGCGCTGGCGAAGCTGGTCAGTTTCAACCTCAGCAGCTCGTACCTGAGCTTTCAGGTCATTATTGGTATCCACAAGGGTAGCGTGTCGATTGAGAATATCACCAATTTCTTCATATTCCCCGTCAGAAGCTTCCACTGCCGCCTCGAGATATTGGCGATATTTTAACAATTGATCACGCTTGCGTTCAAGAGCTTCACGTTCACTTCCATCCTTTTCAAGTTGCGCCACAAGTTGCCTTTTACGAGTCTCGTTGATTTCTCCTAATCGGTGCTCACTTTTCGTTTTGAGTTCCGCTCGTGTTCGTTTCGAATCGTTCTCCTTGATGAATTTCTCGAATCGAGTGACCTGTTCCTTCATTTCAGCCTGTTTGCGCTCCAGCTCACGTTGTCGAGCGTCACAAGCTTCCATTCGTTGCGCATATTCCTCTTTCATGAAGTCCAGCGCATCGTCAATCTCTCGCATCTCTTTCCGCTTTTTGAGCAGCAACGTGGACTGTGACATCTGCGAGATTCCCGACACCACAGGTTCCATGTCATTGATCTCGCGCAACGGGAACTTGCCACTGACCAAGAAATTACACTGTTAATAACGTGGTTAATGTAGCAGAAGAGCGTACTTAGGCTTACTTTGCAATCCGAGCTTCCGTCAAGAAGACACCCGACACATCATCCAGTGTACTGCCGGCTCCTGGATTCGTGTCCTCCATAGTTCAAAAGCTTTTAAAGCCTATGCACCTACGCCTTCAATAGTCTTGCAGCACTATGCCGTACAGAAAGGTTCATGAACTGTGGGTCAGGACAGTTGAGATTGGAGCCTCAATCGCCTCAACTTCGTTCTCAACGACGTTGTGATGAGAACCAGGGACGATACACTGGCAGTTAGTTAGCCACTTATAAATACACCAAATGCTGACCAGCTCATCGTAGCAGCATAGTAATTAAGCAGCTCTTTTTTTTCAAAAAAATAACCTCGTTCAGATACATGTTCATGCATTTTCATCTCCATTCTTGAAGTCAATTTGCTTGCCTAATTATTTTCCAATACAAATCCAACATTTCTTCTTATTCGTCAAAAATCAAAACTTCCTTCCATACTATTGGCTAAAAACTCTCAATGGCTCACGCCCAACCAAAAAGCCCTGCCATTCTACCAGACAGCATTTGCATCGCAACCTCTTGACCTTCATGGAGCTGGACCAGGCCACCTCTCTCTGGCGCGGCCGCGCTGCCGACGCTGCGCTGTTAGGCGTCTCTTCAGCTGTCGCTAAGGACGGCAACCGCCTGGTACTGCTGACCTCCTCTGAGGACGTACGTGAGATCAACGCGTCCACTCGGAAATGTGTCAATCACTGGACCTTCCGCTCTGGTAGTGTCCACGCTCTACGCATCCCTGCATCGCGTCACCCGCATTCACGTGTGTTCTACGGTGTCTGCGGAGCTCCCGGTGTGAGTGCAAGCAAGATGGCGCGTCAAGTCAGACGTCAGGAAGCCAACAAGACCACTGCTCTACCGGCCAATGAAGGACTTGCAGCTTGGCGTGACACGGACTTGGATGTTGCTACGTGGAGCAGAGCACCGTTGCAATCGACCTCCAAGGCCTTTGCACTGTTGGTGCACTCGAAGCTGAAGGAAGAGATCCTGGTGGTGTTCCAGGACGGATCGTTCGCTATTTATGACGAAGATCTTGGTCGTGTACTGCACAGTGACGACGCTAAGGACGCTGCTACAGTCGAAGAAGAAGATGAAGACGAAGACGATCAGGAAGAGTCTGTGGTCTGGGCAAATCTAGAGACAGACACACGCAGCACAGTGAAAGGTGACCTGTTCCTGTCCATTATGATGCAAAAAGTGAACCAGAATGGTGAAAAGCAGTTTGAACTGCTGGTGTATCAAGTAGCGATCCCGAACATGTCCAGACGTCGTGGAGGTATTCTGAGTGTGGTGCTGCTAGTGCGTCGTGGTGTGAATCTACCGAACAATGAGATGCTGTCGGCATGCGCGTACCACGCAGAGACGTTCTCGTACTCCATTGTTGGATGCTCGGGTAGTTGGCAGACGTTGCGCTTTTCCCGTGATGCACTAACCAACGCTCTGACGCTGGTGGCTTCGCAACAAATGCCCAATCTTACTTCGTCTGAGGCAGACTCAAACGTCCCTGTTCACAAGAAACGCAAACTGCAGGCAGCTAACACAGCCACGAATGGTTACCTGGTCAGCGGTGTTGGTAATTTCACCTACCTGATTAGTCTTCCCCTGGACAATGCACTGAAGTTTACAGGATGGGATTCCAAGTTCGCTGTTCCGGTGACGAGCACGAAGATTAGTCTGGACACGGACAGTGAGGGTGAAGTTGTTGTCGGACGCAGTTCCAAGGATGGCATCGGCAAGCCTGTGCAGCTTGTGAGCGCAGGTACCGGTGACGCAATGCTAGCTGTTTATGAGCGCGGCACCTTCATCATTCCCGTGAAGAACAGAAACTCGACGTTGGCCAGCGTCCTGGGAGCTACAGCTTCGTCATCGGTCGAGAACTCGAACGCCCCTGCGTTGCCTAATAGCTCTACATACTGGAACAAAGTAACGGCGACGAGCAGCATCAACAACGACACGCTGGATGCGGAGACGTGGAAGGCGAACATGTGCAGTGATGACGACCGTGAGCGTCAATTGATCGCAGACCTGTTGGACCCTCTGGTTACTCCTACTACCGCAGCTTTCACGATCCGTCTGGACCAGGCACTGCAGAAACACAACAACAAGCGGAAGGCTAACAAGGAAAGCGGAGAACTGATCTCGTATCGGTTGCTTCAGGCCGTGACGCGTCGTTGCCTGAACTCGACAGACCTTGGCCTGTGGGGTCCTCTTGAGATGATGCTACGCACGAGGCGGTTGTCGGCACGCGCTGAGCCGACTCTGTTGCCCACTCTGATGAAGCACAATCAATTTTCTCTGCTTGAGGTGGCCATCGTGGACCTTATTGATATCGACGAGCGCTCGATTGTTCTTCTGTTGAAGTATTTTATTCGAAAGAGCAGCACTTCCACGTTAACAGACTTCGTGGAGAGTCAGGTGGAAGCCGAGACCAGGTCCAAGGTGAAGATTAAGAGCAAGGAGGCCTGCCAGCGATACGTCTTTGCGCTGCTTCGTCTACCTACCAACAGTGTGTTCCTACACCGCGCTGTTCGCGAACTCGAGCTCGAGGAGGTGCTACTGTTGCTGGGAATGTGCAAGTTGTTGCAGCTGATTGATCTTACCGCCACAAAATACAAGAAGCCCAAGCATGCAAAACCTAACAAAGGGAAGGCAACGAACAAGAAGATTGTAAGACATTCAAGTGGTGTGAGGAAAGAGGATGTGCGCTTCACTCCACTGCCGTCGCCATCGAGCTACTGTGCGTGGATCTGTGCACTGCTGGATGCGCACCTGTCAGCTCTTGTGCAGCGCGCTTCCCAGGATCCTAAGATCTCCCGTGTCCTTCACCAGTTGGATGAGCTCGTGCAACTGCAGCTTCGCGCGTGCACGCAGTACGAGAAGGTACACGGTGTGCTTAGGAACTTTTTGTCTGGTGTGCAGCTACCGTGTGCTTCGGGACTTCCCGACTACAGCATCGAGGAGTTGCGCCTGTAATCAAGTTCACCTGGGATGTTCTCCTTACAAAATAGACACGTTCATTACTCTAGCGGTTTGGTTGTTCCTTCAACTTGACCAAGTGTAAGCTTTCTTTTGATGGAGCAATTGTTTCCCACTCAATTGGATGGCTCATTACTCTTATCGGCCTCCTCATGGTGACTTGATCCATTTACCGTCGGCGCTTCCGATTCTCATACTTCTGGTCGAACTTTCGTCGCAGGTTGTGCGGTAGGTTGTCGGCAGGCTCCCACGTGAGGTCGTCGTAGCCAACCCACTTGACCTTGTACTGATGCGTCTTCAGCCTCGTTTCAGGGTCTCGTTTACTGCGGCGATCCACAATTTCTTCCACCGTGTAGACGTCTTCCCGAACGGGTTGGCCTTCGAACTCATCAATGAGATCCTTCGAGATGTTACTCGCTGGCTCCCACGAGGTCTCTTCATATCCTTCCCACTTAACTTCATACAGATCCTCTTCCCCGTACGTCTCTGCAGCCTTCTTGCTGATGATTTTCTCCACTTCGTACACGTCGGGGTCGTCCGTGTCGAACATCTCGTTGGGTTCGTCATCTTCGTCAGATGACAGCACAACCTCCTTGGGCGGTAAGTTGTTGCCTGATGTTTTTTTCTTCTTCTTAGATCTGGAATCACTATCCGAGTCACTAGAAGACGAAGATTCAGAAGAAGAAGAACCACTGGTGCTACTAGACTCTTCAATAGACAGCACATCGTCGTCACTGTCAAGGTGCACATGATGTTTACGTCCACTCGTTCTTGTCTTCTTGGCTGCAGGTTTTTTCTTCTTCTGAGCCTTCTCCTTCCTTTTAGCTTTAGCTGCTTTCTCTTTCTCCTTAGCTTCAGCCTTCTCTTTCTTCCTTTGTCTCTTTCTCCTTTTCTTCTCTTCACTTTCAGCTGCACTTTCACTTGTCAACTGCGCGTGTTTCTCTTCTTGAAGTTGACGTTCACGCTCCTTCCGCTCCCGTTTATCCGTCTCCTTAATTGAGTCCATACTAATCTCAGAAGTGAGCGGTTGGTCCCCCGCTGGCTCGTAAGAGCGCATCCAGTCGCGAATTATCACCAGTTTGCGCGAATCCGGATCCACATGCTCCAGTAGCGGCAAAGCGCGGATAGCAGCCAGTGAGAATTGGTCCTTCGCTGTATTATAGAGTCCCAAACACTCCGGCAGGTCCGAGCATAACGTCACGAGCGCACGGTCCATGAGGACGGAGGACTCATCCAGCGACATATTACTTCCTTTGGCTTAAAAATGCGCACTGAACTATTCTCTAACCGTGCAACTGTTGTGCAACTTGTCTTTAAAGTTGCACCAAGAAGTTTAAACACACTCTGATGTTGCAACGAAAGGTGTTTACAAACTTCAAATTGTTGACTCTAAAGTTGCAACTCCACGTTTTGTTTGTTCGAGGGGGATGCCTCCAAAACCGAAAATCGCGTGGAAGATCCCAAGCCAAACAAGTCGCAGCTACTCAAGAGCTGCCCACTGCAAAAGCAAGCAGCCGAACCAAGGCCAAATCTTTTTATCTTTAAGCACTTTAGCACCTTTTTATCCCATTTAGCAACAATGGCCCAGCAGCAACAAGCAACGAATGACGAGGAGAACTGGAAGGCCTCCCTCAAGCGGCCGGAGAAGGACACGCGCGTGCAAACGGAAGACGTGACGAACGTCAAAGGCAACGAGTTCGAGGACTATTTCCTCAAGCGTGAACTGCTCATGGGCATCTTTGAAAAAGGTTTCGAACGTCCGTCCCCTATCCAAGAAGAGGCTGTGCCAATTATTTTGGCCGGTCGAAATGTCATGGCCAGAGCCAAGAACGGCACGGGCAAGACCGCTGCCTTTATCATCCCTTGCCTCGAGAAGACAGATACTAGCAAGAAGCATATTCAGGTGCTGATCCTCGTTCCTACACGAGAATTGGCTCTGCAAACGTCAGCCATCGTTAAGGAGATCGGCAAACACATGGGCGTCGAGTGCATGGTGTCAACGGGCGGAACGAGTCTTAAAGACGACATTATGCGCCTCTATCAGACGGTGCATATTCTAGTAGGCACTCCCGGTCGAGTAATGGACTTGGCCAACAAGGGAGTGGCCGACCTCAGCCAATGCTCCACAGTCATCATGGACGAAGCCGATAAGCTGCTATCTCCCGAGTTCCAGCCTCTATTGGAACAGCTACTGAACCACACGGCCAAGCAACGTCAGATTTGCCTCTTTTCGGCCACTTTCCCAGTCACGGTCAAGGCGTTCAAGGACCGCTTTGTGGAGAACCCGTACGAGATCAACCTCATGGACGAGCTCACGTTGAAAGGTGTGTCACAGTTCTACGCCTTCGTGGAGGAACGCCAAAAAGTGCACTGCCTCAACACGCTCTTCTCCAAGCTCGATATCAACCAGTCTATCATCTTTTGCAATTCAGTGAACCGTGTTGAGCTGCTGGCCAAGAAGGTCACAGAGCTCGGATACTCGTGCTTCTATATCCACGCCAAGATGAACCAGGCGCACCGTAACCGCGTGTTCCACGAGTTCCGCAACGGAGCTACTCGTCACTTGGTGTGCTCGGACCTGTTCACGCGTGGTATTGATATCCAGACGGTGAACGTCGTGATCAACTTCGACTTCCCCAAGAATTCCGAGACGTACCTGCATCGTATCGGTCGTTCCGGTCGGTACGGCCACCTCGGTCTGGCCATCAATATGATCACGTACGAGGATCGATTCAACCTGTACCGGATCGAACAGGAACTCGGAACGGAGATCCGACCCATTCCGCCGGTCATTGACCGCAACTTGTACTGTAAGTAAGTCTTCGTCGATGTCAGTCAGTGTGACGTGATGGTGAGAGGAAGTCATGGATGTGAAGGAGTCGGATAGAGATGAAGGGATGGAAACACAACGAAGGAAAATGAACGTGAGTGCGAAGGTGGAAGTCGAGGAGAAGCGAGGGTGGAAGGAAGCTCGTGTGACAAGGAGTGAAGAAGCTTTGAGGACATGGTGCAGGAGGCGAAAAATTGAAGAGCAAGAACGCAAGCGAGCGGTTGGGTTGTGGATGTTCACACTTTGGGTGCGAACAAAAGTGACAAGAGTGAACAAGCAATGTGGTGGTGTAATCCAACATGCACACGCTGCGACGTGTGTGAGGAAGAAAACGAAGCTGGAAAAGTATCCAAGCTAGAGTCCAACAGCAGCGCAAGGTGGCAATCAAAGGACAAGTTGATGGTCAGCTCCACGTGGTGCAACAGCAACCTCCTGGCGTCAGCTTTTTCCCTGAGGCAAAGGCAACTGAGATCGTAGGGGTAGCAGAGATAGTAGCACAGTGACGTGGGCCAGCCTGGTAATGCTGTCATAAAGCTGAAGTTGAATGACCAGCACCTAGTAGGTGCGATGGCAACACTCAATTGCGCTGGATCTGATCGGACAGCAGGTGTCCGTTGTTTTTATCCATGGCGTCCATCAAGCTTCAACGCGACTGCGCCGTGGTGCTGTCGCCGCTAATGACGGACCAGGCTGACTGCCACTGCAGTCATAGTGCGGAGACCGATGGCTGATGCTTGCTGAGCGCAGACATTTTACATGTTCGGACAGCAGCGAGTGAAATTTGCAGGCTCGGACGCACGGCACAAGTGCAGAGAGTTGTAGCAAATGCCACGGCGTTCGAGAAGATCTGCGATGCTGAGCCGAGTACATATGAGACCTTGGATCCCATTCGGCTCTTCCAAGCCCCCATCCCTGCAAAAGCCTCACTTCATTTAGGCTGACGACGACGACTGCCGTTCCATTCCAGCCGTGGTGTCGCTCGCTTGCGTTGTGATGGCAGTCACGGGGTGACAGCTACTTGCTTGTTGCTCACGGGTGCATTTGCGCGACCTGAACTGGCCAGCTCAGCCGTGACAGCCACCGGATTCTTGAGCATCCTAACGCCGTCCTGAAAGAAAGCATTTGCACGTCCTGAAGGGAAAAAAGTTCTCGGCTAATATTTTAAATACGTGGCCTGCTTCAGCCTACTTTACGATTCTAGTGCCTAAACTTCCTGTCATAAATAATTCTCTACTCACTTAAAACTCCACTTCCGCGAAGACACGGCGGCGAGACGGCACAGCCGCCACCAAACCAAGCTTCCCCACCGTCGGGATAGCCCACTCGCGCATGCCGCACAGCTTCTGCGTCTTGACGGCGCGTTCGTTGCCGCTACGTGTAGGGAACAGACTGCTGCGCTGTTCCTCGCCGTCTTCCGGACGCATCTCCTCGAACGAGCGTTTGCGGCCGTCCTTCGTGCTGGGAGGCGTCGTCTTGACAACCTTCTCGGTCTTGGTAGTGGCGGCGACCGGCTGCTGTAGGAAGTCGCGTACGATCGTGACGAGTTGCCGTCCGACCGAGCACGAATGCAGCAAACTGCGCTCTACAAACAGCGCAGACACGCGCGCCACTAGGAACTGTAGAAGCATGTTGAGTGTGCTCATAGTCTCCTTCTCCTGCGCGCGCAGGTCGCGGATAATCTGTCGGAACGCGTAGTGGTCGACGACACTGGCCAGCCATTTGGCCAGCAGACTCGGCTTCTTCTCGTCCTTGAGCTTGTTCTGACTGTTATTGGGGCGCTTGACGTCCCGCGCGAGGGTTTCCAATGACCCCCAGAGCGCGTCGAACTCGCCAATGGTCTTGTACACGAAGTAGACGCTCGCCGGCGCCTCTGAGCGCACCTGCACCGCGAACTTCTCGTCTTTGCCGCCGATACAGGACGTGACGGTCGCTGCTAGGCCGCGCATGTTCATCTGTTATCGTTTAGCGTGTCTGTATAAATCTGTTTGTACGGGGCTCCACCTCCCTTGGAAGCGGTCGAACTCGCGACACCTGGGTAAATCGCCTAATGACAGCGACGGCGGCGCTGTCGGAGCAGGCGCAGGTAGAGAGAGCCGCATGGTGCAGCGACGGGGCGGTCGAACCCTAACTCTCTGACCACTGCGTCGGACCGGCTCGCCGCCGTCTGTCAAGCTCCGAAGGCTGGGCCGCAAATGCAAAAGGCAAGTGATTTTTTTAGCCGTCTGCGACGCTGGGCGGATCGGCCGGCGCTTCCCGACGTTCGCTTTCACAGCAACTTCCAGACTCAGGAATGAACGCTTTCCCCGTTTGACTGCAACTGCTCGAGAAAGTTGCAATTGCCGCTGCTTTTTGGTCATCGAGCTGTGTTCAATGACGCAGGCGGGATCTGGTCGGATCGAGGGGACCTTTGTTAGCTGGCAGTCTGTGAAGCGACTGCCCTCCGTTCACTTGGCTTCCAACCGATGGCCAACCACAGATGGACGTCCGGAAGCTCGGGTCGCGCGGCCCCCACAAATGAATGACGCTATGGCAACAGTCCGTGCAATAATCTACCTGCTGGTTGGGTGCCAGCCTTGCGGCGTGCGCGACCAGAAGAACACAGTCTCAGCGGCCACGATTGCCAGCACGACATGAGCTTTAGCAGCCGCAGTGGGCTCCATCAGGAGCGCTATGATCTATCAAGGCTGCGGTGGATTTTCATCAAGGTTCATGCTGGACAAGGCGTGATATCAGGAGTCTCAATACAAAGTTCAAGTCACTTGGGCTCGGCTTCGAGCGCCTCTGAGCCAAGCTTTCCATCACGCATAGCCGCGACGAGCGACCACTGTGGTGACAGATCGGGAACAGCTGTCCCAAGCGCGAGACCCGTCTGTTCCATTGTTTGACTGGCACTTTGTATGTCGCAGTCACGCATGTCAACTCCAAGGGACGTGAGTAACGGGCTATCCACCTGCGTCAATTTGGCTCGAACGCGGTGCAAGTTGCCTTTTGTCGCGCCACATGGACTATGGTTGCCTCCCATCGTGGTGAAAAATATAGCATCCATATGCTTGCTTCGCTAGCGGCGGCGTCCACGACTGCTGCGTTACTACTGGGGCAACAACCAGCAATGCGCCAGTCGAGCGCTCGCTGCTGGTGTTCAGGCTAAACTTCAGCAGTGCAAGCCGTCCCACCTCGGCGGATGGCTCCGACGCCGCCCGCCTCGTTTCTCGCAGATTCTGCTCCCGTTTCTGCCTTTAGCGACGCCATGTCGAGCCGAACTTCTGCTCGACAAGCCCGCGCGTCGTTTCATTGTGTGAGCGGCGACACATCCGCGAGATTGAGCGGCAAAGGAGACTGCGAGCAGAGACCGACTCTGAAAGGCAGATCGGATGACGAGGAGGCACCTTCACGCCCCCGTGTCACGGCCGATCCCGGAAGTCAAGCATTGACCCGCGGTTCGTGTTGGAACGGCCGCAAGTTCACTTGCTGCCAGTATACCCCGCTAAATTTTGTAAAACGGTCTTGTCCCTACAGACGATCGCGTTGATGGCAAGGCCCAGCTCTGCGCGAGCTCGCTTCAACACTTCAAACCTTCGCCAGGGCCGTTTCTCAGCGTGCTGGGCGCGCAGAATGGCTGTGGTTTTCGGTTCATGCACTTTCGCTGTCGGGTTTGAGTCCAACTTGTTGATTCTACAACCCCTCCGCTAGCAATCTGTATCGCCGGCAATTCGCCGCTGCGATGGAGAAAGTTCGATCGACAATTGAAGGCTCCAGCACTGCTGGCAGCAGATTCAAAACATGTGCCACTTCGAATGATTTATCGGAGCTCCAAATGAGCATGACTGCCTCTTCTTCTTGCAGAGATTGCTTAGATTGCCACCACACATTGCCGGTCGTAAGCCAAGCTCGACGGTCAACTCTGGACTGAAGTTGAAAAATGGCTGGCGGCTTCATAGTCGTGAGCCGCGGCACCCATCGCTACGGTGAACGTGTCCAGTCTGCATCCTTTGTTTCTAGCACGAGCTGAAGCGGAGCTTGCCACTGACATTACTGCACGTGACCGGCGTTCCAAACAACGAGCGGCGCCAGTTTTGCAGTGCCGTTGAGGTCGAAACCATGCCAGAACTGGACGCACCGTCACCATTCGCGCGCTGATTTTTATCGTCAACGACTAGCTCAAGCCATCGCTGATCGACTCTCGCTCTCAGTAGCAGAGCAGTCTCTCCTCCACTGGAACCACCTCACACGAGCCACTGGGATACTTTGCGACAACAAAAGAAATTTGCTCCAATGTGGGCCGGAGTGTCTTCAATGCGCACTGACATAGTCTGACCCACGCACTCACCACAGAAAACGTCGGGTATGCTCACGCTTCGCTGATCGTCAGTTTAATCTATTGTCGAAAAAGGCAACTTTTATAACCAGAGTGATGGTTGTATTTTCAAATCTTCAACTTAAGAGTGATGATCGTTGAAGCTATCTTTGGTCGTCTATATAAAGTGCTGCTCCATCAGAGCTGCAATGGTTTTAGTGTCACTAGAAGACGCTGATCGAACTGCCAGTGAGAAGGATTAAGTCTCCTGAAGCTCATCATTGAGTGGAACAGCAGATGTCGTTGGCCCGAGACTCGGACCCTGCTCAGTCCACGAGTGACGGTGCGCCACTGTTTCTGCTTTCGCCCGTGGCGCTGCGGCCAGTGACCAGCCACGCCCGGATCGAAGGCGGCGCGTTGTATACGAAGGGCGAGCGCGAGGTGGCGGATCTGCGGCCAATCCCGAGGAAAAACTTCCTTCCACAGTTAGCTGCAAAGATGAACAGCGTTAAGAAAGCAGTTTCGAGCGAAGACACTGATAGTGACACGTACAGACAAAAGATGTGGGCGGGACAAGCGAACATCGTGGTGACCGTGCGTTTACGCCCACTATTGAGTCATGATCGAGATCGGGAGCAGATTGTGAAAGTTTTAGGCCATAAAGAGGTTGTCGTGCGTCCAGGAGGAATGATGGGGACCATTCTTACTACGAACACTCCAATACGACGACGCCATTCGATTTATTCCGTACGAAAAACGCGGCATACGTCCGCTTCTCCGTCGACTTGCAGTGGACTGACTAATACTCGCAGTCGTGAAAAGCGGTATGCATTTGACTACGTTTTTTCTCCACAGGATAGTCAACAAAAAGTTTATCAGCATACCACAAAGTTTCTGATCCATGGTGTGTTAAATGGTTTCAACGCTACCGTGTTTGCTTACGGTTGTACTGGAGCTGGGAAGACCCATACCATGTTAGGAACGACAGAGGAACCTGGTATCATGGCGAGAACACTGGAAGATCTTTTTCGAAATATTGAACGCGTACATGGAGATCCTACTGGACATGTGCAATATCGAGTTACAGTCTCTTTCCTTGAAGTTTACAACGAGAATATCCGTGATCTCTTGTCTGCCAGCTCGTCGTGTTCTTCTTCAGCTTCTATGCCGACTTCGGAGTTCTTAGATTTACGGGAGGACCCAGTACGAGGGTCAGTTGTGGCAGGGCTTTCCGAAGTGGAAGCGAATAATGCTAATGATGTGATGAAGCTGCTACGGAAAGGAAACAAATATCGGTCTCAAGAGAGTACGGCAGCTAATTCAGTGTCTTCCCGGTCACATGCAGTACTTCAAGTACACATTGAACAGCAAGAGAAATTGAATCCAAGTGATCCCAATTCAGATCCAGAGTATAATGACGAAAAGACAGACAACTTGGAAGTGAAGTTCGGGAAGCTTTCTCTGGTCGATCTCGCTGGTAGTGAACGAGCGGCAGTGACACAAAATCGAGGGCAGCGATTACTTGAAGGCGCGAACATCAACAGATCGCTTCTGGCACTGGGAAATTGTATCAATGCTCTTGGGGAGAAGGGGTCGTCTGGATCAAGAGCGTTTGTACCATACCGAGACAGTAAACTGACAAGACTACTTAAGGATTCGCTTGGTGGTAATTGCCGGACGGTAATGATTGCTAATGTGAGCCTTGCGGCTTCGAGTGTGGAGGAAACGCTGAATACTCTGAAATACGCCAATCGAGCTAAGAACATCAAGACGACTGTGAGGCGAAACATCGTCGACGCGGATCAAGCAACTATCAGTCAATCCAGCTTGGTGGCTAACCTAAAGGAGGAGATAGCCACTTTGAAAAAGCAATTGCAAGAGCAAGAAACCAGTAGACAGTCGATGGATGAGTTGGGCTGGGTTCAAAGCAACCACTCTTGCGCTAATAACTGCGATAGTAACAATACTGAAGACGAAGACTGGAAGGCGAGTAAACTACGAGAGGCTCGTCAGTATATCAGCGAATGTTTCCAGGAGCGTTGTAGATTGCACCGTGCACTGCTGAAATTGGAACACAAGGTAAGGACAACAAACTTTTCGTTTAGATACTGTTTACTCACTTTCTTGTGTCTACAGATTCAAAATCAGACTAAAGAACTACAAGCAAGTGAGAATGTTCAGACTCTAAATTCCCCTAACAAAACAGCACCTACAGTCAGCGAGCCCCAAACAAAAGAACAATCAGGTGGTGAAACTGTGGCAAACATAACACTAGCAGCTACGACAGCTGCCAGTGATCCAACGGAAGAAAAGAAGAAGGACATGAAAGACCTGCAAGTATCTCTAGCGCGCGAAAGGGAAGGATTGATGCAGCAATTGGGCAAAAACGAACGAGCAATGGATGAATTTCGTCGAGGGATTGAACAAAGTCCTTTGATGGAGCGCAATGAATTGATTCGTGAAGTTTTGCTGATGGAGTATCGAATTGGGAAATTGGAAATTGACAAGATGCAGCTACAAACGCTACGAGATCTTCAAATGGGAGTTGATTCTGACTTAGTGGGCCAGCAAGACAACAACGACGATATCAGCACAGAACGACTGGACGTCTCAAATACTGGACATATCGATGTACCAACTCTGGATTCAGACCGTGATAGCGGCCGTGTGCATCTACCGGAGATTAAATCGAGCAAAGCTAGTGGACGAGGAGGGTTTTTTGAGGAACTTCGTGAACATCTTTACCCGAGTAAATCTCGTGGTAAACACCACGACTTTGCGGCGTCTCCAGTGGCATATCACAAGCCTTGGGGGCTGCATTTGAACAACACTTCGCTGCCGTATATTCGTTTGAAGAAGAAGAACCCAGTGCCGTTGTATGTCGAGCCAACGACGACCGGGAGTCTAGCAGCAAGGATGTCAAGAATTCCATCGACAACTTCTCTGGCAGAACCTTATCTTAAATCTCTCAAAAATCGACACAAGCAACGCAGCAAAAAGAGCAAGAACACGATCAAGTAAATAAATGAGCATTCCACTAGAAGTAATTGTCAGTGTTGTGAGCACCACTGTGCTATATATTGTGGTGTAGCGTTATCTACCTGGAGGAAATAATACTTCACTTTGAAGCTAAGTGAAAACGGGAACGAATATGTTTGATGAGAAAGCAGCATGTGAAGGTCCAACATGGAGACGTTGTCTCTTCAACACGCCTCGGAGATGGAGTTGTTGCGCTTGCGAAAGGCTGATGGAGGTTGTCCAGAACCTCCATCCATTCCTTCTGAGATCAATGCACGGATATTCTCGTAGAAGCGCTTGAATTGAAAAATGTCCACCTGTTCAATCAATCACCTTTGTTAGTCTACTGTAGTTACACAATAAACACTCACACAGGGGGAAACGTACATGTCCGCGTCGGAACTCGACGAGATACACACCGCGCTGGAAGAGGAACACCTGCACCGTGCAGGTCAGAAGACCAGTGTACCGTACTTCGAGCTGGTAGTTGTCCCAATCGATGGTGACGTCCTGTGGGACTTTGGCGTATTCGTATGGAGGAGGACAGGGGTTTGTCTTCAATGCGTTTTCGATATTGGAGAGTACCAAACGGGCAGGCAGAGCGGTCAGGAAACGAGTCGATCGAGATACAACGTCGCTGTAAGAAGGAGGTGATACCAGACTCGGAGATTGTTGCTCTTCTTCTCCAGCTTGAGCTACCTGTTGTTTCGTCTGAGCTTCTGCTGCTGACTTGACCGAGAACGTTAGCGGTTCCGTCAGAGTGCGGTTAATAGGGAGACCAGGTTTACCGTCCAGATCCGCTATTGCTTGCGGGAGTAGAGGAGACGACCGACCGAGGATGTTGATTTCGTCGAACGAACTGCTGTTCCTGATGTCTCTGTTAGAGAGTTCTCGAAAGTGGCCACGAGCGAAACCCCGGAGAAACAATTCCGGGGGTGAATTGCGACGCAATCGAATGGGCATCGTGTCTCGAGATCCACTCACAAGTGGAGGTGACACGAAACGATGGAGTCTTCTAGGAGCGGCTTCTTGAGATACCGGATGGGTAGATCTAACGTCGGAATCATTATCACCAACACTTGCTATCACAGTTTCGCAGAGGTTCAGTGATGTAGTGACTGTAGCTTCCCGAACAAGTGCCTCTTGTTTGAAAAGAGCTCCAGCCTCTGAAATGTTGCACGCGTTGAGTTCTTTAGTCGACGAAGACATCGAATTATCGTCCTCGAGGTCCAATTCGAAGCTGTCATTGTTTTTGACATCGCGAGGAGAATTCAACGGGGTTTGGCCTGACATGGACGACGTTTCGTCCACTGAAGGCATGTAGCCGACCACATTAGCGAGATGTTTGTTCACACGAAGATTTTGCTGCGGGGATGGTGGGCATCGAAACGCATGACTGTGAGGGCTGGGAGCTTTCGATAGCAGTCTGGTGATAGCCTGAGGAGATACAGAGCCCAGTTGGCTGGGATGCATTTGTTGTCCCAATTCGATACCGTCCTGAAGAGTGTTGACAGCTACATTCATACGATTCTTGTGCGAAGAGTGAGGCGTTTGTGGTGGCAAACCTGGTGTGTTAACAGTTGTAATGTTACTTGGAGGTTCATCATCTTCCAGCATAGACGGACTCGGCTTCTTGAGCTTCTCACCACGTACCCACACGTGGTGCTGCGCTTCTTCCACTGATAGACGCATGCACGGGTCTGGATAGAGTAATTGCGCGATCAAAGACTTGAGTTCCATTGAGAAATGTGCTGGGAAGAACCATGATGGGAATTCAACTTCGTTCGTAGGTTCATCGTCACTGTACTTGGTGTTGTACGACCATTTCCGGAACCGATCGTAGCGCACACACTTCAGTAGATCCTTCCCGAAAGGCAGATTACCCGCGATCATAGCATACAAGATAATTCCAATAGACCACGCATCAGCCTTGGCACCGTCGTATCCTTGACCGGCGTCCATGAGCACTTCAGGAGCGACATAGTGAGGAGATCCGACTACTGATCGCAACCGGCGAATAGCAGGTTGATCCACATCGTTTCCATTAGCACTGCTGGTCGCATCGCTATCGGTGAAGGCGAAGATGGCTGAGAGTCCGAAATCCGCGATCTTGAGCGTCGAGTGTTCCTCATTATCTGCAAGAAGCAAGTTCTCAGGTTTGAGATCACGATGGCAAATCCCCGAGTTGTGGCAGAAGGCAACGCCAGAGATTAGCTGACGAAAGTACAGGCGTGCAGACTCTTCGTCCGTGCCGCAGTCCAACTTGATTCGGTCAAAGAGTTCGCCACCTCCAGCGAGTTCGAGAACCAGGAACGTCGTGCATTTGCTGTCTTGTACTAGCTCCAGCGCTTCATCCAGACGTAAAACATTCTCGTGGTACTCCAGTCCCGACATATTCGAAATCTCCCGGTGGATCGAGCGTCGGGTATGTGCGAACTTAATAAACTTCTTGGGGATTCGCGGGATTTTGATCACTTGGTTCTTCACTTGAACTTCCTGGTACATTTCAGCTGGATCCGTTTGTTGCCGTCCTGTGTTTTCGTTCGGATTCATCTGCTCACCCCACACTTGTATGCACTGAGGTAGTGTGAGTTCTCTCACATGTCCCGTGTACGGATCTTCAAAAGCCGCGATCGCCTGCTTAGACGTCGGGTGAATCAGCCACCACACGTTCTCAATACGAATACGCTCGGTTGCCATTCGAGGAGCACCAAAGTTCGATCGCATGCGATGATTTCCGCCGGCAAATGCTCGTCGATCGGATTTTAACCCGCTATCGTGTCCAAGTTCCGTTTCATCCGACGGCAGCGTCACCATTGGTTTGCCCTTCACAGCTACAATACACCGCGCCAACAATGTACTCGGGAATAGCTTGTAGCCGACAGGATTCAGGATCTTGATAGCTACATGTTGCTTCGTTCTCGTCGAAAAAGCTTCGTAAACACTGCAGATAAGAAAACAATAAAACCTTTTTCAGTCTCTACAAGCTAAAATTTAAGTGAAATTGCTCGGAAAACTCGACTTACACACCAGCGGCGCCTCCACCGAGGTACCCTCCAAGTTCATAGATGAGTTCATTACCGCAGTAGATAGCCTGGCCGTCGTAATGGTCCACTTGCACGGCCTGCAGTTTGCGCCGTCTATCGTTCATCATAGTGTCGTTTCAACTGTGTTTCTAGACGACAAGAACGACACAAACAGCAGCGGAATCAGATGCAATACGTGCGGCAAACACTAGCGTCCTAGAGAGCGCGACGCAGGACAATAACCAGCTGCCAACCAGGGAAAGGCGGCACTTTACCTGCTTGTGAAGGCTCTAGCGCTCGGATTTCGACCGGAGAAGTGCGTACAAGTGCAGAATTCACAGCTAGAGCTGATGCTGGAGCTCGTGCGAGGCGCGACGCTGGTCCGCGCTCGCTGCAGCGAGTGTCCTTTGGTGTCGAGTCCCCAACGAGACTTTGTTGACTGGGACGTGCAATCGACTCAGATGCTCAAACTAAGTTTCAACCAATAAGAATCGGTAAAATTGATTTTTGAGCCAATCATGATTCAACATGACCTATTTTTAGCACGTTGCTGTAACGGATTCCGATAAGTCTTCGGAGCTCTATATAGTTTACGCTAGAGTGAAAGGTAGCGCAGCCTTAGCTACTGCACCATAGATCTAATACAGCGGCCGCTCGAGCACGTGGCCACTGACGCGAGCTGCTTTCTCGGTGCCAAAGGGTGCTTGAAGTGTAGGCTCAAAATTTGACTGACGAAATGTAAGAGCCAAAAATGGCCAGTGCCTTGTTCGCGTGTTCCAGGAACTTGAAGTTTGATTCTGCATTCTGATTGGCTATTTGCTGCATCGTGATCAGCTCACGATAATCGTGTACATTACATCACATTATCAGAAGACGGAGCTGTTTTTAATCGTGTTTTGACATTTCATCTTTCCAATTAGATATACCATATTTCCACCAATCACAATTGATTTTAGAGCTGAAGCACGAATAATGCTGACCTTGACATTGATCAACTTGCGTTGCAGCCTGTGGACGACCACCTCACTTTCTTCCCGCTTCTATACATCGAAAATGAGCAAGACTTTGCTGCACGGCATCACGTTGACCAACGCCAATGGCGATAGTGTGCAGGGCGAGACGCTGGGACAAGACGGAAAGGTGCTGGCGATCT
This sequence comes from Phytophthora citrophthora, assembly GCA_031305395.1. NCBI lineage: Eukaryota > Oomycota > Peronosporomycetes > Peronosporales > Peronosporaceae > Phytophthora > Phytophthora citrophthora. The sequence goes on from JASMQC010000035.1 coordinate 366,745, forward strand.
ACTTCGCGGCGGACTGGTGTCCGGACTGCCGCGCGTTCCAGCCGGCGCTCAACGACTTCTACAAGGCGGCGGGTGACGACCTGGACGTGGTCTTTGTAGGCTCGGATGCTTCGGCAAAGGACCAACTTGCACACTTTAAGGACAAGCAGGGTCCCTGGTGGATGGTGGCGTTTGAGGGTGAGACTCGCACGCAGCTCAAGCGCAAGTTTGGCGTCTGCGCTGGAGCTGAAGTGCGTGCACTGAGCCCCATCACACGCAAGGGAGGTATCCCGACGCTCGTGGTTATCCGCCCTGATGGCGAAGTCGTGGACTTTGATGCTGCCGAAAAGATCGAGCGCGACGGTATCAAGGCCCTCGCCAAGTGGCAGCAGTAAAAAGCGCAGGGCATCAACAGTAGGGACGCAATAAACATCTAAGCACACAGCTGCTCTTTCATCGCCATTTCACATTGCTTTGCTTGCAGGCATTGTAGACGAACAAAACTGGCACATCGTGTCGATCGCGTGCCAGCCAATCACCACAGCTCAGAGACAAACTGGAAAAATGGAGGACGCGTTGCTGCACGGTATCAAGTTGGTGAACGCCAAGGGCGAGACGATCGATGGCGGGGACATCGGCCAGACTGGACAACTTGCACTGTACTTCGCGGTACAGTCGTTTACGATTCTTCTCAGCTTTTTATTCTCAGAGCTGACACCTTTCTGATCGCTCTGAGTAGGCGAACTGGTGCCCAGACTGTCGCGCCTTCCAACCGAAGCTCAATGAGTTTTACGCTGAGGCAAACGCCGCCTCTCAACAGATTGATATCGTCTTCCTGAGCTCCGATATGTCGGAGGAAGATCAGCAGACGCACTTCTCCACCAAGCACGGCGACTGGTGGATGGCTCCCCGCGACAATGAAATCCGCAATGAGCTTCGTCGAAAGGTAAACATCGCACCCCAACAACGTGCTTCTGCTGCTGTTTAACTGTTGCCATGTAACGTACCCTTTGTAGTATGGCATTCGCAATGGCAAGGACGACGCGGAAGTGGGCGTCACGCACCGCAACAGCGGAATTCCTGCACTCGTGATCATCCGTCCAGACGGCGAGGTCCTGGAGTTCCAGGGCGTCCAACAAGTCGAAAATGAAGGCGTCAAGGCGTTGGCCAATTGGCAAGCCAAGGCACAGAACAAGGAGTAAGTCTAGGTGCAAAACGCGATGGTTTAGACCTCAGGAGCAAAGAGATCATTCTTGGGCTTGTTTCGTTTTATGCGAGATGATAGATACTCTACACCACATTCACAGGGGGGGCAAATAAAATAAAGGACCATCCACCCGATACTAGTCGTAGATGTTATGCAGTGGCAGACACGGCCACGCTCGCAGCTTCCGCGTACAAGCAGTTGCCGAGTTCCTCAAAGGCGTCGGGGCTGATCCGATTCTGCTCAGCTGCTACGAGCATCTCATTGTACATGGCGTTGCCCAGTGTTGCGAACATGCCCGCTGTGAATCCCTGAGGCATAGCATTATCGTCGCTGTCGTCGGTCATCGATAACGTCTGCAGGTCTCTCAAGATCACGCCAGGAGGCAATTGCACCCCCTGCAGTAGAGACCGCAGTCCGTCATCACGTCTGCGACGTCGTGGAGTCTCCTGTGGCTGTCTCTGCTCCTTTTCTTCTGCTTCAACACTCTCTGTATCGCTGTCCTCTGTGTCTTCGTCCTCGGACCCTTCCAGCTTCCGGAACAGTCCGTACAGCGTTTGCAATCTCGCCCAGGCGTCTGCAGCACGCCGCTGCTCGTCTGAAGATATATCCGCTACGTGACCTTTCTTTGCTTTAGCTGCTTCTTCGGCTACGATCAAATGCACGCCGGAGACGTCCTCTGGAAGCTTTCGGAAGTGGTCGCGCACAGACTCATCGTCGCGTAAAGAGGTGTAAGCGACGCTGGGACTGACTGGGAACTCTTCTTCGTCGCTGGATAATCCCCCAGTGCCATTGTCGTGGCCGATGGGCGCCGGCAGATGCAGTCGCGCTCGCTGAATCGCCCGGCGCAGCATCACCTGGAGTCGTGCGCTGCACTAAGCAGCGTTTTCGCTTTCTGGTTGGTGACTTCATTTTTGTATGGGGAGAAGCACTTTTGTAGGTAAATCTAAAAATATAGGAATGTTTGTAAATTCTCCAATTGGAATCAGATCACAACGTCTAGGACGATGACAAAACAAGACCTGAGGAAGAAGACTGCTAGGCTGGAAGATGAAGGCACTTTCACATTATAAGCATGCCAGCGACACAAGTGAGCCCAGCATTAAGAAGACGTATCTCAGACGATGCGAGGATGCTTTTGCGCATGGCGTTGAGCGACGATGTCGATGATCCAGCAGAAGGAGGCAGTATCAACTACCTGCCATTAACAGAGCGACTGAAGAACTTCCGAGGCCAATTGAATCTTGAATTGCTACTTCCAGAAGAGGTGGAGACAGAGACCGTAATTCCTTTGCGAATTGCTGTCACGAATTCCGCGTATTTGCTGAGGTACCAGGTGACGAGCACTGGAGCCGAAGTCTCAATGCTGAATCACACAGGAGTGGTAACGTCGTGGATCACTACTGCTGATGGACTTGATATTCAGCTAGGACAATTCCTTGCCAAGAGTTTATCGGATGACAGACAAGAGGCTATGTGTCGTGAAATTGAGGCGTCTAAGTCGGAAATCCTAGCGTTACTTGCTGTTTTGGACTCCCTCGATTTTCTAGACATGGCGTGTGCTCTGGGAGGCACGTCAGCAGGAATTCACTTTGGGGCGGAACAAATCTACCGATCAAACGGCGAAAAGAACGCGTACGTGTTCACGTTTGACGCTCGTACAGGCTACCCGTTGTCAATTACGCAAGTTGCGAGCACAGTACCTGATGGGGAAAGGAGAGCGGCGCTTCAGCTTTCGATTGACGACTATGTCCGTCATGATGATAGCTCTCTTGCGGCACCCATCGGTATCAAGTCGGACGTGGAGCTGCTCGTGGATACGGCCGTCTCGTGCTTCTACGAGTGGACGGCGTCAGGACGACAGCAGTTGGAGCAGATTTTCGCGGTGCTGGACAAAGACGATGACGGGTCGGTCTCCGGACAGGACATGGTGGACCAGCTCCGGGAAGCTGGCCAGTCGGAAACGCAGGCCAGCAGTATTGCTGCGGAGATGACTCGCCTGCTTTGCCACAGCGATGACCCGTCCGAGGAGGTGACGTTCCTTCCGTTCGTGGGTTTTTGGATCATGTTGCTAGCCGAAGATGTGCCAGTCTCAGACTCTGTCAATGAGCATCGAGTGCTACCGGCGCTGCAGCAGCTCTTCTTGGGCTCCGCAGCATAGCAGTTTCAAATTGTAGCACCTCAGTGTGCAATGTGAACGTTGTCGAGTTGAAGTGGTTTCGCTTGGCTTTCCAAGACCGTTCTGCAGCAATGTGTTCTTGGGCAACATGTGCCGTCGCTTCAGAGCTATTGCAACCACAAATGGAGGGCGGAGCACTGAAAGTCAAGCTGCAAGTCAAGACTGCGCAGCCTATGGATACATTCACTTTTTGGTGCTTCGTTTTGTTCAACTTGGCTTTTTTCTGCTGTTTTCCATCCTTTTGATTCGTTGACACATTTCACTTGTTTTCAGTAAGGCATTTAGATACCACCTCGTTTTTTTTGTACGTTTCGTGAACCCATAACCAAAGAAGAATTTAGAGAAGCGACGTTAGCCGCACGACCAAGCGTTCCCGGCGCGTTCGACCCCCTACAGCGCTCTATCACTCTCTCTCTCGCGCCGCCCCGCCTTACGATCGAACGTCTGCAGATCTACTTGGCACCTTTGACACCCCAGTCACGCATTTTCCACCTCACCACGATGAACTCGAGCGGTAACTCGGAAGCTATTCGATTGGCTCAAGACTCCGACTGGAAGGGCCTGCAGAGACTGCTGGAACGAGACCCAGTGATGGCAAAACTAAGTGGAGATCACGATATGCTTCCTATTCATTGGGTCTGCACTGTGCGTCGTGTCCCGTTGTCTCTCATTGCCAAATTGCTTCAAGCGTATCCGGACGGCGTTCGTACGAAGAACGCTGGAGATCTATTACCGCTACATATCGCTATCCGTGCTAGAGTGCAAGCCTCGTGTCTACGGAAACTCGTGCGTGCGTATCCGGAGGCTGTGGACGAGCGGACACCTGATGGTCTCTCGGCTCTGGAAATGGCAGAAGAAATGGGGCTGGACGCAGGGAGTTTGAAGGTGTTGCATCGAGCACAGGGACGCCGTAGTACCGCCCAACAGCAACACGATGAAGACAGCTCATTCGACCGGGAGAGCGTTGAATTTACCTCGAAACGACTTGTCAGTGGTCAGGAAGAAGGAGAAGCTTCTGGGGTTGAAAGACCGGAAGAGGACGAGGAGAAGAAGGAGACGAAGGAGTGGACAGACGCTGCTGTACCCGAGCCATACGTGGGTAACGTTGGCTTTGGAGGGTTCCTACACGTTGGAGACGATGGGGAGCTGAACACTACTGAAATGTCGGCGTTGGGGCCAGAAGACAGTATCAGTATGATGAGTGAACAGTCGTTGAGCGACGCTGATGGCTTAGATTCACCCCACGACCACCTCGTGTCACCTTCTTCCACTAGCACCTGCAGTCAGAATGATCCCAGATCCCCAACCAGCTCTCGCTCGTCTTTTGGCCGCATTCGTACAGGCAGCCGACGAGGATTTGGGGGTTTCCAGAATCTGAATCCAGAGACCTCGCGCCAGCATTCCCGGATGCAACGTACTGCATCGTTGATTATCCAACTACAGAATACTGGTATCCTCAGCGAGCGTGAGTTGCGTACAATGGTATCGGCAATGAGTGCCAGTGCTGCTGTGGGGAATACGGAAGACGAAGAAGAATTGCGACGCAGCCACAGTCGCCACATGTCCTTGCCTCTCATGCCTAGTTATGAGAATCTACGACAGAAATCAAATTTCCAGTACTACGATGAGGATGACGAGAATGAGATTGACAATGGATCGTCAAGGGACAGTACCAGCACTGCCGGAGGTGCAACTGGAAATCTCATGAACCCGCGAGGCAGACTCTTCCAGTCAGCTCAAGAACCTTTTCGATCTCGACACTCAGTTACCCCTGGAGGATCTCAGCGAGGATCTCCGCCTTTGTTCCGGAGGCGTCACCGTCGTGCTTCTCACGGATCTCACAGCCGAGGACACTTTGATCCTCCACCTGAGTGGAAGCATGATGGGGAATGCTCGATCTGCCGTGCAAGCTTCGGCATGTTTAAGCACCGCCACCACTGCCGCAACTGCGGGAAGTCAATTTGCAGCCAACACAGTGCGGACAAGAAGATTTCGATGGAAGCCAAGGGATTTACAACTCCGCAGCGCGTATGCGTCACTTGCTATGCCATGATCACTCACAGCCGGACGTTACAGCACGATTTAGAGCTGGAAGATATGGGTCGTGACGGCTCAATGCTGAATCCTGTCGCCTTCCAGCAGCAGCACTACGGCCTCTCAGCGAGTGCCAACGACCGACACGCTTCTGCTATTGCTTCTTTCCCGTCTGCTACGACCCCTGGACCATCGCGGCCTGCTGCATTTGGGAGTACACGGAGTCCAGCAACCAGCGCTGGTGGGAGCCCTACAATTTCTCCGACAACTGGACGGAGGCTTGCACCTCGAAAGTCCAGTGTTCTTGCTGCAGGTGAAGCAACTGGAGGAGCAGGAGAACGTGCCACCACTTCGAATCACGCGTCTGGACTGAGTGGAGCCCCATCCTCTCCTGTCCACGAACTACGGGGTCTTTTGGCTTCGCAACAAAAGCAGATCGAGCAGCTTGCTCAGAGCAACATGCAGATGCAGCAGCAATTGCTGGAACAGGAAGAGTTAAAGGCCGAGACGATGCTTCTCATTACTCAGTTGATGACACGCGTTTCAGTGCTAGAGCTGCAAAAAGATCGAACAGTCAACAGCAAGCGCCGCAGCATTGGAACGGGCGACAGTGAGGACGAAGAGTTTCCTCAGGATGACACCACCTCGTTCGAGCGGTAGACAGTGCTATCCCTCTTTTCACCATAGCTGATTGGTATCTACTCCACACATAAATCTCGTTTAACGTACGTCGAGAGGAAGTACATCACTTTAGTATCCATTAGCAGCATGAATTAACCGAGCAGTAGCGTTTATTTAGAGTCCAAAGTCTTCAAAGTCGTAGCTTCCCGTAGACTTGTCTGTCATGACTGAATAATGCTGCGTTCTGGAGCTGAGAGACTGGAGATCTACTGGAGCGAAGGGGCTTCACCAATCTCGCCACGCTCGTACTTGAACTTGCCGCGCGGGACGTAGTCCATCTCCGGGTGTGCGCCGCCCTCTTTGCCCTTGGACGAGAAGCGCGAATTGATGGTGTCCACTACGAGATAGACACCGAAGATGGCGGAGGCCAGGCCCAGACCGGTGAAGGGCTTCTTGGCGCAGTTGGAGATGAAGGGGTGGCTTCTCCACGCGTCCTGGTGGGCGAGAACCATGGCGAAAGAGGCAGACGATTCCGAGGGTCTAGCTCCTTTAGTTTCTGACCGCAAAATGTGTGGGAAATTTACTGCAACTTAAGAAGAATTTAAAGTTGCTTGAATTAAGTTGCAAGATTGTCAACTCAATTTATTGAGCGGAATTTCAATACTGAAAGACAATAATGGCGGTGCGTTGTGGTAGGTTACGAAGGCCCTGAAGGTATATTCTCACGTGTATGAGCTTCTATACTCGATGTAGGACAAGTCCAATGCTAGGAAAGGTGCTGGGGTGGCCAATGTCGCCCGACAGACGTGGGATCGCGCGCATTATGAGAAGCTGGCGATGCTGCGTGCTGAGGGTCGATTGGAGCAGGAGGAGGTGCGTTCTACCTGCTTACTGTCATTATAATTTGTTCTACTTCTGCTAAGACTGATCTCATTTGTTATTTATTGCATACCGAAGACGAAGAAGGTGGTCAATTCGTCTAAGGAGGAGTTCCAGGCTGCTAATGAAGGCGCTGCAGGACCAGCAGGCTCGGCAAGAGCATTCTTGAAGGCTCGTTCTACCAAAATGTCACTGGAGAGTAGTGTTGGCACTGTAAAGGTGGTCAAGTCCGACGATCTGAGCAAGAATGGCGGGTATTATTGCGAGGTTTGTGAGTGTGGTCTCAAGGACTCTGTGGCGTATCTCGACCATATCAATGGCAAAAAGCGTGCGTTCTGTACTGTGAAATTGAACTGGAGGCGGTTGTTGGATGGTATATTGACATTGTTGCTGTTTACTTGCTGTAGATTTGCGTAAGCTTGGCTTTAGTATGCGGGTAGAACGCTCCACAGTGGATCAAGTGAAGAACAGACTACAGAGTGCATCCAAACGCAAATGGGACCCATTGATGACCAAGAAGCTGAACGCTATGGAAGGTGCGTTGCTCCACTTGTCTGCTAACGTATGTGTATTTTTTCTACTGTAGAACACTAACTCGTCTCTATTTTTCTTGTACATTATAATGTGCAGACTATGAGAAGAAGCTCAAAGCTGTAGAAGAAGAAGAAGCTCGTGTGAAGCGGCAGAAGAAGGAACAGAAGAAAGCCAAGAAGCTTGGGAAGGAAATATCCGACCAAAACAGCTCCGACAAAACCAAAGACAACGCTTTAGAGACTAAAACTGAAGCTGTTGATGAATTTCCTGATGCTGACGCTGATATGATGGCCATGATGGGCTTTGGCGGGTTTGGAGGCTCCAAGAAGTCATAAACTACAACAACAACATAATCTACACTTTGACCTTCTTATCACAGCTATATTTGTAATTTCTAGAAAATTGATCCTTACAAAACTCAAGTGACTTCATCATTCAATAAGTCCCTAAACTCCAAGTAAGAATGGCGGGCCGTTCGCCGCACTTTGCGCGCCATGAAGCGTCTCCTGGACAGCGCTACCCCCTTCCTGTCCATCAAGAACATCCACCGAGCTCTACGCTGTTGTTGCGTGGCCTGGCGCGCTCTGTCGACGACGAAATGGTACAATAACTACAACAGAAGACTGCAATCATTGTACAATATTATTTATTGTAAACACAATAATTCATAAACTACGGTAGAACGGGTGGTAGAACAAGATACGAGGCAGCTTCTTCACGTTACTCACCGTCCGCCTCGTCATCGTCCAGATCCTCCGTGTGCTCCAACCGTTCCAACCATTGCAAGTTCGAATCATTTACGACAAGGTAAAGGTAGTATGCTCTACGTTCTACAGGTAGTTTCCATACTTACCGTACCTTTCTTTTCTAGGTCACTGGAGAGCCTCGTGGGTTCGCCTTTGTGGACTTCGACTCAGTGGAGAGTGCAACGGAAGCTGTGCGGGCCTTCGGTAGAATTGACGATATTTCAATTGAGACTTCAACATATTCTGATGCCATAACGTAAATGTGACCGTAGAATCGAGCCCTCTAGTGCTACAGCACCGGAATGTTAGCGTCAGTTTCACGGACGGATTCCGTCAAGACAATTCAGGTCGATCAAGAGGAGGGAGTTGGGGAGCTCGACACAACGAGCCACTCAATGATCCACGCCAGAGAGAACAGTGGCAGCCACGACCAGATTGGATCTGTGATGAAGTTCGTTGTTGCTGTAGAGGTGAAATTGATTTAATGGACTAACGTTGGTTGTGGTGACAGTGCAATGTAACCAATTTCGCTCGACGGACGAGTTGTTTCCAGTGCAACGCACCTAGGACAGACCAGACGAAGGAAGTTCCAGTGACTGCAGTGTTCCGTCAAGAGCACATGCGTCACAATGATTCGCTGTATGGAGGGGAAGCAAGATCTAGAGGAGACGAAGATGTCAGTGGTCGAAAGCATGCAGGTGGCGACAATGCTCGGGGTGTTCCCCCGTCGCAAGTGCTGGTAGTACGCATGCTGCCACCAGACATTGAGGAGGGTGAGGTACGTATACACCTGGTTGGAGTAATTGTGCAATAGAATTCGCGAATTCTTATGAACTGTATGCAGCTTCAGGTGGTCTTCGCAGAATTTGACGGCATACAGGATATCCGCCTGATTCGAGATCGCGCGACGAATTTGTCCCGAGGATTTGGCTTCATCGAGTTCCGCGACGTTGCAGTACGATTTATTGTGGTTGTAGTGAAGTGTTCTGACAATCAGTTGTAACTGTACTCTTTGTGCCCAATGTTGTAGGCAGCAACAAGCGCTCTGCAGAAGTGTGATAACTTAATGGTGCAAAATTCGCGAGTGGAGGTGTCATATGCGCGTGATACCCTCTCCACGCGGTCGCAGTATGTGGCAAATATGCCTGAAGGACACCGTGCTGGCAACTCGTTAGCCGCCACAGCGTTGGAACAAGCGCAGTGGTCCCTCTCACAAGGACGTGGAACTGAGACGGCGACAACTGATCAGGTGAACGCATGTTGCATTTTGTTTGCTGAACTGGACGAGACTCTCGTCTTTTAAGTACGAAACAGTACTAATCGTCGAAGGTGTCACCCCTGCTCTGCTACACGAACAACAAAACTTTTTAGCAGAATATCCTTGCAGCAGATGTGAGCGCTCTTCTAGATACTGCTGCTGCCGAAGTTGTTCCGCACTTTGAAGAACCCAAGAAAATGTGGCCACTGCCGTTCGAGACTGCGGGCGGGAGCTACGTGTACGTAAGCGAGTATGGCCTCTATTGGGAACCAGAGAGCCTGTTCTATTATGATGCACACACGAAGGTGTATTATAACTCGTTCTCTGGCGCGTACTATCGGTGCGTGAACCCTGGAAGTAGCGGTGCTGCCGCGTTCCAGGCATTTGTGGCTCCCGTACCTGTTGATGACGAAGTGTACAACGAAGCAACTGCTGTGAAGATCCCACCAAGCAACAAGCAAGCGCTGAGTTTATCTCTGAAAAAGGACAGGAAGAAAGCACCTGGGATTTCGTTTGCTATCAAGACTTCTGCGTTCGCGCCTGCAGTTCAACCTGTTGAGAGCACCAGCAAGACAAAGGCAGTCGGTGTTCCTGCACCTGCTGCCTCTGCCAGTGTTGCCAGCATCGGAATAAAGCGGAAGAGCGCAGACGATATTGCCAAGTGGTCGCAACGGCAGCGCGAGGCAAAACTGCAGAATGTAGGTGATTCAAGCACAGCAACGGCTCAACAGCTCACCCCAGGACCAGCACAAAGTGCTTCAGCTACGAACCACACAGCAGACTCTGTCATTGATGCACTGACAAATGTCCCTCAAGAAGTTCCCATTTGCCTGGTAAGAATCCTTGGGTGCTGTTGTTATCTCAAGTATAACTGACTTTGGCACTTTGTAGCTTTGTCGGCGGAAGTTCGGGTCTCTGGAGATGCTACACAAGCACGAAAAACTGTCGAAGCTGCACTTAACTAACTTGGCGAAGGCGAAAGAGAACAAGCAGCACGTCGCTGCACAGTACCGGGAACACGAGAAGGAAATGGAGCGGGATGCTAAGAAACTGCAGAAGGAGGATGCCCAATCTACAGTTGCAGCAGCACCAACTAGCAAGACTAACTCTGAGCCCTCTACTGGCTCACTTGAGTCTGGCATTGGTGGCAAACTGCTCAAGATGATGGGGTGGAAAAGTGGCGACGGCCTAGGCAAACACGGGACGGGTATTACAGCTCCCATTGCAGCAATTGGACAAGGCGGTCGAAGCGATACGGCTGGACTCGGTTCTACAGCGCCACTTTCATCTACCGTAGACCTTTCGGATGCTACTACGGATAAGGAGCGTCGACAGCGACTAGCTCGTGCACGTTATGACGCGAGCAATGCGTAAGGGTCAATCGTTTCGGGTTATGTGGTTCATGTATGGGAAATCTGACAGGAAACAAACGCAGTATGCCTGTTGTCAACTTGATTCCTTACTAAATCTCAGTGAAGCACAACTCTCCATCGGTCATGCATTACAGGTGGAGAGAGTAAATTAGAGCAGCTTCTGCACAGCGCTCTTGAGCAGTGACTTCTTGTAGCCCGAGACCTTCTCGTGAACCTCCTTGCCGTTCTTAAAGAAGCGGAACTCCGGGTACGCGCCGACTTCCAGATCGTCCTTGATCTTCTCCACTTCCGGAATGGACACGTCCAGCTTAGCGAACGTCACCTCCGGGTGAGCCTCCGCCAGGTCCTGCACAAACGGGTAGATCTGGTTGCACTTACCGCACCACGGGGCCATGAAATCCGCCACAACGGGCTTTCCGCTCTTGATCAGAGCGTCAAACTCAGCCTTGTTCTTCACCAGCTTCAAGGCTGAGGCTTCGTCGTCATCAATCTCGTCCTTGACAGTGGAGAAATACTCATAGCTGTCCGTAGGGGTGGCCTTGATGGTCTTGTCACCAGGCTGCCAGTTAGCTGGACACACTTCTCCGTGCTCCTCGACGAACTGCAGCGCCTTAATGAGACGCAGAGTCTCGTCCACACTGCGGCCAATTGGCATATTGTTGATGGTGATCTGCTGGAGCACACCTTCCTTGTCCATAATGAACAGACCACGGAGAGCCACACCAGCCTGCTCGACTAGAACGCCGTACTTAGCTGAGATCACCTTGGTGATGTCCGAGACAATGGGGATGTCCATCTTGCCCAAACCGCCCTTGTTACGGGGCAGTCTCGTCCAGGCCAAGTGGCTCTCGGGGGAGTCACAGGACACAGCAATCAACTGCGTGTTAAGGGCCTTGAACTCCTCCGCACGGTCGTTGAAGGCGATGATTTCCGTGGGGCACACGTACGTGAAGTCCTTCGGGTAGAAGAACAGCACCACGTACTGGCCACGGTACGTGTCCAATGACACGTCGGTGATGTCACCGTCCACAACAGCTTGCGCCGTGAATTGCGGGGCTTGACCCTGCACACGGGCAGCTACGGGAGGATATTGCACGAACGAATCCTCTTCATCTTCTTCCAGGAAGAAATCGTCACCAGACGCAAATGTGCGGATGGGAGTGGCCTGAAGCTGACGAGAAGCTGCGAGGGAGTTGGAGAGGAAAGGGGCAGCAGCACGAGGCACACGACGAGCGGAAGGGATCGCACGGGAAGCTGCGAGACGAACGAGTTGAGTTGCGCGCATTGTTGTTAGTGACAGTTGAGACTTTCGAGAATGAGCTCAGGAGAGCCCCACGTACAGATAAAACTGATGGATAAAAAGATTCACTGGAGTTGAGTATGGGAAGATTTTTTTTAACAGATTTTGAATTGAAGTAAACGAATTTGAAAGGGAACCTAAAATTTCATCAGGTTTAGAATTGAAGCAAGTCTTAAAAACGTTAAACTGGTGTCGTCATTGCTCCATTCGCTTTTAACGCGTTGGAACTAGAGAACACCAGCCAGGAGTGTGCAGGTATTCCACAACTTTCGGCAGGTAAACAGTATCAGACAAAAATCTGATCTGTTCCGTGCTTCCTCGAAGTGAAACTCTGAGCATTCCTCGTAGTTGTTTCGAGTACTGCGTAAATCCTAGTCCTTAATCGCTGTAGATGTAGCGCAATTCGCGTTGCGGGACTCCACCAGTACGTTGAACTTCTTCAAAACGCGAGCGACAGTTCTCCCACTTACGTGGGAGCTTGAAACCCTTAGGGTTGTCCAAGTAGGAGATACACAACTCCATCTTGACTTCATCCTGAGTACTTTCAATCTTCCGTTGGCAGCGTCTAGTATAATCCGTACAACCATTGAGAAAACGCATCTCCTCCATAGTATCCACAATACTCGCAATATCCCCATTTCCTCCAACGATAAATTGCTCACAAAGTTTGGATCCGGGTCGAAGCTGAAGCCCACGCGACTTCAGGGCTGTCAACAATGCAGTAAAACGCTGACTGCTTTGCCAGAGTAAACTCTTGTTGGTTTCCTGCATGTTGATCAACACAGCGTAGACTGCAAACCCTGGAGCCAACGATTCTACGAACACTTTTCGTTCCTCTTGGTCCTGTTGCTGCATCCCCTCAATAGTCCGCTCTACCTCGTTCCGACGAGCAATATCCCGTAGCCATCCCAATTTCGACCCGAACTTCGTAATTAAATAGTTTTCCAGATCAACGCGATGGTAAAGTATCGCGTCCTGGTGTCCGTTATACGGATACGCTGGAACAACCGCCAAATCCCGAATTTTCAGACCGTATACAGTCGTGGCGACCTCCTTCTCAACGAACAAAGTGTAGCCATCCATTTTCGACTGACAGTGTCTGCAGACCCCATTGAAGACTTTCGGGTTGTCATTATCACACGCACAGCAGAACGGAGCGAGATCCGGCTCGCAGTTCGGATAAAAGTCTCCAGTGATAGAGTGTAGCTTCGTCAGTGTTTGGTTGCTGAGGAAGCTCAAGACCAGCTCGAATACGTCCTCATTGACAATATACAAGTGCTCGAAAGGTCCAATGTGTCGTATTCTACTTGGATCAGCGGCGACGCCGCGCTGACACAGCTTCTCCATTGACAACAGAGTTGACAACTGCAGTGTCAATGGCTCAGACACATTTCATGATTAATGAGAGGTTTATGGGTTTCAATAGTGCTCATTTGCACAATATATTCCATTTAGAAGGCTATCAACCATTTTGCCGATGAACTAAACTATGAACTGTGATTCACAGATCAGCTAAAGCCTAGACACCATACGCATGCACACGTACTGTATTACTGTATGCAGATCACTGAAGTTTCTCGTCACTGAAAAGCATACGAGACGTGGGTGCATTTCGTGCAAGTTGAAGTCGTACCGTTGGCACCCTATTTTGTACGTGACATGGAACTCATTGGGAAAGAAGTCATGGCAATTGCACAGTGATTTCACTAAATTTCACGACGGGGTGTCGCCACACACTTTCGTCGCGCCGTTTCGTGTCCTCACTTGAGACAGCATTTTCCTTCATGTGCCATTTACAATTCTCTTCACATGATGTCAAGCAAACCTGCTCCGCGTGCAATCTCTGATCGCTTTAGAGATTTCGGTACGGTACTATTCATTACACTTGTTTCGTAATAAAATGCAGATTAAAATCGTATTATTTATCTGAAGGTGCGATTCAAGAAGCTCTCAGGTACATGTTTTGCTCTTTGTTGCAAGATTTAAGACGAATGTTGCTAAACCTGAATGTTTTATTGCAGGAGTATGAACCTGGAATCGTCTAATTTGATGTTTGCAGTGCGTACAGTTGACTTTTTGAGTGTAAGAGTCACTCTCTCATTTTTGTTGTTGTGGTGGTGGTAGATTGACTACACGACGGCCAACGAGGTGAGTACATCGTCGAATAATCATCTCAACGGTAGTGCTGACAGGCGTATGTTGTCGTGGAAGACTTGCGGCGCACAGAGCTTTGATGGCAAGAACTTGCACATGTTGGATCCAAGCGGGGAGATCCTGAATCCGTATCAAGTGAGTATACTTCCTTTTTGTTATCTTACTCAAGAGACAACTAATAACTTGAGTTTCCCGTTCAACAGGAAGCGCTAACACGACTCGGTCGTGTACTGGTGGAATTTGACGATGACCGCAGCATTCAGGTGTCTGGTTTTGGCGACGCAAAGACACCGGAAAACGCCGTTTTCAGCTTCACACCGGAGAACCCGATGGACGGATGCAAGAGTTTCCACGAGATCTGGCAGCGCTACAACGATCTTACCCCGACGATCAAGCTCGGGGATAACCCAGCGAACCTCGGTCCCGTGATTCGGCACGCGACTGCTGTAGCTCGTGAAGTCACTGGCTTCCACATGCTGATCATCCTCGCGAGCAGCCAATTGACAGCCGAGCACTTGGCAGATACCGCTCAGGCAATTGTAGATGCATCAGCGCTTCCTCTGTGTAAGTTATTGAGCTGCTTTCGCATATTCTTTGCCGGTGACTGATATTGTGTATGTTGTACCAGCTATCATTGTGATCGGAATGGGAGATGGCCCCTGGGTAAGTTGAAACTTGTGTTGTTTGGTTTTAACAAAGGCAAAAAAAAACTAACTGAAGTCACTCTGTAGGACAACATGGAAGTGCTGGATAACCAACTCCCTCAACGGCAGTTCGATAACTTTAACTTTGTCAATTTCCAAGCGGTTCGACACACTGCCACAAAGGAGCGGAAGGTGTTCGTACACCGGATCCAGGACGACAACGCAGAGCCTGTGGCGGCTCCCTGCGAGTTGGACCCTACTGATCTCCTCTTCACATTGCAGATCTTGATGGAAGTGCCGGTGCAATACGAATGTATGTGCAAGTTGAATCTCCTCTAGATCGCACCGAGTAGACAATCGCAGCGACCACAGCCAATAATGGTGTGAGGTCTGCAGCGACCATGAAATAAAAGGTGGAGCGGTACATGTAATTGCCTCTGAAACCCTCTTACGTTTGTTGAGACGGCACGCCTGCAATCAAGTCTCCCGCACGCCAGCGTGTGTTCTTTTGAGACGCTAAGAGCCCTGCTGTTTGACTTCAGATGTGCAGGAAAAAAAAAAAATGGTTTTCACCTTGAGCAATGCTCAGGAATCGAAAATTTACGTGATACTGGGGCTTTGGTGATCGAGATGCTTCAACAAGAGCATCCTTATTTTGAAGTAGTACTGTACAGTTTTGAGATTCAAGTCATTCGAAACCAATCCATTGATAAAGGTTTTTAAATACAGTTCATCGCTTTTATATTCTTTCACCTTATGATATCAGTCGTTTTCAGCAGGATATACACTGTCACAGGTTTCTGAAGAGGAAGTTGGCAGATTTCACTGCACGATCAGGTATAGGTGGCACAACCTCACTCCTGGTCCAAGTGTCCCAACACTGCAAGCATGGCTCTGCATGGCTGTCACCTCGCTGTGGCCAATACGCAGCTGTCGGCGGCTTCCATGCTGCCAACAGAACTTGACTCGAAACGCAATCCATACTGTCCTTTGCCAGTAGCAAGTGGCTCCATGTAAGGTTAGTTAAGTTACGGCCTTTGTTACCTTGTAGCTCTGTACTGTACTGTAGCCTTTCGAAGAAGAGAAGCATGAGAAAAAAACCTCCTCTGCTTGGTGGCAATATGCATCTGATTTCGGCCTTGCGCTCCACGAATGCATCGCTTGAGATTTCGTGATGGCCTTTGCATAGTCCGTCCGAGAATCCGAGACACTTTGAGGGCCTTCAACCCCACTCTTCCACATGTTTAACGCCGTCTGCACTCGCTCACTCTGTCCCATCCGCTGTCTCCCCGTTCTGCCCATACCCCGGAGTCCAAATCGCCTCGGAGCTTTGCCACATTTTGGCCAAGTGCCGGCCACAGACGGAAATGACCTCAACGTCGGCTTGCAACGGCGCTCAGACCCGACTGACGGCCACGAGGGGAAGCGATTCCGTCGGGACCGTGGACGCCGCTCGACGACAGGAACAGACTCGACGGCGGTGGAACATGTTGCGCACCCACGTTCGCGTCACTCGCCGGTTGGTGCCGTTTTGTTTTGCCATTTTCGCACTGAACTTTCGGTTAATTCTGCAATTGAACTCGTCGCTCACTCGCATTTTGTTCCGAACGATGTTCAGGTTATCACAGGAGCTTTCGTTTAAACACTCGCGACGGTTCTCCAGTGCGCAGCAGTCGCTGATCGACGTCTGTGTGGGGTGTATCACTGCAGCAGCGTCCAAGGACGGCGCTTTAGACACGCTGTTAGCAGTTCGAGACCAGTTTTTAGCGCTGTTAGACGCCGAACATTGTGTTCTGAGCTTTGAAATCCCGCCGTCGTCGGTTATCGAATTCGACGGTCGAGACATTCGACAAGTCGTAGACAGAGCTTCCACTGCGAGGAGACAAGCACGTGGCGCTTCACGTCATCCGACCTTCTATTCGACGGCAAAAGCATGTGCAAAAGCTCGTGTGGAACCTCCGGAAGGCTGCAAACTGGTTCAGGTAAGGCACGTATTAAAGATGGGAAAAGTGGTAAAAAGTTTCTAACTACTTTTCTATAACGTAGTCGTATCTGTGTATGCCCCTGGTCGACTGTAGCGAACGTGTTCAAGCTGTTGTCGAAGTATTTAACTCCCGTCATAGTGCTGAAGATGTCACGACGTGGCTTGGAGACTGCGAGTCGGACTGTTCCTTGGCTTTCCGATCGGTCAAGTCGACTAGCGAACCGCTTCGTGTCTTTTGCGGCTTTGTTGGAGCTTTATTGAGAGCTGCAGCACCGATCGAAGCTTACGTTGACTACACTGGAACCAGCGGTACTGTGACTCCCGATGCAAGTATAAAGCGTCAAGGTTCCAGTGTATCGGAGGAAGCCCCTCTCCAGCTTTTAAATTTTTTACAGCGTGCTCTGGAAGTAGACGGATGGGCAGTGTACGCTCATGACCGGGAAGCCAATACTCTGTACGCTCGTCTCGCTAGTACAGGATTCAGGACGAAAGTATCGACTGTTCTAATGGGTCAAGGCGTTATCGGACGAGCAGCTTCAACTGCAGAGCCTCTGTTTGATGGCGATGTGCTTTGCATCCCCACGTTTGACCACAGCAAGAGCCACCAAGTGAACAGTGTCGTGGTATTTTACGGATCGAAGCGGGACAACCGATCAGTCTTCCGTCAGTGTGATGTGGAGCTTTGCAACGTCATTTGCCGACATGTTGGGAGCTCGTTACAGCGTTTGGCACTTGAAGATGCTGCTAATAAGGCACAAGACAAAGCTCAAGGGCTCTTGGAACTCTCGGGTCTCTTGTTCTGGGAACTTGAGCGATCTCCTAAACCAACGGCGATGCTTTTAACGGCTGCACGTGCCATTGTTCAGAAATCCTGGCTTCGAGTTGCAGAGTGCAACGTGTACTTGAGAGACCCACTGACTCGTGAACTATACTCACCAGGTAACGGAACGCAGGGCGAATACCGTGTCCCGTTATCGTCTGGTAGTTCGAGCGCAATGGCAGCTGTACGCACTGGCCACGTCGTGAATTTGAGCGATGCTAAAGCCTGTTCCCAGTCTCGAGAGAGACACTCGAAGCTTGTTATGGCTGTTCCAGTTAATGATCCGTCTTCTGGTCAAGTGCTTGCTGTATTGGAATTGCTGGAGAAACGTCCGAGCTCGAAGGAAGACCCGGAAGGTGCTGTAAGTCTGGAGAAACGCTACTTCGACCATCATGACGAAGATGTGGCTCGAGGGATTGCACGTCAAGTTGCTTCAGCTCTTCGGAATACACAACGTCTCGATGCAGCTCGAACGGCTGAGCGGAAAAGCGAGGCGTTGCTCTCCCTCCGCCTTCCTGCAGCCACTGGGACGCTGCCTGGTGAACAGG
Source organism: Phytophthora citrophthora (assembly GCA_031305395.1). Classification (NCBI taxonomy): domain Eukaryota; phylum Oomycota; class Peronosporomycetes; order Peronosporales; family Peronosporaceae; genus Phytophthora; species Phytophthora citrophthora. The sequence goes on from JASMQC010000035.1 coordinate 385,002, forward strand.
CTGGCGCAGTGTTTTCATTCGTGGAAGCTGCAGCTTGTAAAGCTTTACGTGCTTCTCACGGCGCTTTATTCTTGATTGACGCTCCGAGTCGCTCGCTGTTCGCTCGTGTTGGTACGAATTGGAGAGGATATGTACTACCGATCGGACAGAAGCTGCAAGGACGTGTCGCTGCTACTGGAGCTGCCATGCGGCTGGTTCGTGAAGCTCATACACACCCGGAATTCGACGTAGACTACGATCGTCTGATGGGGATGCAGACGTCCAGTCTCTTGTGTGTTCCTATCAAGGCGCAACCGTCCATGTCTGCTTCTTCTTCCACTCCGTTCGCGTCTTCAGGAGCTTCAGGTCGATCCGGACGTCGTTGTAGCAGCAGCTTCAGTACGAGCAGTAGCACAGACGATGACGGAGACGATCGCCCGGTTATTGGTGTCTTCTACGCTGTCAACAAGACGAACTGCAATGGTGAGACGGAAGGTTTCGATGCTGAAGACGAGCAAGTGCTGCGTGCCATTTGTGTAGAACTGTCTGCTCTTGTTGAACGTCGAGCTTGGGAGCTGGTGTTTGAGTCTCCAACGTACGATGACAGTGACAGCAGCGACAGTGAGACCGAAGGCCACGTGACTCGGACGTTCCTATCTCAGTACACGACTGCATCTCCTGTTCGTCGTCGTCGCCGTCCTCGCTCCCGTCTCCCGTCCGTCGTGGATCATGATCATGCAGCTGCAGTTGTTGCAGCTACTTCGTACCATGAAGGCTGTTTCCTGAGCAGCAGTGGACTCTCCTCACTCTCTGGTAGTATCGGTTTGACCCCTGGAACAGAAGCTCCAAGCCCAGTGTTACAATGGGATCTGGATCCCTACCAGTTCTCTCCAGCTCAGCTCGTAGACCTCGCAGTGGACATGTTCGAGCTCCACGAATTGATGGACGGCTTCGCACTACCCGAAGCTACATTACGTCGGTTCCTACATAGTGTACAGGCTCAATACCTGGACGTGCCGTACCACAACACGTACCACGCGTTCGCGACGCTGCACATGACGTTCCTGATGCTCTCAGCGCAGAGTAAGAAGCTGGCTCCGTCTCTAATCCCTGCTTCAACTGCTTTAGGCCTTGGTCCTACCTCGAAAGCGCAAGCGATCGAAAGAACGAGACAGAAACGCTGTGGAGAACTGGTTCTAGCTCCAAAAGAACGATTGGCAGTCTTCGTCGCAGCTTTTTGTCATGACATGGGCCACGACGCCCGTACCAACGATTTCCACGTACGCTGCAGCTCGCGTTTGGCTCGTCGTTATAACGACCACTCCGTACTGGAAAACATGCACGCGGCAGCTTGTTTCGAAACTATGAGACGACCTGGTAACGACGTGTTGGCTGGGCTTGAGGACGGGTCCAGCGACACTGCAGGCAGTCGACGTGTGGTCCGTAAACGCATCATCCGAGCGATTCTGGCTACGGACATGCATCGACACGCGAGCATTGTGGCGAAACTACACGAGGCTCAAGTTCGAGGGAGTCGGAAAGACGATGAATCCTTGCGGGAGCTGCTGGTGGACGCTGTGGTCCACTCGGCAGACATCTCTGGCCCAACGCAGAGCGAAGAGCAGCATTTCCGCTGGACAACGAGGCTACTGCAGGAGTTCAACGAGCAGCACGCGGAGGAAGTGGAGTTGGGCATATCAGCCACCGCATTCATGGATACCCGACCGGATTCCGCTGAGTTCGCCCGTGTGAACTTGGCGTTTGTAGACTCGTGCGCGTTCCCATTGTGGAAAGCTCTGGGTGGGATGTTGGCTGGACTGGAAGGTTGTCTCTCGAATGTGGAGAAGAATCGGACGATGTGGGCGACACGACTGGCGGAAGCTACAAAAGTGGAGTCGGAACAGAAGAACGAGAAGACTGTGAAGCGTGCAACTGAAAGTCCCGAGAGGTTAAACATCACCAAGAAGATGGTAAAAAGTCCGGAAGAGAAGATACCAACCAAGTTTGTCACCCCCACGAAAGCTTCTCAAAAGGTGGTGAACACTATGCAGACATCGGGTCAAAGGAAGTCGGATGAGAGAAGCAAAACGTACACTGCATATGCGACGTCCACTAAAACGGCAGCCCACAAGAAGGCGAACAGTCCTTCACAGACAGCTAGAGCTACACAACCAGTGAATATTCCACAGCAGAAAGCGAAACGAAAGCTGGAGCTTCGTTAGGGCGAGACTTTCGCCAACCATATCTATTGCTGTATCATAAAGAACACCAATTTTGACGAACCTTTGGTCTTAGTAAAACAAACTGTGGCTACTGCAACAGACCTAGTTTCCTGATCATCTGGAATTGCTCTGATAGGATCGTTCAGTTAAAATCCTACTGAAAGTTTCGAAACCGGACACTTACCAGGAATTTCCATTAGCGCTTGCATGGCAAAACCAGCCTCAGGATTCCTCATGTTGCGCTTCAGCACTTGATTGTACTCGACGAATTGGAAATTATCAAATCTCCGAGATGGAAGTTGGTCGTCGAACTCCTCCATCATCTCCCAGGGACCGTCACCGACTCCAATCATGACGATCGCTGCGGAAAATCAACGTTAGACTGCAGAAATACGTGAAATCTCAAAGTAAACTTACAAATTGGGTACTTGGAGGCCTCGACGATGGCATTCCTAGTAGCTGTAGGCTCGTTCACTTGTCCATCAGCGATAATTACTAGGATATGATAGCCAGGATCCTGTTTCACAGCCTTGATGGCTTCATAAATCACAGGGGCAAAGCTCGTCGGGCCGTAGAGCTTAATCCTTGGAGTGATTTCGTTGTATCGCTTGAGAACTTCATCGAAGCCTTGACACCCTCTACCTTCGACGAACGGGAAGCAGCGATTGCCCAACGTCGTGGAATCTCCGAAGCCAAAAGCAGGAATGATATTGTCGTCGTCGAAAGCTTCGAGTGTGCGGCCGATGGCGCTGATGACGCTTTGGTACGGGTTCTGAAGGGCTCCAGTGGGGTCGATATGGTGCAGACAACGTCCCTGGAAGCTATTCGTTCCTGTCCACTGCAGAATAGTGTTAATATCACACTGCAAGCATCAATTCTGTCCTTCCTAACCGTATTTGACTCGGTGAAATCAATCTGGAAATCATCAAGAACGTCAGTCCCAAACGGAAAAGTCTAGATAAAAGCCTACGCACTCCAAGGATCAAGTTGGATGACTCCAGCCCCGCTTTCCTATCATCACCAGTGTCAACTATCTATTTTTCATGTGTCCACAGCTTTTGCATCACCTCAAGTCGCTCTGCACTTCCTCTAAAGGCACAATAGTCAAAAGGGTTAATTGCACAGTTCAACTACACTAACGTGAACTTTACTGCACCAATGGTCTCATATCGATCCGGAATGGGCTGGAACCCGCCGATCTTCTTGTACGGCGCACTATCCTCTCGACTCGAAGCACACCCCATGACAGGTAAGTCTTGAAATGACTGAACGGATTTTCTAAGGATGCCAATTGTGGATGACAACATAGCTTCAAGTCATTGATGGGTTAATTCTACGAACTTTTCTAGCAATGTCCTCCTGGAACCTCAGGCTCTTCCGTGCCAATCTCCGTTGCATTATTCTGTGGCCAAGTAGTGATGTCCGAACCATTAGTAAAGATAGTGAAACCATCAGTGGGAACTGCTTCGACCGTGCTGATGTCATTGGCGAACCACAGGAAGCGGAAGGAATCGCGAGTGGCGATGATACGCGAACCGCCAAATGTGACGTTGTTACTGGCCAGCGACCAGCTCGGGATCAGAGACGACGAGATTCGGGGCCCAGCGTGACCTTCGTAGTTTCCACCTGAGCCTGTGGTGATGTGGTAGATCCCATTGGTAGAATCCTCCTTGTTCTTGTAGATCTTGGCTGTACGTTCGTACGCGTGCACGTGGCCCGTGATCATGGCATTCACTCCGTTAGCCGAGAAAACCTCCTCCCATTTGGCGAACTGACCACATTGAGGCTCGGAATACACTGTACCCGAGTAGTACGAGCCGTTCCAGCAGTTTTCAGCGTCGGTATCGGCGATATCGAAGATCGTGGGCGAACATTGGCACTGGTGGTTGCTCCACGTGTTGTAGAACGGATTGTGCTTGAAAACTACCACCCACGGTGTCACACTACGGTCGACGTTCTCCAGATCCGCCTTGACCCAGTCCAGTTGGGCATTGCGATCCGCCAGCCACTCTTCCGTGCCTACAACTGTCGTATTGGTGCCGCTAGAACCAGTATAGTCGTCGAGGAAGACACAGTGGATGAGCCCAATGTCCAGCGAGTACCAGGTATGCAACGCCGTCTTGGCATCTTCGGAGATCGGAGAATACACGCGATTGATGTAGCCCAAGTAGTTCTCCGCTTCCAGCTCCATGTCCTCTGGGTACGGATACATGTTCAAGTACCCGGACGACGTGATGGTCTCGTGGTTCCCATTGATACCAGTGAGAGGGTATAGGGACGTCAAGTTCTGCTGCTCACGGAACCAATTGTCCCATTGCAGGTGCTGCCCGTTAGCGTATGAATAGTCCCCAGCGATCACCAGAGCTTGGATATGTTTCCCCTCGAAGGTCTTACCCTGTTCAGCGAACGTCGTCTCGGACGAAGTCGTGTCTCCAGGGTCTCCGATCACACCGAGGATGGTCTCATCCGAGTCTGAGCCAGGGTGCAACAGGGAAATGAACGATCCCGTGAAGTCCGAGCCGATAGTGTACGTGTATTTGGTCGTCTCCGCCAAGTTACACAGCAATGCGGTATGGAGGAAGGGTGACATGTACGTGTAATTGTACTCAGGTTCAGCCACTGAGTAGTTGACGAACGTACTGTCCGTCGTAATAGTTGACCTGCCAGCAGTAGCAGAGACTTGGTACGACTTGGCGTCGTCCGTGGCGAAGGACACAGCGATTCCATTGACACAGTCGACTGCAGAGCTGGAAATCCCAAGGTGGACTTGAGTCACCTCAGCGGAAACGACAGCAGTTAATGCAGATAGACAGAGGAAGAGCTTGACCATTGCGACGGAGATTGAAGAATGAGAGCGACAGTGGGGACTATCCCATTGTCTTGCGGCTACGGGCAAGAGAGGCAGTCCATCTGGCTGAGACTTTGAGCTACGAATAGCTTTGACTCAAAGCCTTTGAGCTATTGGTAGACCCCCGGGATTGCACATTGAGACGGTCCGTCGAATCAGGTTCCAGTGGAGTTGTCTAGCCAAGTCAGACACGTGTGAGAGACGAGTGTGGATGATGGCATAGAATGGGCTGGTGCCGAGCTCTCAGATGCACGAGGCGTGGAGGAACGAATCTCAGTGGGCACAATGTCGATGTGTAATTCGTCGGACGTCAAGCGACGGAGTTCATCGCATTGAATACTTTTGAACTCTGATATCGAAAGCACAACAGCTAATGCCAGGGATAAATGAACGCGAATCTCTCATTCTACATGCCATGCACATCGTTGTTGAGTGTCAAGTTTAAAGGATAGCTGGCACACTGTGTTTAAACTGTACAGCGAGATTCGCTTTGTCCGACTTACGCTGTGAACAGAGCAGTTCAATGCGTTCTACTTCTACGGTAGTGTACTACCTAAATGGCAGTTACTATCCTGTTGCATGACCAGGACACATCGCGGACAAGAATTAACCCTTGTATTTGACTGTACCCATCAACCCATTTCAATAGTACCGCTACAAGTGGAAATGGGGTGTGCCAGCAGTTCCGAGGCCGAGCCAGTGCTTGCTACTGTCGTTACGGTTCCTTTGCCGAACCGCTCTAGCTTCCGGCCAATTCCAGACCGCTACGAGACGCTCGGTTTGTCATTTCGCTGCCTTTTCACCACTGTTTTACCTCGTTTTCTGACGTTTTCTCTGCAAAACACAGCCGAAGTTCAACAAGACTTGCGGTGAGTAACTGTTATCTTATTTCATTATTTACACATTTTTTTAATTATTGTAATGCAGTAAAGCTGGGTTGGAGTCGTCAGACCTTGTTGTTGGAGTAAGTTGCTACCATTTCTGACTGAAAAATAAATAAATTACTGACATTTCTCCTACAGGTTGATTTCACCAAGTCGAATCAGGCAAAGAGCCCCTGGTTATTTGAATATTGTTGATATTATTGACATTTATCAATTTTGTTTCTGCAGTGGACTGGAGAAAAAACGTTCGGGGGTAGATGTCTTCACGAAATCGATCCTTCCGGCGTTTTCTTGAATCCCTATCAAGTAACGTTTGCAACCTCAAACTATCAACTTTAGAAGAGCAACGAATTAATTTTTCATTATTGCAGAGTGTCATCTCCATAATCGGTCGTGTGCTGGAAGCTTTTGACGACGACAACATCATCCCAGCTTTTGGCTTTGGTGACTTGGCGACTAAAGGGAACAGTTGCTTTCCGTTCTCTCAAGGTCGCGGCTGCCAAGGCTTCGAGGAAGTCCTCAGACGCTACAATGAGATTACGCCGACGTTGAAGCTGTCAGGCCCGACCAACTTTGCTCCAGTGATTAAAGAAACCATTCGAGCGGTTCGACAGAACGGAGGTTACCACATTTTGGTGATCATTGCTGACGGGCAAGTGACGAACGAGGAAGATACGCGCAATGCCATTGTTGAGGCGTCCAATTGGCCTATCTGTGAGTTCGAGTATTGTACAAAATGTTTCTGTAGCTCTCTAACTTTGATTTTGTTGCAGCAATTATCATGGTTGGAGTGGGTGATGGTCCGTGGGATATGATGGAGGAATTCGACGATAAGTTACCAGCACGCCGTTTCGACAATTTCCAGTTCGTCGAGTACAGGGCTGTGATGCAAGTGAACAAGAAGAACCCTGAAGCAGGTTTCGCTATCATGGCTTTGATGGAGATTCCTGGTATGTTATTTTCTGGTTTCTTTTGCAGAAATTGCTATAATGCACTAACTCCCTCGACGTTTTCTCACTTGCAGAACAGTACAAGATGATTCGTCAGCTTGGACTGATCCAGTAGTTCGTGTTTGGGATCGGATGTGATTCATGTTTTTCCAAAAACATTCAAATTGTATTTGTTTTGAAAATGCAGTAGCTAACGCAAACATCAAATCGAGTCAAACTCAGATGACAGCGACCTACTTAGTTGCTAGGGTCATACGTGTTGGTGCCATTGGCGTAGAAGTAAATGATCTGGTCGTCATCTTTGCTCTTCTTGCGCAGGTTGCGGCGACTCTGCTGGTCCGTCGTGCCCGTGACCGTCTCGGTCTCCAGTCCGAACTTGTCGATCCAGAACTGAATCTCGTGGTCCAAGTTGGAGTTGTCCGTTGCGCCGCTGAAAATCGGACGCATGTACAACGTATCGGTGGTCACAGTCTTCTCGTCGGTAATGGTGGTGCGTACACAAGTACCTTGTTGCCACAGAGAGAGACTCATTTTACCCCATTGATGCTTGTCACCAGGTGCGATGTTGACGTATCCGTCGCTGATGAGATGGTCGTTGATGCCTTGAGCTACAGCAATGCCGAAGCCCGAAACGGATCCGGTGATGGCCACAGCCGAACTGACACTGGCTGCAGCAGCAGCCCCAGCTGCAAGAGCACTTGTCGATACTCCGAACACCGAGACGACTCCATTAGCAGCAAGTGCAGAAGCAACTGGAGCTGCAGCTCCAGCAGTGCCAATGACAGTAGCAGCAGCGCCAATGACGGAGATAACGATGCCAGCGATCTTGAGAGCAGCCTCATCCGGTCCGATCTTGCAGGTCCAGGGGTCTTCAGTGTTGTTGACGATGGAGAGGTAGGAGCCCATAGTGGTGGAAGTTGTTGGAGGTTGGTTGTGCTTGTGAAGGCAAATTGAGGAATGAGATAGCAGTGTTAGATCGATTTGGTGGTGAACCTGGCTGTTAGAGGAAACGATGGACTTTTGTGTCGATAGGTTCGAAGGCAACCTTCTATCCAAAAGGCTAACGGATAGGAACTGCGTCAACATGACATGATTCCGCTACAGGCCACAAGCGAATGAAGTGATCAAGTTCGTCTCGAATGGATTTTAGTTGCAAGATTTGCAGCTGCTGTTGCTGTCAAACAAAGAATTTCGGTAGTCATGTTTGGATCCAGTCATTCGATGTCTCTTCAATAGCCACAAAGAATTAGAACAAGCTGGTTTAACGGTTGGCAGTTGTGAAAGTATCTTCACCTGGTGATGAACCTATTCGCCTCGGACAGCGAATACCAGCCACTTGTAAAGGCAGCCGAGCCTGATTCCGAGGCTGTGGCACTGTGACTAACAGCGATTAGCGCTTTTCGTATCTTGTCGTGGATATGTCGTCAACATGATCACTGCTCTCAGTTCTCTGAGCTCTGAGCTGCACCTAACAGCCACGTGACATGACAACTTCGAGGCATTTGGCATAGACAATGTACTAGTCAAAGAACAGCAAAGTTTTGATAAAATGGGGAATCTTTACGACATTAGGCTAAAGCGTTATGAATCCGACAAAGTCGTCCATAGCGACCTAGTTATAGTTGGGGTCGTACGTGTTGGTGCCGTTGACATAGAAGAGAACAGTCTGTCCCTCGTCCTCTCCGCCCTTGTGGTGACGGTGGTGGTGGTGGTGGTGTCGTCTTTGCTGGTCCGTCGTGCCCGTGACCGTGTTGGACTCCAGTCCGAACTTGTCGATCCAGAACTGAATCTCGTGGCCAATGTCCGAGTTGTCAGTCGCTCCGCTGAAGATCGGACGCATGTACAACGTATCGGTCGTCACAGTCTTCTCGTCGGTAATGGTAGTACGCACACAGGTTCCCTGCTGCCACAGCGAAAGACTCATCTTTCCCCACTGGTGCTCCTCACCCGGCGCAATGTTGACGTATCCTTCAGTGATGAGGTTGTCGTTGATACCTTGAGCCACAGCAATGCCGAAGCCCGAGACGGAGCCAGTGATAGCCACAGCAGAGGTCACACTAGCTGCGGCTGTGGCACCTGCAGCTAATGCACTTGTTGATACCCCAAATACAGATACAACTCCATTGGCAGCAAGAGCGGAAGCAACTGGAGCTGCAGCTCCAGCAGTGCCGATGACGGTAGCAGCAGCTCCGACCACAGAGATGACGATGCCGGCGATCTTGAGAGCAGCCTCATCAGGTCCGATCTTGCACGTCCACGGGTCGTTGGTGTTGTTGACGATGGAGAGGTAGGAGCCCATTGTGAAGAGTTGAGAAGGTGGTTGATCCGGAGAAGGAGAATTGAGGAATGAGAATGGTGATGAAGACGCAAAGATCGATGGATGAAGCTGTCGATCACCTTGGATCGAACAACGCAAGGCCAATGGTGCAGAGCAACCTGATTTACGTCAGTTAGCATTGAAATGGCTGTATTCCTGGTGGGAATCCCGCGGTCACAGCTATAGACGAGTCGCTCCTTCTCCCTTGTAGGTAAACGAAGTGAGTAGCCGTCACTTGTGTCGTCGCAGCACTAGCAACTGCGTCACTGTAGAGCGAGAACTCTGAGTCAAGGTTTGACCTCTCTAGCGATGACTTCAAGGTTGAAGAGCTCGCAATCTATTGGAAACGATAGTGGTACAGTACATGCGATCATGAAGATAACATTACCATATCTTAAGAACTGCAGCTACACGTAGGTTGTTCTCCATTCTGCTCTCTGTTTAAAGGACTAAAAGTCGACGGTTTTTAATCAGCTCAATCCGTTTCCTTTGATATGATCAATAAGTTCTTCTTGAAGCAGGATCCTAATGTCGCTCGACTGTCGAATAGGTTCACAAGTTGTGCTTGACGAAGACATTTGCAGCTGAGCGTTCCAGTAGGTCTATCAGCGATCTGGAGGCCCCCAAAGCTTCAGGCAGAAGGTCGAGGACGTTTGTGGTGGAGGTTTGGAATGTCCGTTGCGCCATCGACTGATGCTCCGCCCTGTGTCTATAGTACTAACACCGAAAACCCGTCTCTGGCGGCCCAGTCGTCCTGATTTCTGGCGGAATGTTGAAGCGTGTTAAACGCTGGGACGACCAGAGAAAGACATGACGGACATTTTCAGTCAAGATTTGCACTTCAGAAAGGATAGATTATCCAGGATAATATCCAGAGGAACCCTGAGTTTGTTGCCCCACACTTCGTCTTGCCTGTCCACCGAGTCAATGAGATTGATATGGTCACTACCAGATTGGTGTAAGTCTTCTTTTTCTAGCAGAGTTCCTGGTCTCGACTACCGGTAGCTGGTTTTAAAGCCTAAGGTTGTATCGAACCATTTCTGGTAAAATTTTCTTCGTTTGCAAGTCCAGCTCAAGCCCAAACATCGGAAATGCTTCTTCGTAATGGCCAAGTGTCGTAGCGCAGTCTAGTCATCGGGAATCGAGCATCAAGTGTTGAGGCAACACTGCAATGCATTGATACAAATCCCGTCTGGAACGCGTTGGCAACAATTCCACTTCCTCTGCTTGTGGATCGCCGCAGCAATTGACTAAAGTCGTGCTCGAGGAAGCCCTAAACGTATCTGCTAGACGCGCTTCTTCACTGTTTATCGTCATGGCGGGTCCTTCCTCAGCTATCTCTGTAGTTGAATAGTTTTCAATCTCCAACTTGCCTCCAATTCCGCAAGACTTCACCACACCAACACTCACCAATGGGCTCCTACCTCTCCATCGTCAACAACACCGAAGACCCGTGGACCTGCAAGATCGGACCGGACGAAGCTGCTCTCAAGATCGCTGGTATCATCATCTCTGTCGTTGGGGCCGCAGCGACCGTGATCGGAACTGCTGGAGTTGCAGCGCCAATTGCCTCTGCTCTCGTGGCTAACGGAGTCGTCTCCGTCTTCGGAGTATCCACCAGTGCTTTAGTTACCACTGCGACTGTAGCAGCAGGTACAGTTGGCACAGTGGCGTCCGTCACGGGGGCTGTTTCTGGATTCGGCATTGCTGTAGCTCAAGGCATCAACGACAACCTGGTGAACAACGGATACGTGAATATCGCACCGGGTGAGAATCACAAATGGGGCAAAATGAGTCTCTCGCTGTGGCAACAAGGAACTTGTGTGCGCACTACTATCATCGACGAGAAGACGGTCAAGACGGACACGTTGTACATGCGCCCGATCTTCAGTGGGGCGACGGACAATTCCAATCTGGACCACGAGATTCAATTCTGGATCAACAAGTTTGGGCTCGAGACGAGTACGGTGACGGGCACTACGGAACAGCAAAGCCGTCGAAATCTTCGCATGGATGGTGAGACGCAAACTGTGTTCTTCTATGCGAATGGCACCAACACGTACGACCCGAATTTTGGAAACTAAGCGAGCCATGTTTGTTGAAATCCCATAAACACCAACCTCTCCGTTTTGAGCAGCTTTCTTTCCGACCAGATCATTGTCATGTCCATCAACATATTCTGAACAGTAAGTTGAGTAAAAATCTCGACCTCCTTGCGTTTAGATAGTTTTCCTGTTTTCAGCTTGAATAATTCTCAAACTCACCCAACGGTATGGGGACGTAATGATCCAGTACGTGTTTCCTCAAAGAATGCCCCGTTATTACTGCGCTGCAGGTTCATTCATCGCATTTTCGACACATCCGATCCCTTTCTGAATAAAATTCTTGCACGACTTGGAGTTAGCACAAGGCGAAGATCATCGTCTTGACACGCGCAAATACCATCGGTCACCCCGAATTCAGGCTTTATGGTTCGGCCAAAGAAAATCAAGATATTTCATACAGTAATTGATGGAGTTCCGTTCACAATGTTTGTTTTGTGGATGGAGATGCTTTTTTTTTATTAATGACGGCTTTGCCTACGTTTAAATCGTAAGTCAATCACATTGGGGTGTTGATAAGCCAGAAAGTGCCAGCTCCAATCTTGAGGCATGGTCATAATTGTCTATTTGAGTGCTATTTTTCAGGTAATAATTCTGTAGTACTTCATGACGTTCCCTAAGGGAATGCCCTGCCTTGGGTACGGGAATACATACGTGCTTCTAACTGTTCTGTAATGCATGGTGATGAATCTGCGAAGTAAACGCTTACGATAATTCGCAAAGTAAACGCTTACGATAATCAACAACATCAACAATGAAGACAGACCTCGAGACCGTAAGAATTTCCCGACTGTAACTCCACTACTGGTAGAAACAGAATCACTTTCAAATTTGGTATCCCCCACTCGAAACCTACTGAACGCTAGCCATGCCGTTCTACCACGTTGTTCTCTTGGTGGTTGCTTTACTAGTGTCCGGTGCTAACTCCACCTCTGAACCGAAAACGTCAAGGTATCTGAGAGCCTTCACTACTGAAGTTGACGACAGTGAAGATAGAGGTATTTCTGTGAACCTCCCTGGTCTAGAAAAGATCTCGAATGCATTTACGTCAACCAAGACCAAGGAGCTTCAGAAACTCATCAAGGCTGGTGAATCTACTGGTGATTCTTTCAAGAGTCTGGGATTTGGAAAAGCGCTTTCTTTTGAACAAGGTGTGAGGACGAAAATGGTTTCCAAGTTTCTATCCGGTGACAAATTCAAGGCTTGGTCCAAGTATACAAAGCTGAACCAGAAACATCCTGACGAAGCGATGCTTACTGCCTTCACGAGCGCTTACGGAGAAAAAAACACGGCAGTTATCATTCTGTTGGGGAAGGATGCCTTACGTTCGCGTGCAGCTGCAAAGCGCTTAGAAACAGCGCAGTTTAACAAATGGTATACCCAGGACGGGTTGACAAACGCTGACGAGCTCGTTAAACAAGTACTCAAAGTCCCTCGAAACAAACTTAGAGGATATCCTCGGGAAATGTCCATTTGGGACAACTACAGCAAGTACATTAGCAAGGTTGTGATGCATCCCCGCCCCGGACCACTGTAGGGGGTAATAGTGTGATTGCAGAACCATCACCAAGCATGCTCATCACTAGGTCTAACAAGAAAGTATGTTCTCAAAGAAACTTTCGCGCTACCAGTATCTGAAACCAATCGATGGAGTTCAATCGAAAATTACATTTTTTAGTACCTGCAGAGAGGAGAAAACAATTAACATGTCTTTGTAGTGTTAGAAATGGCAATCACGAGATTGATTGCCTAGTTGCTCAGCAAACCTGTAACCTCTTTGCTATTTGGGAATTCTTTAGATCAAACATGTGGAGATCAACAACTTTCAGGATCATCGGCCGTTTCTTCCTGCCGAACAACATTTATCACGTCTTGGACGCTCCCAATCCCGTTCTTGATGTAATCCTTGCACGATGTAGAGTCTATATACCCAGAAAATACAAAACAGCACTCCTGAAATGCTGCTTTGAGCGATTCAAAGCGCGGATACCATTCCTCCTTATCCTTCATGTCCAAGTCTTTGTAGTGACCGCTTTTCACAGATTGTGCTAGCTCTGGTGCCCGATACCATAGAAATTCATACACACGCTTCCTTCGAATTTTAGAAGCTTCAGCTTTCTTCCATCTTGCTCGTACCTTGACTAAGTGCCTCAGCAATTCTTTCTTGGATCCACAAGTCTTGAGCATAAAATTCTCCAACACAACTCGCTCGTAAAGACAACTGTTCTCGCGGTCCTCAAAGGGAAGCTTATCAAGGTCTTTCACTTTTACGCCATAGAACTTGTTCGCCATCGTCTTGGTTACGCGTGACCGATAACTAGGCCGACTCTGAAGACATTGCCGACACAAAAAGCAGCCAATAGTAAAGTTGTCGTTCTCGCACTTACAACAGATTTGAGCCAGCTCAGGTTCGCAGTCATCGTAGCGATCTCCAGTGATCGTCTGCATCTTGGTGAGGGCCTGGTTACTCAAGTAGGACAGGATTTCCTCGTGAACGGACTCATTGAGGAAGCAAAACTTGTAGGCTCTCGTTTTCTTGGCTTGAGCTTTATCGTGAGCAAGTTTCTTGCTGCATTTCTTCTGATGAAGAGATATCCCTCGAGAAGTGTATGTTTTGCTGCAATATTCACAAGTTGAAGTAGCCTTGGTGGTTTTTACTGGTGGTAATATTTCATCTGCGTCACTCGATGTGTCTCCGCAATGGATGCGCTTTGGCATGTTGTAATCTTGGCTTTTAAGAAATGGCACAGGGCTGGACCCCACAGTTGTGAGCTGTCAATCAGTCTAGGCCTTTCTAGGCTTGTTTTCCTTCTTTACGAATGGCAAAAGTAATTACAAACCGTGCTATGAAAATGGGACTTCAGTAAAAAAAATTCTTAGAGCAAGGCACTTTCGACTCGCCCATAAACATACATTTCAGCAGATATGGGTAGTTACCCTCTTGATTCAACAGAAAAGATGGCAACTTCTACAAGTGTCTTCGTTTCTGTGCGGCGATAGCGTTCTCCCTTCGAGTGCGCACCTTGACAATCTGCCTCAACCATTCCTTCTTTGACCCACAGGTTCGTAGCATAAATTTTTCCAGCATCGTTCGCTCGAAAAGGCTACGGGTTCCGCTGCGCTCGCAGGGGAGACCATAGAGAAAACTTTCGTTCACTCCGTAAACAATCCTTGCTGCCTTCTTACCTACACGTTCTCGGTAGTGTTTCCTGGGTACACATTGCCGACACAAGTGGTGGATAATGGAAATATTGTCATTTTCACACTTGCAGCAGATCTTGGCCAGCTCAGGTTCGCAACCATCGTAATGATCTCCAGTGATCCTCTGCATCTTGGTGAGAGTCTGATTACTCAAATAGGACAGGATTTCTTCATGAACAGACTCGTTCAGGAAGCAAAACTTGTAGCCTTTCGTCTTCTTCGCTTCAGCTTTATCGTGATCAAGTTTCTTAAAGCATTTTCTCTGGTGAAGGGACATTCCTCGAGAAGTGAACGTCTTATTGCAATACTCGCAAATTGAAGTGGGCTTAGGGATTTTTACTGGAGGTGAATCTTCATCCCCGTCATTAAATGACGTTTCCTCGCAGTGAACGCGCTTTGTCATGGTTGTAGCGTTGACAGTCAAGAAATGACTGCAACTGCAATACTCGGTTAGGTTCGAATTTCGTAGTCATAAGTTGTCAAAAAGAAACATGCACACTTCAAAAAATACACGAAGCAGCGTGGTATCCCCATCTCGAGTTTTGATTCCTAGACGGCGGTAATGCATCGGCTAATAGCGATAATCTCGACTGACGAATCTTGCAAAAAGAGGCGGAGACTTGTACCCTCTTCAAGATGAGACTGACATGATGCAAGTGCCGACATTAAAACAGATCGACGCGAATCTCCTTTGTGTGCATGTACCACGGAGTTGATTCCCAGAGGCAGTATAGCTCATACCTTCCACATTCAGTCGTGAAGATTCGTTTCTCCTCACTCCCACCGACTTAACGTTTGAGGCGGTGCACCTCGAATCTAATCAAGCTAACCCATCCCCATCCCTTTAGTCTCGTTAGTCTCGACGAGATTAATTCGACTAACAGAAGCACCACCGAGTCAAGGTATACTCTGGGTCCAGATTTAAATTCACTTTCCAATTCGCCTCCTGCAGCTCAAGTCCCATAACACAAGCTCCATGGCGATCCAAACGCCAGCTCCAGTCGATGAGACGGTAGTGCTCACCCCCACACCCAACGCTGACCCTGCGTTCAAGTACGAACTGACAGAAGATCCGGAAGATGAACAAGAAGAAGAGACATACAAGAAGAAGGCGCTGCACCAGAAGATCCTCTGGGGCATCTTCTACACCATCGCGGCACTGGGTTCCCTCTATTTCTTCATGGTAGCCGTCAAGTTCATCGGTGATGGTTTCACCCTCGCACTCGGATGTGACGCACAAGGAGCCTTCGACTTCGCCAATAACCCCGTAGCTGGACTCATGATCGGTACTATCGCTACTGCCTTGCTCCATAGCTCCGGTACTGTGACATCTATCACTGTCGCTCTTGTGGGGGCCGGTGGAATGACTGTCCGTCAAGGTGTCTACGTGGTCATGGGAGCCAACATCGGCACGTGTGTGACGTGTATCATGGTGGCATTCGGTCAAGTTGGAGACCCGATTCGTTTCCAACGAGCCATGGCAGCCGCAACCGTCCACGATATGTACAACATTTGGTCCGTGATCGTCATGTTCCCGATCGAGATTATCTTCCACCCACTAGAGAAGATGTCCATCGCGATGTCCAATGCCAAGACCGACGGTGGAGCGTTCAAGAGTCCAGTTGATGCCATTGTGAACCCTCTAACGCAGGAGCTCATCGTGGTGGACAAGAACTCCATCTACGACATCGCTACGGGTGATTTCAAGTGCAACTCAACCACGACATTCGTCAAAGGTGGTGCATTTGAAGACTCGAGCTTGAGTGACGGCAGCATTGGAGCGATTATCGTCGTAGTGGGCTTCTGTATTCTCGTCTGTGCTCTGGTGACACTAGTCAAAATGCTGGCCAAGGTCTTCTTGGGGCCGACGAAGACGCTCATCTCCAAGCTTCTGAATTACAACGGCTACATCAACATCTTCGTCGGCACGTTGATCACTTTCGCCGTCCATTCGTCCACTGTGGTGACGTCTACGTTGACACCGATGGCTGGCTTGGGGGTTATCACCCTGGAACAAGTGTATCCCTTGGTGATCGGAGCCAATTTGGGGACAACGGGCACTGCTCTTCTCGCGTCTTTGGTGACGGGCAAGTCGGACTCTGTGGCTATTGCTCTGGTGCATTTCTGGTTCAACGTGTTCGGTATCCTACTCTTCTACCCGATCCCGATCACGCGCAAGCCGATTCTTGGTTGGGCTCGGTCGCTGGCCTTCTTCAGTGCCTCCTGGGCGTGGACGGCAGCCTTGTTCCTGATCTTCCTGTTCCTGGTGATCCCTGGAATTCTTTTGGGACTCGTGTACATGTGCACAGCCGATAACAACGTGGCTGTGGTCTTCGGATGGATCATCGCTGGTATTGTAGTGCTCTTCTTCGGAGGCTTGATCTTCTGGTACAAGAAGAAGGGAGGAAAGGAGATTTGGTATGCCTTCCTGGAACGCAAGCGTGTCGCACGTGAAGAACGCAAGGCAGCGGAAGCTCAAGAGAATAAATCTATCGTGGGCGAAGATGTGGCCTAAACCCAGCACTTACCACGATAGCTGTCGATTATTTTCACGAACTGCTTCAAATATCAGTGGCGTTTTCTTGTTGCTTGCTCCAGAGTTGAAAATAGTAGTCAGCTCCTCTATTCTGAGTGGCATCGAGTTACTTTGCTTTCCTCGAGTACACTCACACATGCAGGACCAAAGCAAATCCCCACGAAACAGCGTGTTGCCATCCACTGATCGCTCATTTTCGTCCATAGGTCCAACAGCAGACACAAGGGGGTATGAGCCCGTTCGTCTTGCGTTCACTTCTCTTCTTCGTGTATTACGAAATTCCTCGCTTTTCATTGCCATCGGATGGCTTTTTGGCTATTGCTTCACACTTGGGAATCTTTTCTCCGGTCTTCCTCCTAGTCAGCAGTCGATCCCAGCATTCAATGCTGCCAGTATGGCGTGGTGGTACGGAGTATTTTCAGCCTGTATGGTTGTCATCATTTCTGCCAAATTACACCGAGAACAATTCGTAGCAAACCCTGCCTGTCAGATAAATGTCGAACGCCCCACCGTGTCTGAGGCTCGAAAGCTGAAGATGACCCATTGTATCCGCAAATTGATACGACCAGCCAGTCCGTTTTTACTTTTTGGGGCGATTGGAGCTGTCGGTAGCGATTTTGGGATCCACTCGTTAATGCCCGATAGCTGGCGGCCAGCAAAGCCTTTCCTATATCTTGCTGCTTTCTGGGGTTTCTTCAGTATGGTAATACTCGACGTGTACGCTCGACGAATCTTCCAGACCGAGACAACTCGAGGATTAATTACCTGTTCAACCAAAATGCCAAAGTCGCGTCATCGTCGAGAAATCCCGAAGTTAAGAAGTCATTCGCGGTTCTGGATCCCATCTCTCCGTCGTTTTCTCTATGTGTATCGTCAGAACTTACCAGTCGTGATCTTTACGATGATATCCATTGTGTATGTTCACGTGGCTAGTCGATTCATCAATTCAGCAGGTCAATGGGGCTTGTTCGCACTGTCCAGTGCAGTATCGCGCTCAAGTTGATGCTCCAGGAGTTGGCAAAGTACATGATGACTGTGATACGCCGACCTGTATCAAGACGTGTGATGGTTGCGCTCGTGTCGACTCCAACAATTATTGTTGATACCCAAGTCCGCATTTTACTACTTCGGCAATCCAATTTAAATGTGTCCGTCGCTGGTACAGTGTTCATCGCCTTCTTTGAGATAGCAGTGCGAGCTACCAAGTCGACACTCGTACAACGTCACACAAGAGAACCAACACGCTCAAAGGCGTCACGACGTCGATCTTCATCCGTGTATTCCCGACCAGATCTAACGCAGATTAAACCGATGCAAATTGTCCCAGTTTTCTCGAACGGGAGAAACGAAATCGCAGCTCAACAACGATTAACCTCAACAGGAGAAACACCAGCGCAGTTTAAAGCTCGAAGGGATGCCATGGAGCGCCGCCATAAAATCCGAGTACTTCATGTAGGGGAGATATACGCAGACATGTACGCGGAGTACATCGCAATTGGATGTTCGTTCGTCATGCTCTTCTTCTTCCGTAACCACCCACAATACGAATTCTGCCGTCTGCTATCCAAAGTCTCGGGTCATCCTGCACCGCTGCAAATTCAGAAGGTAATTTTCGTGATCAGCAACTGGTGAATCTTGGATACCTTCAAATGGGTTTGGAAGTTGTCGTGGATTTCCTGGCATGTGTTCTGGAAGCCTCCCGTGGTGTCGAATTCAAGAGTTTTAACCAGAATGATCCGTTCCTCATCTTCTTCTTGGCCATGCTCACATTTTCGAATATTGGGATTTCAGCTGGATTGTACATGCACTAGGTAGCACCGTTTGAAGAATAGTCCAAAAACAAGTGGCTATTTCGGTCAGATAGCAACCAGAATTCCTGTTGTTGTGTAGAATGGATGTCATCCCGGTTAACAGGTCGAGTAAAAGCTCCCGCTCCAGTAAGCTGGCGTCTGTTTCTCGCCTGATTTCATTCTCCACGTCAGTCGCAGTCTCAACGTTTTCAGTCTCCGTCAATCTTGCGTTCCACACACTCAAGCGTGTTTTGCGCAATTCGTTCCTGTTCATGGCTGTGGGGTGGATTTTTGGATATTTCTTCACCTTGGGCAATGTCTTCACGGGCTTACCACCAAGTGAACAGTCCTACGCTGCATTCAGTGCCGCCAATATTTCTTGGTTTTGGGGCGTATTTTCAGCCTGTATGATCGTCATCATGTCGGCCAAACTACTCCGGGAGCAATTCGTCGCCTGCTCTGTGAAGAGGGTGGCTTGCAAAGGACCAGCAGTGGCTGTGGCGAGAAGATTGAACTTGTTTCAGTGCATCCGCAAAGTCATCGTTCCAATGACCCCTCATCTCTTGTTGGGAGCAGTCGGGGCAGTTGGTGGAGACTTCTACTTGTATTCAGAAATGCCGAGAACTTGGTCGAAATTCAAGCCGATTCTGTACATCGCTGCTTTCTGGGGCTTCTACAGCATGGTCATAGCTGACGCGTACGCGAGGCGCATCTTTCAGATGGAAACTGTACGTGGGATTGTTGCAAGTAGCCTCAAGGCCCAGTCCAAGAAGCAAGCAACGCCAGAAAAGAATCTGCAATGCTATTGGACACCTTCGCCGTGCCGAATCCTTCACGTTTACCGGCAAAACGGCCCCGTGGTAATCTTCGCGTTGGTTGCTATCATTTATGTCCACGTCTTGAGTCAGTTTATCCATTTCAACGGACGGTGGGGAATGTTTGCATGTGCCTGTGTCAGTATTGTGCTCAAACTGCTCCTACAGGAGCTCGCCAAGTATAGCATGCTCTCAATACGTCGCCCAGTCTCCAGACGTGTCATGGTTGCTCTTGTTTCAACACCTACCATTCTCGTGGACACGCAAGTGCGGATTCTTCTCCTTCGCCAAGGCAATGTGAGCGTTTCTGTCGCTGGAACGGTTCTCCTGGCCATTTTTGAAATCGTCGTGCGTTCGGCAAAGTCCGTGATTGTAGAGCGTCAAACCCGAAGACCCACAACTGTTCCACCAGAGAGAGGTCGACAGCGATCTTCTTCTGCGACAACTGCTCACGCTGTAATACCAAGCCTTCATGTTAAAGTCCTTCCCTTGGATGGACAGATATCTGACACGACGAAGAGCGATGTGGTCACTCAATCTCGAGCTTACTCCAGAAGTGGTGAGGCTCCAGCTGAACACAAGGCGCGTAAAGATGCTGAGGAGCGGCGTCGGAAACTGCGAGTGCTTCACGCAGGCGAAATCTACGCGGACATGTACGCAGAGTACATCGCGATCGGTTGCTCGTATGCAATCCTCTTCTTCTATCAGGATCATCCTCAGTACGAGTTCAGTATCCTCTTCGAGAGTAATTCGAGAGAAGAAGCATCCAGTGACCGACAATTGATGTCCCTCGGTATTCTTCAGCTGATTGTAGAGATTCTTGTTGACTTCTTGGCCTGTATATTGGAAGCATCGCAAGGTATCGAATTCAAGGGTGTCGACCAGAATGATCCGTTCTTGATCTTCTTCTTAGCCATGCTAACTTTCTCCAACGTCGCCATTACCGCTGGCATGTATCTGCGCTAGTCAGTCATTAAATTTGTTTAAGCTGTCGTAAAATGTTCGTTTCTTTTCTCTTACCTTGAGGCTGAAATCCACTCAAAGCCACGGAGCCCACCCCGGGAAAAGTTTGCAGAGATTATGCGGATCCTGTGCTGCACTGATGAGCTGTTTTACCTGCCCTTCAATACTGAGTGCGCTGCCATTTGGATCTTCGTACCCCTCGAGCTTTTGTTTGACTCGAATCAAAGCTCGCGCTGCAGCATCTGTACTTCCAGGCTCAGCTTGCATCTCCTCGGCGCGTTGAGTGTTGTGCATACTCCCAGTTCCATAGACAGCACTACTGCTGCTCGAGCGGCTTGAGCTCCGCGAGCGCATAGATTTCCCACGACCCTGCCCCTCTTGGATTCGCAGAGCTTTTAAAGGTGAAAGTGTCCACCGATAGAGCGGGTCGTGTACGAAAACTTCCAAGATCGTTACAACGGAAGCACTCTTCTTACGTAGGAGTTGAAGAGTGACTTCACAACAGCGAGAAAACACGCCGTCAACTCCAGAAATGCCCATGCCATCCACCATATCGCGAGTGAGTCGGAAAGGAACGGTCTCAGGTGTGTATAGAGCCATCCCCTGATCAAATACAACGCCGAAATCAATATGTACAAGCTCTCCTGTTTTTTCGTGGATCAGAATATTCTGCGAGTGGCGGTCTCCGATACCCAAGATATACCCCACGATCGACGTCACGGCAGCGCTCTGTACGTAAGATAGTCGACGTTGATACCAAACGGCAGCGTCTGGGAACTTCTCCAAAAAGAAGTGGTGGAACACTGGTGTGAAGTTGGCCTCGATCTCCATGAATGCTGGCAGCTTATCTGGCGCGTTCTTGAGGTACTGACGACACTCAGTATGTTTCCATTCGTGAGGGTGGTAGCGTTCATGTGCTGACAACCTTTTCGCCGTTCTGCTCACAAGATACGACCCCCAGGGTACCGTGTTTTCCACCCATTCTAATACTCCAGCAATGGGCGACAACGGCACAACTCGGTAAGTGCGTAAGCGCAGCTTACGCTTGCGAGTGCTCTTTTCTTCCATCAAGAATTGGTTCATTGTCTCAAACACTTGCTCAATTACCAGATCTTGCCTTGTATCATCTTGCCCCTTGACCAGTTGCTTGTATGGTTTTCCGTCGGAGCCGTAGCAGTAAATGATCTTTGGACGATGTATACCGCTGTCTGTGATGGAGAATTGGGGCTCGAACGAATACATACGTACGACATTCGAGTAGTCCATATCAGGCTGCGGTGCAATTTGAGTCGTTAGAACCGCTGGCAGCACCACAGAATCTCCACGTCGCGCGCGGGCACGGAGGCACTGGTCAAAAGTAGTACCTCCCGATCGCCCCGAGTTCGTATCAAAAACTTTAACTATAGAGAGAGGGATCTTCTTCTTCTTCCCATGATACTCGCTCGTGTCGAAGAGCGCTAATTGAATGTACGCGTTTGCCATACTGTCCAGTGCTTGCAGTAACTCCCGTTGCTCCGTCTTCATCAACTCCGTCAAATACACTTTTGCGCCTTCTGCCTTCGCATCTCCAACGTTTGTTCGAAACTGTAGTGCGCCTTTTCCTTCCACATCTCCACTATTTTTCAGCGCGATCAACTGTATCAGCGTTTGATGCGGGTGCTGCTCACTCAGCTTCATTACCAGTTTGTGAAGCGCCGTCTGGAATGTACCGCTAGCACTGCTAATACGCGAGATAATTTGGTACGACAGAGGAACGAGCTTGTAGGACGGCACCGTGTCAATGACCTCCTCGATTACAACTCGATTGATATCAGGTTTGTGCTGATTGTTGAACCACAACGAGAGTACACGAAACACCATGTCCAGCTCAGCTTGTGACGAAAGCGTTAATCCTTTCCCGTAGCTGCAGAGAGCACCAATCAAAAACTGGTCCACCGATGCCTCCACTTTCGAGCGCTCATTCAGATCATGGAAAACTTCTTTGTTGAGAGCGAAAATGTGGGCTCGGTTCTCATTCTGCATATTTTGCTCCATCGATTGCAACTCTTGCAACTCATCATGCCGCGCTTGAACCACCATTTTTCCTGTCAGCCATTCTCGCGAAGTCACCCGAGTATATACTTGCTGGTACATCCCAGCCATGAACTCAGCGAGGGCAAAGTGTGCCTTGGCAGCATCTCGCGACCGTTTTGATACTGCTTCAGAATCCATATTGCTCATTATTTCGGTAGCTTTTTGGAAAAAATCCTCCAGAATTACTTGAGAACTCTCCGAGCGCTGGGATGCAATCCATTTACCTGTGAATGTCAGTACCTTCACTAGTAGTAGCTGTAGCGATGTCACATCAGGCGCAGAAATGGATGACGTATCTCGTAAATACCCAGTCAATTCGGAGGACACACTTTTGCCTGTCCATATTGCACTTCTAGCCTCTTGCTGTTTCCACAGCAGTTTGGACTTCTGTATCTGCCATTGCATCCTTTCGTAAATTCCCAATGAACCACGTTCATTAAGCTGCTCAAGTTTTCGCAAGGCTCTGTAAGCAATTGCCATCCGTCCAGCTTTTCGACTGAGGGAAGCAAGGTCCAGATACAGTTTTGTGACCACTTGTGCGTCATCTGACGGGTTTCCCACATGAAGAAGAACTTCTTCCAGTGCTAGGAGACTTTCAGCTTTGTCGAAGTCATTCTTGATTTGGTCACGTCGAAGCAGCCATTGCTCAAGCAAAGGCATTACACTCAAGGTTTGTTGTCGAGGGGCAGCTAAAGTGCCACTCAGAGACGACGAAAATGGTCGGGATTCTGTAGTACTTGCTGAGAAAATCAGTGGTTCCGACGGTGGAACTGACTTGCGAATATGGTCCGCAAGTTCTTCGATTTCGTGAACCGCCTGTAGGCGAACTAGCGCCGAGTATGAATCCTTTGTGCTTTCGAACGAGTGCAAACTCAGCTGAATCGATCGCAAAACTTGCTCCTTCGCCCTCATCGTAATGCCTTTCAGGTGTGTAAAATTCCCATGGGCGATAGCTCGCAAACTCTGAAAAATCATTTGATGGTGCGAAGAAGGTTCTCCAGGTGTTGATAGACCAGAAAGCACAGTTTCCCATTGCATGCTCTTCCACGCAAGCTTGTACTTGTGTTCTAAGGCTTGGGCAGTAGCGGACCCAGTATAATTGCCAGCAATAGTGTCAGACTCCAACGACTGCAGATAACCCGCTAGCAAGTGATTATACCCCAGCGATTGCAGAGACGTCAGAATCCCTTCCACAAGTCGAGGTGGAGTACTGGGCGTTAAATCATCGGTCGGGACCAGTTGCTGGTTGGTGAATTGTAGTGAGACGTCATACAGAGGAAGAGCTCGAGCATGAAGTCCCTCACGGTTGTATTTTACCAGCTGTGACTTAACTGTGCGTCCGTCATTCACACCATAGATGCCGTCGTCGTCACTATCAAAACTGTAGGCCTCCACAAGAATGTCACGGACAGTATTCACCATACCATCTCTGTCCAGTGAAGACAGTGAGGTAATTTTGCCGCCTTGCTTCTTTTCCAGCCACATTTCCACGTATTGCATTGCTGAGTATGGCATATGGACTCGCACAGCAGCCTTTGCAACAGAAAGGAAATCCAAGTCAACCAGGCAGCCATATGCCAGATCATTTAATTGTTGTCTCCCGGTAGAAGCTGCTGTACCAGTAGATGAACGCTTGGAGCCTTTTCCTTTACTTGTTGACACAGTTTGCTGACCTCTGCCATTTGTTTCCACAAACTGAGCTTTCTCAGTTTCCCGGAGAAAGTTGATGCTGTGAACAACTAGTTGCACAGCTTCAGGTGGTTGAGAAAGCTCCGATACCTGCTGAGTTTCCACTAGAGATATCAATCCATACTGATTCATATTTTCACCAGTTGACCCAGTCAAAACAAATCTGATGCCTTGGTTAACAGCCTTCACAATTCGCGAAGACTTGCTGGCACCACTCGATCTTTTATCATCCTCAGCGCTATCCACACCCGTGTCATAATCGGGTCTCAAAATTCTTTCAAGCGCGTAAGGAAAGAGAAAAACGGCCATGTCAACCCTCATGGCTGACAATGCCGAACATGCCTTTATCACTGGATCTGAAGACTCCCTCGTCAGGCAGGCAGTTAACGAGCAAACCCATGCCTCAAAGCCAAGTTTTTCTGCAGATGTCCAATACTCCAGAAACTGACGAAGAGTTCTCTTCGGCTTCACACCCCATTCCCCACCACTGCTTGAATAGGAGGAAGACCAATTGGCTGGTGAAGAGCTTTCAAAGGGCTTCAAAAACGCCTTCAGCTCATTATCTTTACTCCGAGCTAGAGCAGCCAAGCCCTCATCGAGACTCAGCACAGTTTGTAAGGTTGTAAAAGTTTCCTCGAGCACTGTCGGATCAACACGCCCCAACCTTGCTCCCTCGAACAGCAGGGAACTTAAATACGTAAGCACATGTTCGTGCATTACGAAGCTGAATGTAGTCTTGATTTCTTGCAGGGCACCTCGGTGAAAGTGTCTTCGATATAACCGAGATAACTCTCCCTCCTGTTCAGCGGGACTCACCTCATATTCACTGGCATCAAGTGCTCCAAGCTGTCCCAAAATATTAGCAAGGCTTGCAGCGTCCTTATCACGATTGTAGCTGGAGATGCCAAACGTACCGGAGGAGCTCATATATAGTAATGTTTGAGCCAGTTTTCCGCACTGTTTCCTAGCCGATTCGCTTGAATCCCGCACCGTGTCAATGCTCGCAGATATAGCTGAGAGACGTACGTCTGCAAGCGATCCAGTCGGGCTTTGAGTTGCAGCACTACTGTAAACTTCTCGCGGGATCGCACTCACTGTGCCACTGAAAGGATTTGGATTGTAAAACTGAGCTCCACGCGACTGCTCCCTCTGAATGAACATCAGTATCTGCTGATTAGCTTGGTTCCGTGTGCCCATAATTGATTGAGACAAGCTCTTTTTGCGCTCTTCTTCACTTTGGCTTGCTTCCGATGAAACAATTTTTCGACTGCTGATGATCAACGTGTTCAGTTTGTCCAGACTCGTTGAAACCCCATCCGAGACCATGTCAATATCAAGCGCATACTTGCCAAGCCCACTGCCCAATTCATTGCATACAGCAAAAATAACCCATTCCAGTTCTGCTTGGTCGTCAGCATTCAAGCTCAATGTGCCTTGTGTCCCTGCTGTGTTTCTTTCACGTTGATATGACGCATTGCACTTGGACAGAATGTCACTAATCTCTTGCACGACAAACCCAAGGTATTTACCGAACTTGTCTGTGCACTTCATAAAGTGCTCGCAATTTTCACGGACAAGAAGAGACAGCACCCTTCCGATCCCCCGTCGATTATGGACAGCTAAACGTTTAATTGACTGGAAACATATTGAAAGCAGAAGGTGTTGCAGCACAGAACTTTCAGCGACTGCATCGCGAGTCTCTACGACAAAGATCTTGAAGCACTCCACAGCGCAGACAGCTCTCGGATCGATGTGCTCTGTTCGTAACAACAGCACGTAAAATTCACCAAGTAACTCCGCCATGTTGAGTAGCTTCCAGTCGAACGCCGAGTATTTTTCTTTCATCACTTTTAGTGCATCCCTCCACAAATCACTTTGCGTAATTAAGACTTCATCGCATCCCTGGATTATATTCCACACCGTAAACCGCGCCATCTTACTTGCGATGTGCCCAAGATGCGACAGTTTCAGAGTATTTGCATGAGCTCGTTCCTCTGCAATGTCAACCATTTGCTGAGCCAATTGTTTTAAATCTGGATCGGGATAAACCAACAACAAGAAAGAAAAGGCAAACAGATCCGTGGTCAACTGCGCACCAAAATCGATCTTCCTCTCAGCATCCGCGCCGACGGCGGGAAAGCAAGAAAGAATTTCATCGACAAACTTAAATCGATCTTCCTTTTCCCCGGACATGTCTCCAGAAATGAAGCTGTGAAGTACTCCAATTGGAACGATTTTGTCCAGCATTTTAGCAAAGTGTGTCCCTTGAGTATCCATGCTCGGCTCCTCACCAAGAAGGATAGAAAGCGGAAACTGTTGCAGCAAAGAGTGTCCGTGGGGTAAAGGGGCTAGTTGACTGTTCTTCATCCACTCTGTGTTGTTTTCTTCTTCCTGGGGGGCTGGTCGGTGACTTGCGGATATAAAACGATGCCACAGGCCACAAAAGTGGTCATCCAGCAAGTCTGATATGCTTGGATAGTCATAAAATTCCGCTATAGCACGTAGCCATCGTGAAACGAGCGACGGTGTCCCGACGCCATACAGTGATACCGTTATTGAAGCCAATTCAACACTAGCATTCAAGACTTCAGGTAACGCTGTCTGGGAGGAACACGCACTCACGTACAAGCTCAGCAGCACTGATAAACAAGTGTCCATGCACAGTCGAGGATCGACAGCTTCCTGTTGCAAACGCTGCTGTAGTTCTCTTATATCTTCGACAGTCCCACCTGAGTTTAGCTGTGTATCAGGAACAAGGGGGGCGTCAAGTAAAGGCTCCTGTGACTTGAAGAAATGTCGAAATATGCCTTCACCGCCGTCTGGATACATGTAATATACGGATTGAAGACCGCGTGCAGCAATAGACCGTACGCTGATGTCACTGTCAGTCAAGCCAGCGACACAAGCTTCCTCGAATGCGTCAAATTCACGCGAATTGAGGCGAAAAAATACCTCTTGGCACTGTAATTCAGCATTTCGAGCCATTCGTATGCTTCGCTTTAATGCAAACCCAGCCATAGACGCCAAATGTCGTTTCGCACAGTCCATTAGGGCTGCAGGGGGCTGTTCGTCATGCTGGTATTTCCTCGTCTCATGAACCAGCCCAGCAAGCTGGAGAGCAGACAACACTTGTGAGAGAAAAATTACAGCCCTACAATTTCCACCTCGTGTTGTTGAGAGGGTATCTTTCATGCCCTCTTCCGCTGCATGATCGATCAATACAATGAAAGCTTCCAGGCTGTCCGAACCCGCGACACCACAAAGGAGAACCGCAACGGCTAACACATAATCCGGGTCAAACTGAATCTCCTGCACATGCTTCTTGACTGAAGAGAGTCCGCTGTCTTTTTTGAGCAGCAATATCACTCGGAAGCACCACAAGCCAATACTTTTCTGGATAACACGACTGGGAGGGCGATCACGTGATATGTCAGCTTCGTCCCTACAAGAAAATAATAGCCGGTTAGACTAATAACAACCAGACCAATCTCAGACGTACCCGTCATCCATGACATCCCATTCCTTCTGCGTTGGTTGGTTTTGCAACTGTGTAGGTACTGAGCGGCCGGGTGTCGACTCCCAGCGGGGCGTACCTCGAAGGGAGCTGAAGCCAGTTCGCGGACGAGGTAACGTCGGTGTCGACGAGCTTGCAGGCGTATCACCACCGCCACTGAGAATGTCAAGTGAGGCCTCTAGCATGTTCACAATAGCTCTTATAGGCTGGCGCAGGTCTGGGGGAATACGTAGTTCAATCGGATCGGCGGACGGGTGGCGACATTTCTGTAGTACTTGCTGTCCTTGCGTAATCAAAACGATTGAATGCAGTCTCCTCAATGTGTGAAGCATACTCTCCGACATAGATTGGCTTTGCTGCGCATGCTTGACCACATTTGGCTTCAAGTAGTTTGCAACAATCTCAAAAAAATACTTCAGCAGCGGAAGCACTCGAAGGCGATTTGAGTTCCTCGCAGAAATATCTGAACACGATCCATCTTCACTTGCATAGAGTGCCGCAAGAACAAGGCCAACCTGTCAGCATATCAGAAAGAAGCGCAATAAGGCCGTTAGACATAGAATGCAATTAAGTCACAGCTGCCAGTCACCAATACTTACATCAAATGCGTTTGCCAGCACGCGCAAACCTTTAATGGGATTGTATCCATCAGACGGTAACCTGCTTGATATGTCTGAAAGCAATTCAGAAAACGCGTTGACGACTTCTGCTTGAAGCACGTTCGCTTTCTCTGAGGAAAGTGATTGAGAGTACAAACGCCTGCAATACCCATCACAAGAGAGTAGGCGGTTGCCATGTTGTGGTGGTACATGTATGAGCTTTCGCAAAAGACCGGTCGGTACAGCAAGCCTCTCAAACTGATCATCAACCTTTATCGCACGCGATTTAATCCCATCGAACCAGCTTGAATCGTCTGTGCCAAATCTCTCGTCAGCAAACGCTTGTACCGGTAAGGAAAATGCTGCTTGTTTCACCCCCGTTGGCTCTGAAAATACCATCGATAGATGGTCGAGTCCACTTTCGAGCATGCAAAAAGCTACACCAAAGCCATGGAGTTCCTCCCCCGAAACCCAGCTATCACATTCTTCAGCATGTCTCGCAGTCATCTTGCGAATCAACTCTGGTGTAAAAATCGTTTCTTCTTTCACCATTGAAGTGTTCTTCAACCCAAAGAATGCTTGGATGACAGAGGCGTAAACCATGGGAGACCACTCCGTTTGCCAATCCACTTTCGTAAATAAGCTCGCACTGTTTCCTATCATATCTGTGTTCTTACGGAACACTTGATATCGCAAATGATCAAACAAAGATCGTAGAAGCTTTGACTGCACCGAGCACTGGCTACTGGTTACATCCTCGCTAAGGGACAGCGAGTCAGGTCCGACTGGTATTTGCATATGACAAAGAAGGGAAAGTAAAGTGCAAGCAGAGGTCATCGACGTTCTTGCATATGGTCTCATGGTATCTCCACGGGCCACTGGGGTGTCAACACTTGGCAGTCGAAAGGCAGGTAAATTCCACAAGTCATGACAACTAGCTTCGATAGCGTCCATAGGTACAAGCCCAAACGAAATACAACAATTGAGCAGCGTAAGAACAGCATCACCAGCTTGACCTCTCATCAGTCCAATTCCCTCAGTAACACGAGTGTAAGGAAGCTCGGGTCGAAGTAAATTCTTCCACACATTTAACCAGTGTTCGCTAAAGTCATCACCACAGTCTTTTCGATGTTGTACCGAGAGTGCAGCCATTTGGATCAAGATATGCAGCGTCAATGTTTGCCACTTTCCCAATTCTTTCACGACCAACATATCACAGAGCTTCTGGATTACCATCATCAAGTCACCAACCCGATTAGTCATGTAGTAATCACCGTGACGGCACAGAATTGATAGGAGCAAGAACAGCCACGAACCCGCGTCGTTAGACTGCCTCATTCCCGTTCGTTGAGACTGGGACGAACTTCTGGATAAATATGATACTGTCGATGACCGCTGTGAAGCAGGTGAAGCCGAGCTTGCTGTCATGATTTCAGCGTCTGAACGTGGACTACGAAATAATTGATCAATTACAGTTTCCCACGCCAGCACAGTTGAGGTCGATCTCAAGCGTTTACTGCCCACAGCAACTGGGTCAAATAAATCTTCTTCTTGAGTGAGCGTACTGTTCTGCATCTGGTCCGATACCAAGCAGTCATGATAGAAGATGATATCTGCTGAGCATGCCAAATGCCTAATCCCTTGATCATCGATACCTAGCGTATTTCCCAGTCGTTGCTCTCTTGCCGAATTAAAATGCGTCATCAGCAAGTTGATCTCGTCTGTCCCTAACGCCACGGTAATAAGTTTCTTCATCTCGCGCAGTAGCTTCCCAGGAGGCAAATAACAAAACGTCGGCTCTGCTGTAACGTTATGCTGGTACAACTCGAAGAACAGCATCAAAAATTCCGCCGGAGCTCCACGTAGTCCAGTTTTTCTAGCTTTGTTTGACTTAATAATAAATTCCAACACTGTAGTTCCACGTTTCAACAAATAAGGCCCAATGGATCCAAAATACGCTCTCATCAAGTCCGTCAGCGTCTCTAAGAACGCCGATGCAACCACTAGTAGTAAGCTGTCTGCGTCTGACTCCATTGATTCGCTTTGAGCTTCAAACCAGCTCTCAATCCACTTCACTAGTCCTGGCAACACATCACGTTCGAGTCCTCGCTCGTTCAAGTCAAACGGGCAGTTCTTCACCAGAAATTTGACAACTCTGGCTCTTGTAGCTGCAGTGTCCTTATCTCCAATTGAGTCTCCATCTATCTTGGTTAAGAAGCTGCCTAGAGACACTTCCAGCATGTTCTTCCAGTCGTCATAGTCCAGGACGGCACAATAGACGCGGAATTGTACAAGAACTTCCACCGTAAGCCACGCTTCCTTGTCCACGAGCGTCTCAAAACTCCGTTCAAACTCAATAGATGTGTGGCGGTCTATCACTGCTACTGAAAAAGCAAATAACTGGCGGATACAGTCTCGTCCATTCGGATCCAGGTGCAACATAGGGCCGTCCGCCGTCACGTGTGCAGTCTCCAGCTCCGTACGTAGGTAGTGCCAGTATCGAAGCTGTGGCATTTTTGGCCGCTTACTTATCTTGCGCTTAGAGCCGCTCAAGTTCAGATACACGCGCATTTCCTCCTTCAGCACGTGCAACAGACAGTTTAAGAGGAAGCCCCAGCTGCGCCAACGGTGCACGAGTTGGCGAGCGCGGTCATCACTCAGGAAGGACTGCAGCTTCTCCACAGCACTAGACACACCCTTGGAGTTCTTGACGCTGCGTAGCTCGTTGCACAGCTGGGAGAACTGGTGCCAGTCGGCATCGCGTTCCGAGCGCGCCATGGTCCAATGCGGAATGCGGAGGGACAAAAGATGCTCTTAAAATGTAAGCTCTTTTTTATGAGGCGCTTGCTGTTAAACTGTGTGAATAATGGCAGCAGGATGAAGATGATAGTTTGAATATGAAGTGTCTGCATCAGCTGTATTGCTTTACTGGCTCCGTTTCCCCTACGTCTAGCACCAATACCCTACGACCAGCAGCAACTGAGCTTGAAAGCAAACTCCTATGGACTCAAAAGATTCCTTGCGTGATGCAGGCTGCACTTACTGCAGACCCAGCAGCACACCGCCGTTGCCACCGTCCTGGTTGGGCAGGTACGTGACGTTACGCGACTTGGCAAGCGTCTCGGCGATCTCACGGGCGGCATCGATACGCTGCACCTCGATAAAACCGGAACCACTCTTGGCGACGGCGTCGGAAACGAGACGGGCGGCCTCGGACTCACCCTCAGCCTTGATAACCGCGGCCTTTCGCTCCTGCTCGGAGCGCATGACGACGAACTTCTGGCGCTCAGCGTCCTGCTGGGCCACCTGCTTCTGCTCGACAGCACGCGTGAACTCCGGGCCGTACTCGAGGTGCGTGATGGACACATCGTCCAGCAACAGGAAGAAGTTGCGGCAACGGTCGTTCATCTCCTTGGCAATCTGCTGCGACACCTGGTCACGGCGAGCCAGCAGCTCCACAGCATCGTACTGGGCCACAATAGATTTGAGTACCTCGTTACCCACAGACGGAAGAATTCGGTCGGCGTAGTCGGAACCGTACTCGGCGTAGATGTGCGAGAGATTGTCAGCATTTGGTCGGTACAGGCAACGCAGCGAGATGTTAACGTTCTGCAGGTCCTTAGTTCCCGTGCGCGAGCTGATGAGACGGTAGTTGGAGCGCACGTCCAGGATCGTCGGGTACTGGAAGAAGGGGATCTTGAAGTGCGTGCCCTCGCCCACAGACTTGTCCAGGATACCGTCCTTACGGTCAAAGATCACAGCGCGGTGGCCACCATCCACTGCAAAGGTTTAAAAACACAATTACGAAACAGTTAGGAGCATGATAATAACGACTCCTTCGGCTGCTCTTGTTGGACTTAAAAGGGGAATACAAGAAGCAGGACGACGGCTTTGGATAAAATAAGCGCAGACGCACCGTCATAGATGCACTCCTGAAGGCAAAAGCCGCCGATACCGACGGTAGCGCCGATGCCGGCCACACGGTTGAGGAATCGAGCCGCCATGTTCACGTATCTGTTCTGTGGCTCTGAGGGGAACTTGTTGCAATGGGTGGGGGGGCTCTGAGTGGCTCAAACTTGTGGTGTTTAACACACGAAACAAGGAGGAATGATAGTCCCTGTGAGAACCGATGTTGAGCTTCTGGATTGAATATGCATTTATAGAATGTTTTTGCTTTTGGCCAATAAGAATTTTGTTGGTTTTGACAAAGCGTTCCTAGTACAGCTAAGTTCGCTTCGCACTTAACTTTTCCGGTGGCATAGCCACGCAGTAAGAACTTCTAAAACTGATAAACTCACTTCCCTTTATCATATCGGTTATGGAAGATCTGGTGGGTCATGCATAGCCTCTAGTCCCTTTTCCCATTAAAGCATTAGAGCGCTTCCACCAGAATTGCTACATCGACGTCATGGCTGGCTCGAGCAAGGTAGCAGACATTCTACACAAGACGGTGACGGGCGGCCTGGTGCTGGTCACAGCCTTCGCACTGGCAGACGTCACGCGCGGCTTCGGCGTGCTCGTGAAGCGCAACATCGACCGGCGGGCGGCGCACGCAGCGGAGCAGGAGCAGAACGACGCCCACAAGGACTAAACCCAAGCGAATACAGACCACAAGAGCCTCGAGGCCTCGTTCCGAGTCTCTCATACAGTTGCCATTTCTGTAACGCTATTGAAAGCCCGTACTAATAACTAATGAAGCCTCTTAAGCCTTGTTAGAGCGTGCGAACCGCGTATTCCTTCTTGGCCTTTTGCGCTGCCTTGACGACGCCCGACGCTGCTTTGCCCAGGATTTCACCAGCTTTTACTCCCAGTTTTTCGGCTGGAGTGAGCTCCAGCGCATCACGCAGCTTTGGCGCTCGCTCCGTCATAAACGTGGTCTTCAGCTGCTGCGCCAGCGTTAGTTTCGGCCGCTCACGCTCCATCTGCAGCTCTCGCAAGCGCTCTAACTCGTTCTCGCGATCACGTAACTGTTTGCGGCGCGCTTGTGCTCGACGCTTGAGTACGGCTACTCCTTTCTTGCAGAGCACGCGTTGTACGGCACGTGCCAGAGCGCAATTCTCGTGCAGAGTGGCTAGGAACCGATCCACGTCGGCCTGCCATTTGGAGAGCTGTGCTTTGCTGAGAACGGCCTCCTGACTTTGCAGCACTTTGGCTAAGGAATTGAACTCGTCCAGCTTGGAGCTGACCAATGCCACCCGCGCCAGCACCAGCTTGTAAGCTTTCGCGATCAATGGCCACTTGATCCGATGGAACGGAGGGGATACCAGGTCTGAGCTCGAGACTAGCAGAGCCATCGTTGACGAACCTCTGCCTTTGGTCCTCCACTCAGCATCGACCCAAGCTTCAACCATTTGCGGCTGCTGATCAATGTGTGCGTCTTGACCTGCTATGAGCCGCTTCGTGTACCCTCGCTTAAGCACCTGGGGTTCCTCCTTCTCGAGGGTGTCGAAATCTTGGTCAAGGTCAAGCACCATACCATAATCGTGATCTTCTTGTTGTGTCACACCCATCCGAGCACCCAGTCGCAGTACAAGTTTCCGTGTTGGGCCAGTGCCCTCAAGACAAAGCACTGGATATGGCAGGGACCCTCCTTTGTCTGTCTTTTGAGCCTTGATGCCGAACATCATCTGGTTGAAAGCCAATGCTGCAGCATCCTTGAGCTGTTGCAACAGGGAAAGTATCACATCCGAGCGTTCAACATCTAATAAGCGTCCACCTTTGAGAATCTTCCACTCTTCCAGCAACTGCATGAACTGCCACAGTTTGCCCAGTCGTTCCTCTGCTACGCGAGGCTGACGAGGGTTGCTGGTGCTCTCGCAAACGAACTCAAAGTACGCTAAAGCCCGCCGAACCTTGTTGGAGACAGTAGGCGTTTGTTGATCCCGAAGCTTTTTCTTCAGTGCGAGCTTGGCAGCTTTCGCTTCTTGGTGAGCGAGAAGCAACAGCCGCTCCCGCTCTTCTCGTTGTTCTGCTGCAATAATCGCGTAGTTTGTCTTCGCAAATACGTGCATGGCGTGGATGTGTGGTCGAATTTGAACTTGGAACGGGTCTTGGTCCACGGCTTTCGGAAGTAGGAAGGAAGCTGGAACCAGTCGAGTCCACCGAGGCAACCCACTGCAGTCATTACTATCCACCGATATCACTAATGGGGTGAGAGTCTGGTTTTCTGGCGGGTTGAAGTGGAAGTTCTGCTGCACGTAGTTTAGAATGAGCTGCGGGGTACTCTGGGAATGCAGAATTGCCACTACAAACAGCAAAAACTCGTTGCTTTTGTTGCTCTCGCCACGATCACTGCGTGCAGAAGGGATAGTATTCTGCAAGTTGAAATCTTCAAGAAGAAGTTCTCCGTTGACGACTCCGTTCGTTGTGTACGTAGCAGATGCAATGTGTTCGTCTAGGTAGAACAGGCCGTGTGTGGTTGGGAGCAGTATATGCAAGGGCCGGTTGGGCAGTTCTGTGTTAGCGCGGTAAAGTTCGTACAAATACGACACGGAGCTTCTAAGGTCTACAGTCAAGGAAACCAGCTAATACAGGTGAAATGTTAGCAGAGTATGCGCATCAATATTCAAGTGCACAAGCAGTGTACCTGGCCAACAGGCAAACTCTTGATGTGCAGCGTGATGAACTTATTCGAACTAGAGCAGCAGACCATTTCCCATCAAAATGTCTATCAGGTAAAACAGTAAAGCATGACGTACAGCGTTCGATGCATGCGAATGGCCCGAAAGTCGGGCAGAACTGACGAGTAAAAGCTGTTTTCATCCTTCCGGGCCGTAACTTCTCCAGTAGAAACTGAATGAAGCCGAGGTAGTAATGGAGGAATAATAATCTGCCTCTGCAATGACTTGTGTCGCGCACGGTGATCCTCCTGTTCCTGAAACACTGTTTTGGGAGTCTTGAGCCGTTGTGTCGTTTTGAACGCCTCGATCTCGAGATATTTCTTGCTAGAAAATGAAAAGCATCCTGGGCATCCTGGTGTAACCGTGGTTTTCTTGCACACAAGACATACTGGCCAAGTCCTGGGGGACTTACTACCCCTTTCAGCCATGTTTGGAGGCATTGAATAGAGCTCTCGTGCTACAATTGCAGCTTCAAGACGTCGCTTGTCTTCCTGCTGACGAGCCTGTACTGCTTCAGAGAGATCATCGATTTCTGCAATTTTGTCGATAGTACCGCCAACATGTCGATCCTCCATGTCGGACTCGTCGGAGTCCACATCGTCTTGCTTCATCACGACTTTATCCAGAGAAATCTTTGCAAAACCTAAAAAGAAGAAGGCAGGCGAGATTCGGCTGCTGTCATCGTGTTTCGCCAAAGTATACCCATGACATGCTGGATGCAGATACTCGGCTTCCTTTGGGATGTTGGTAGTCCTTTGAAATCCTGAACGGGATTTAAACTGGGGGCGGGAATGTTGTGACGGGGGGCACAGCGCGTAAGAATACGATTCAAACACTGGTGAGCTAGTCCTTGCATCTTGGGTTGGGAGATTGAATTCGTATCCGGCGCATGCTGAATGGCATCGTTCGGGGTCAACTACGTCGCGTTCCAATCGTCGAAGTACAAGTTCTTCATCTAGTCGTTCTTGCTGGTGCCAGGCGGAACTTGAAAGCTTGTCCTGAGCAAATTGTTTTACTTGGTTGTACTGATCTTTTATCGCTTGCTTGCGTCGCTGAGACTGCTCCTTCATACGCAGTCGATCCCGCTCCTTCTTCTCAAGGGGTGTGAGCTTGTGGGGCTTTTTGACTGATGGTAGCGGAAGCGGGAGGGCGACTGCAACCACCTCTGGTGGCGAGTTTGGTGGAGTGTCATTCTGCTCTGGCACAGTCACAATACTGTCAGTTCTTCTCACTGAGGATTTCGCCCTCTCTATCATCTGCAAAATATTTTCACCGTAACCAGAGCTATCTGCATTGACAAGCATATAAACAACGCTAATTATAAATGCTGCAGATAAAGCACCTCGTGTCGAGCAGTCCTCTTGTTAGCCCTCCCACGGTGCGATAACGAACTCGTCGTAAACGTTGCCGTTCTTGTTGAGCACGAATTGGACACGCATGTCGTCCGGGCTGGAGGCAATGCGGAGGTATCCATAGTCGTTGACGTGGCGGAGACTCCACTCCCCATATTTGGAAGAAAAGTCCTCTGTCCCCAGCGGATAGCCGGCCGAGCCCACCACAATATGAACTGTGCCCTTCCCGTCGGCAACGCACTTCTTCCGGTATAAAGGACAACTTCGTTCGTAAGCATGCTCATGACCAACCTGCATTAAGATAATTGCTGTCAGAGCGTGTGGTTTTAACATTCGTGATCGCACATACGTACCATCATCAAATTGACACGGTGCTTGTAAATGAGGTCTTCAACTTCTTCTTGGAACTTGTAGGAAACCTTCATATCGGACTCAATGTTCATTTGGGTCGTGTACTGGTAATGACAACATGTGGGTTACATACGCCAAATCTTTTAAAAGCAAGAAAGTATCCTTCGTACCATCATTCGATGCGCTGTCAGCACTACCCATGGGGTGACAGTGCGATCCACCTGCTCCAAATCGTGTTGAAGCCATTCGTATTGCTCGGATCCTCGGGTCCAATTGTGCTCAGTTGACATTTGAATGACGTGAATCCCGCCGTAGTTGAAGCTGTACCAGTAAATCCAGTTTCCATTCTTGGGAGCTAGGGATTTTACAAGCGAGTGAGCACGCAATCAAGATCAACATGCATAACAATGAAGACATCATTACCGTGCCATCGGTGGTGCATTGGGACCCCGCATTCTCCAGCCGAATCGATACCAAAGTTACCCCAAGACGGGTTGAAGCTACCTCCATATGGTAGCATACCTCCACTCAAATCGTGTTTTCCTCCCGTGTTGTAGTCATATTCATCTACAGAATGTTACACGTTGGTCAATATAATTATTCAACTGGGTAATATGGTGCACGACACTCACGGTTGCCGATGCCAACCATGTATGGGCTGCATACATAATAAAGGACATTTGGTGGGTCGTATAAGCACAAACATCTAAACCGATCACCCGTAATAAACCATTACGTACATCCTCGTCGCGTAGGGCTCGATCAAATGGAAAAACTGGTCCCAAATGTAGCCAACCGATCGCGCATAACTAGAAACCAGCACGCACCTCAGTTTAATTGCACAGACCCCAGAGGGAAATTCACAGTAGGATGTACCTGATATCCCCAAAATGTAGCAAGAATGAATCGTATCCTCCTCCCATAACATCTTCGTAGACCCTTCCAGCCGTGGAGGCCGATCCAGGCTCCACATACGCACCCATATCCGCATACGCGATAAAATTTGCGTATTTTGAATTCTTCGAAGGACGCGATTTGAATCGTCGTGCACGACTCAAATTGTCTTCTCCGTGGCCGTACTGATAGTAGTAGTAAGTGTCGGGCTTCAAGTCCGTCATGATCACTGTGTGCATGAAGCCTGGATCCCGGAACGAGCGTTGTCCCAACACGTTCGCAGGAGCGTGACATCTACAATATGTGACTCAAGTTAGCACGTTCAAATGAGATCCAAGACACATTTCACTCAGAACGCACAAATCATCGGCTCCGTAGGTTGTCGTCGTTCCCTTGGCATGGAATTTGAGGTCCTGTGGATTCTCTCCATATTTTACCATGGGTGTCTTGGATGATCCAGAGTTGAACAGAATTGCCATAGCCGACTCGTCATCTGTTAGACTTAAGTGTCCATGTTTGGGGGTCTCGAATGGCTCTTTCATGCCAGCTTCCACTTGTGCAATAGCCTTAAACTTGTCCGTCTTCTTATCGTAATTGAAGTATTTAGCTGTGTAGTTGCATCGCATCATATAAAGCTCAGAGAAGCGGACCGAGTGGTCGTTGGCATCTGTATCCTTCACCCCTTTCTTCATCAAGTAGTCTCCATCCCCTGTCGTAGGGCCACAGCTCAGTGTCACGTAGTCTCGAGTAGTTAATGGAGAAGCAGCTTCTCCTCCCCAAGAGATCACGAGGGATCCTCCATCCTCCACCAATGGCGGATACGTCGTCAATTTCAATCCCTTTGTCTCTTCAATCCAGAGAGGCTGAAGTTTATCCGTTTCGGCGATCGTAATCTTAAGTTTCTTGGACATTTCAATGGACTCAGGGCTGAGTCCAGGGGCTACTAAAAGCATGAACGTACCGACTACACCGCACACAGCAATGGCTACAAATGAAGCCATACGTCTACCTAGACGGCGACGCGTCCCTAGCGTCTCTATAGAGGCCTCATCCTCCGGTACAAGCGTGTACTTGGCGTCTTGATCTCGCGGCATATTTGCCCAATGCGGACAGTGAAAACTTCAACTCAGAAGATTTAAGTTGCAGGATGCAGAAATCCAAACTTATGTTGCATTAATAGAATGATGATGATTGGATGGAATTTCAACAAATAGAAAAGAGACCACGTGCTGGAGCCTCGACAGGTGACGCCATACACCAAGGGGAGCTTACAGTATCTGGACGAGTATGGTGGAGATCATCCTGGACCCGAGCATCCGCGATTGGGTGGTGCTGCCTATGGTTATCATCTTCGGATGCTCGGCTATGGTGCGTCATTATGTGACGCTGCTGCTCAAGAGCGAGAAGATGGCGAGTGTCGAGCAACTTATGCCCATGTACGTCTCGATTGGAACAGGGGGAGCCCCTGTTGAGAGTAGAATTGCTCTATTATTCATTCGTACAACGATTTTAAAACTGATGGCTAAATAATCCTGATATTATTCTTTCAGGAACACGGTGAAGCGTGCGCAGATTACGCGTGTCAACTCCAAGTTCATCACTCCGGATGCCTTTGCCATGCGTCGGGTAAGGGAGACTTTTGTATTTGAATGGGAGTATTGATAGTGTTAGTTGACTGTTGTATATGATGTGAACAGCACTATTTCACGGCGTCGCAGAAGAAGGACGGTCTGAAGGGTGCTCTGCGTGAAAAGGTCAAGAGCGAGGCCATGAACCAGATGATGAACCCCAACTCGATGCTGGAGATGATGAAGGGCAACATGACTTTTATGGTGTCCAACTTCGTCATGATGGGACTCATGAGCTACTTCTTCGGTGGATTCGTGCTGGGTGCGTAGGCTGTTGTATCTGGTTTTTGCTCTGATTTTATTGTGCTAATGTTAACTGTCATCGACTGCAGCTAAGGTGCCGTTTTCGCTGACCCAGAAGTTCAAAATGATGCTGCAGCGAGGCATTGAGCTCAAGTAAGGATGGACCGCATTGATGTTAACGGATTTATTCACATTATCTAACTGGTTGTTGGTTTTGATGATGCATCACAGCACACTGGACGTATCGTACGTGTCTTCGGTGTCCTGGTACTTCCTCGTGAGCTTCGGCATGCGCGGTTTCCTCTCTCTCATCCTCGGCGAGAGGAGCGGTACGTCTTGTGCTGCTATGTGTGTGTTTTAAGTTGATGGATGAACATCTGACGGTGTGTTATGTGTTATACTGCTGCATTTTACAGCTAGCGACGACACCAAAGCCATGCAAATGCAGATGGGTATGGGTGCTGGGCCCAACATGGCTTTCGACGCGCCCAAAGTGTACAAGCAGGAGCGTGTGAGTATGCGTCTGCACAACCACGACTGGGCTCTGGAATTCGCCGAGAAGAAGCTGCTGGGCGAGCCCATTCCGGAGAAACCCAAGACTTCGACTACCTCATCTTCCCACACTTCAACCACCACTACTACGACTGAGAAGCGATCATCCAAGTACACGAAGATCTCCAAGAGGAAGTAGCAACAGGTAGCAAGTCCGCTTCAACCTCCGTCATCCGGTTGATTGGTTTAAAAGACCAGATAACTTTCAGCGAATCGTTTGGTCGAAGGATTATCTTCTACGATTGGTAATAAATCACTTGGAAAATCAGTGATTGGTAGAAACTCGATTCTGGTGGTTCTGCACTTCTCTACTGCTGTAGCATCAAGATCTGCGTCATTCGTCGACTCGCCACCTCAAGCTCCGGACTCCCCATCGCCATGGACGTCATCCGCAAGTACCTTAAGTCCGACCTACCGCGCTACCTTAAGGGTCTCCCGCTGCCTCGCACATTCTCCGGTTTCCTGAAGCTCAAGCAGGCGGATTGGATGTACCTGGCGCCTCTGCTGATCACCATCTTCGTGCTGGGCCTGATGCTCTTCGCTGGTAAGGGCAACTCGAAGCCTGGTCGTGTGAACCGAAAGGTGCAACTGGAGAAGGAGAAAGTTGTGGACTTTGTTTCGGTGCCGGATGTGGAGGATATGATCAAGGAGAAGGGCAAATGCACAATGTGTCGCTGCTGGAAGTCCAAGAAGTTCCCGTTCTGTGACGGTGCTCACATGAAGCACAACAAAGAGACGGGTGACAATGTTGGACCACTCGTGCTCACTGCCAAGAAGGCTTAGGCAGTATGTGCTGCTATGTATTGACCGATAGCTGCTTTGCATCGGGTTAAAGCATTTGCAAACAACGCGGTCCATTCACTTTTCACATTGCTTTTTCTTCGAGGTGTTGTAGATGTTGCTCTCAACGTCACCAGTTGGGAAGGTGTTGCTCATTGCTAGCAGTGCAATCAGTGGTGGCGTGCCCGATAGGCTGGTTGACGTTTTGTTGAGCTTTGTTGACTCAAATTCGCTTCCAAAGGCGTGTTGTCTGCTGTGTCTACTGCTGCTGCATTCCTTCCGCCGATAAACGCAGGATCATACTGTTGCTCGTCAGCCCATGATAGCGGTCCTCCTGTTTCGATGGACGCTTCAATCTGTCGATGTCGGTGATCCAGATCCAGGTGGTAGTTCTGCATCGCAATGAAACCCTGAAGATACTCTTCGAGTTGATGGCGCTCAAAAGAAGTGTCCTGCTCTGTCATGGTACGTGCAGCACCGCTTGGAATTGGAGAAAGAAGCCCTGTCAAAACGGTCACTGGAGGCACTTTCACTGTACGTGACTTACGAAGGACTTTCAATTGCTTGCAATGCGCGACTAGCTCGCACCGACCGGCTGGTGCCAACCATGTGCTCCAGCTTTTGACGGTCGCGCTCGGGTGATTCGCCTGCGGCTTCGAAATGGAACACTTCAAGTTGGACAGCGAGCTCCTGTACCAAGTCCTTTCCGGCTCGCATCACCTTGCCTGGCTTTGGTTCAGTCAAGACGGTCACACCATCGCCGGACCTCCAACTGAGGCTCTCGCTTCCAGCCATTCCTCGACGTCATGGGATGGTGTTCGGTGCTTCCGGGAATCTCAATCCTCCAGCGTGATTTTAGCGTCGCCCTCCAGAGCTGTGGATCCATGCCGGACCTCTTTGTTGCAGTGAAGAATATCACGTTCCTCTACCTGAGTGCGAAGTTCATCGTGTGAATAGGCGATGGCGGACGTTGACAGAGGTGACTAACGTCGCCACAGTCTCGACAAGTGTGTGCCGTCACTTGACCATCCCCCTCAAGTGACGGCACACATGATGATGGCCCGACATCGATACAGTACCCTTGAATTCCAGTCGAGTACGACGATAAGATCGATCCGCTTCGGTCTCTCATACTTCCAGGTGCCACGTACGCGACCCCGTTTGTGAACTCCATCAGCGTGGAGTCGAGGCGCACGTGCGATGCAAAGCTAGGACCCAGCGTCCAGTTGAGACTCGCGAGCAGCTTGCCAAGCCTCGCTCTGGTCGTCGCTTACGCTGTGCACAGCATGGGCAGACAGACGCGCCATCGAGCAGAGCGCATCCATTCGAGAGCGGCAACGACAGCCATGCAGCGCCTCATCCGCTCTCACATTTTCCCGCTCGCCGTCGGGCTCGGATTGAGTGAGCGAGGGCTTCTCGTCGGAAGCTGCACCTGATTGCTCTCTCTACAACTCCAGACGGGTAGAAGTTCTACCCAAACCGTCAGCTGTTAGGACCAGCACCTTCGTAATTAGCGGTGACGGCAGATATTCATCGGGTGTGGGCTCTGACGGTCTCAATCGCTCCGTGAGCGTCTTGTACAGACCCCTACACCATGGAGATCCAACAGCGCAGGCGGGTGGCAATCACCTCGTCCTTTTTCCCCGTGGATGAGAGCTTATTGCCCCAATTGAACATCTCACCGGCACAACACGAGGAGCTCCGTCGCTATGCACTGCAAGCAGCACTGGACACGGTGCGCGACGGCCCGTCGTGGGGACGCTCTAACATCGAGAAGGCTGTGTCTAATGGCTGGAAGGTGCTCTCCGCGAGACCGACGGCCTGCTTCATGACCAAACGGCAGACGAAAAAGAAGAAAAGGAAGGGCAGCAAACGTGCCACGCAGACTCTGCAGAGTGAGCAGCAACTGGAGGAAGACGATAAGCGGTCAGCGCCACCAACGCCGCGCGTCACGATCCCGGGCGTCACGAGTCTGGGCAGCTTCCACGGATCGGATTTTGTACGTGGTCAAATGAACTTCCAGCCTTTTGCACCGGTTCCACTGGAAGCTGCAAGCGGCCAGCACTTTATGGCTCACGCAGTCTTACCCAACTCGTTAGAAGACGTCATGAACACTCTGTATTGCGAACACACACGCGAGATGAGGGCGTTGAAGCGGAAGGTGTACGGCGAAGCAGCTCTGGACTGCTGTGTCTTGCAGACTCTCGAAGGCGCTACGCTTGAGGATCCGTTCTGGTACATTGGACTGAAGTGGTTGGCTTTACGCTCTCCGATGCAGGCGTTAATGGCAAGTCGAGAGTTCGTTTACCTAGAGCACTTGGGCACGCATGTGGACCCGGAAACTGGACGACGGATGTTGTATCGAGTGACCCAGTCCGTCCACATTCGAGGGTACGGCGGACAAGACTCGTATTTCGGCCTTACACGTGGACATATCGAAGCTGCGTTCGTGTACTGGATGGACGACGAGAACGAAGTGAGGAATCCTTTACTGCATGTGTGCGCTAAAGGGAGAATCCATATGAAGGGCAACATGCCAGACAGCGTTATGTACAGATACCTCAAGTCGTTCTGGCGCTCCGAGCGTTCACTCTTCCCCGCTAACCGGTCTTCTGGATCATCGATCGGTATCACTCTTGCTGGCACGGAGGATAGTGTTGAACAGCCAAATAAATCTGCCAAGAAGAAAAAGAAGAAGAAACGATCAAGACGACGTAAAGTACCAAGCGGTCCACCTCTGGAGATGTCACACGAGTGGGTGGCTGATGAACTGCGTCCGCGCTGTTCAGTGTGCAACAAGAAGTTCCGTCTCGTGAGGCGCTTCAAGCACCACTGCCGTGCCTGTGGCGAGGTTATTTGTCGTGACTGCACGTTCCACCACCGAGTCAATGTACGCGCTACTCAAAGCTTCCGTGGATTACGAGGAACTGTGGCTGCGTCTGTGGATGTCGTCTCAGATGCAAAGCATATTACGGATGAACTTCCTCCGACCAAATTTGACGAGACAATGACCTGCAGCTTTGACAACCAGGTGGAGGAAGAGGAAAAGAACGGGGGAGGCGAATTCGACGCGAGTCAGAGCTTGGTAAACGCCAGGAAGGCAGTGAACGGTCCCATGGAGACGGCAGTGCTGGGTGGTGACTCGATCGTGTGTGTGGTGATGGCGAAAGTCTGTCTTCGTTGTCTGCAAAGCGTTCCACTTGTGAATAGATCCAAGAGCAAGTCAACACAACGACGACGTCATAGTGAAATGGCTCTAAATGGAGACGTCCCTGCCATTGAAGGCGACGAGTACGGTCTAGTTGACGACTACCCTCTCCGTCCGCAGACGTGGACACCAGATAACAGGGAAGTAGAGGAACTTGACGGACTCGATGAGCCAGATCAAACAGGTGAGCCGGACCTTCCCATGCTGGTGTTGGATGACGATGATGCTGAAAGTGTCGATGGCCTTGCGGAGATGAAGAGAAGACCGGGTTCATACGCTTTCGACATGCGACCGGGTTCGTCAATGTTTGTGCGACCTGGTTC
The DNA here is from genome assembly GCA_031305395.1 of Phytophthora citrophthora. Classification (NCBI taxonomy): domain Eukaryota; phylum Oomycota; class Peronosporomycetes; order Peronosporales; family Peronosporaceae; genus Phytophthora; species Phytophthora citrophthora. Next base: position 429,435 of record JASMQC010000035.1, read on the forward strand.
GTACGCTCAGGAGTGGAATGGCCAAGAGGACGGAGGACTGGACAGCAATGCCAACCACGAGCGCGTCATGATCCTGTCGCCGCATGCTTTGTCCACTTCATCCTCTGTGACGTCGACACAGATGAAGGAGTTCATGGAGAAGGACGAGAGCAGCTATGATAGCAGTGGCCGTTCCGAGCGCTTTCCGAGTCACCACAGCATTGAAATCCCTAGTGACGTCGAAGATGACATCCAGTTCTACCCAACCCAGACTAATTGTATTCCCGATGAGGAGTCCAAGCTACCCGCAGACGGAAGTCAAGGACGAATGAGTAGCTACACTGCCGGCTTTGACCCGAACAGCCTCTTCGAACTCAAAGACGAAGAACACGAACTCGCAGCGAGTGCTGCAGCCGCTACAGCGACGGTAAGCGCTACCGAGAAAGTGTTGCGCCGTATGCGCGACCTACAGGACGAAGCCCTGTACCAGAACCGACAAGTCCCGTCGCCATCGTCATCCACGACCTCGTTGTACAGCGATAACGAAGACGAATGCAGCGAAATTGACGAGCCCATGCAAGATCTACGCCAGGCTCTCGCTCAAGTCGAGAGTTCCCTAGCGGATCAAGCTCGTATCCTCTTCACCCTTGAACAGGAGCGCAAAAAGGAAGCTGCAGCAGAAGCGGCTTCGCCTAAAGCGTAACTTGGTGAGGCGTACTACGTAGAATCTGTTCGAGGTAGAACGAGTGTATTCATGTTCAATTAACATGCTGTCATGAGACGACATTGACGTTTAGCATTTTGTTTTCATTTATCACCAACGTTGTGCTCTATGCTACATGGCTCCGTGCTGCTCTTCTAAGTAGAATGCATGGAGAGTGGGGTGAAGGGTGGGTTGGCTCGTGGTGTCGGTGCAGTTTGGGTCGAGCCGGGGTACAACAGAGAAGATCGTGCTTCGGAGGACACTTCACCGGCAGTGGTGGCTGCTGTAGTTTTAGCAACGGTGTCATCTTCCGGGGAACGGACCATCTTACTCCGTTGCTCGGCAATGGAGCGGATTAAAGCCTCCTGCTGAGCAATTGACCGCTCTACCTGCTCCAGTTGATCCGGTATCGACAATGACCGAAGTTTTGAGCTGCTCTCAGACTGGCGAGCAGCGGTGGATGGCCGACGAGGAACTGAAGGAGGGATCGCATCACTCTGGTTAGTAGAGCTCACGCCTCGTCCACGGCTGAGACGGTTTGGCTCTTCATCTTCGTCACGCTTGGGCGTTGGCAGCAAGAAATCATCGAAGTTGAACGTGCTGTCACCGCTGTGGAAGAGGTGACTGGGTCTAGCTGGTGGAGACTCTTCTCCGTTGTTTAGATCGTCTTCATCGTAGAGGAGAATGCTTCGACGTAGGTTTTTCTTCTTCTCCCGTGCCATGTGAATCTGCCGCATTCGCTCCACACGAGCCGAGTACTCCTCGTCCGTTTCCTCGATGTCGTCCTCTTCAGCGCCACCTCTTTCTGCGTTGTTAAGTAGCTCGTCATCGGCTGCGTATCGCCCACCGGGGAAAAATCCACGCATTGGACCGGGCCTCAGTCCGACGTTATCGGCCAGCGACCCCTGCAGTACCAGAGGGAACTGCTTGATCATGGTAGGAGCAGCGTAAAAGTTGGTAGCTCCTCTCATCGTGCCCTTGCGCTCCTGGCGGATGCTGAACATGCACTTCTTGCACAGCTTCACATTGTTCACGGCTGGGTACCCGTTCGGACGTGTCTCCTCTAGACTCTTCTTGGCTGGCTGCTTGAGCAGCACACTCATCGGACGTCCTTCAACATGTCGACGAGAGCGACGGATATCACTACCAGAAGCGACTTCAGTGTTGTTCTCGCTTTCGCCTGTCGGTGCTGAAGACGGCGGTGCAACTAGCGGCAACGTGATCATACAGCGAGAACACATGACCTCGCCGCACATTCGACAGTGATGACGATGACGCCGAACGATTCCAAAGCTTTTGAAGCACACGAAGCACACCTTGCGCTGATGGTCAGGCACCCAGCTGGGCTGAGGGTTGATGGACATCCGGCCCATTTCAGGAGGCGGATTCATCGAGAACGCCGGGAATCCGCTCTGCGACGCTGAAAACGGCATTGCGGTGGGGCCGTGAGCTGTAACCTCGGAGCCACTCACGGTGCTTTGGCTCTTGTTCAGGCTCTGGCCTGACTGCGAATGGCTCAGTGCTGGTGGTGGGTGGGGGAAGATCATACCGTGCTTCATGATATACTTGATGTCGGCGCAGTATTCAATACGCACGACAGTCGGCGCGAACTGCGACAGGAACGCACTGCTTAACCAGGTACCAGCTCGACCTCCCGGGTCCAGAGCTCCTTCAGCGAACACCTTCACCGCGTTACTCGCTTCGTCAAACCTGTACATGGAGATCATGGAAATATGACCGCGAACAAAGCGAAGCTTCGATGGATCCACGCCGTCGCTCGGCTTGTCATGACCGACGATTTGTGTCAGCGGGGGTAGGACGTCGTCCCCAACGGAATGCATCACCTTGACAAGCACCTTGTAGCCCTCATCAGTAGTCACCGTCTTGGCGTATTCGTAGTACGCGTGATCTCTGGGCGAGAAGAACCTTGCAGGTCCACTAGGCGACGCAAACGCCATCCACTTGATGCCGAAGAAGCGGAACGGATCGTCGTCCGTCTGCGCCTCAAGTACCTGAAGCACAGCCGCATCCAAGAAGTAGTCACGGAACAAATACGCACTGACGGAGCGTTCGTCCAGCGTCGTGTCACTGTACTTGCCGTACTCGACGTCCTGCAGCGTAAGTCCGGGGATCCGACCTGTGGCTACGAACTGATGTGCCGTTGCACTTCCGCGATGCGGGTCCTTCCGCTTGTACACAGCGAGATGCGGCTTGGCACTGTGCAGCTTCCAGTGCTTGGGGTCGTCGAAGATCTGCTTGGTGCCATCCCACGCCGCCTTGGACTTGAGCAAACAACTCGCAATGAGTCCTTCAGCCTGTTCACGCATGAACGTCTGCTGTTCGTCCGTGATCTCCACGCGCGGGATAACCTCGTCCATTCGGGGAAGTTTCGTCACTTGCTTGTGCTTGGACCTACCTGGAAGTTTGAGTTTACGGCGCATGGTCGGCCGCTGCCGACTCTGCGGGGACACGTGCCCCGGATTCCACGGAGAAGCCGTTAGTTTGGACGGTCGCTGGATCTGCGATCTAGAGAGCGGTCCATCCGACAGACTCGAGTGTTCGCTCTCGGCCAACGCAGGCTCGGACGCCCGGTAGTCCAGCAGGAGTCTGCCGCTGTTGCGGTCCATTGCGCTACTGTTCAACGTGCCGGTGCTCACTCGCTTCTTCATGAGCAGCACCGTGCTCTCTCCGGTTCTTGAAATTCCGATGGACAGCGACACCTGGTGAGCTGGAGACACTAAACCTGCTGCTGCCTGACACGTGAAAGCCTACAAGTACCGGTAAACGGTTGCAAACCTTTACGATCAAAGAAAACGAGTGGTGAGGTGAGACCGACGGATGGAACTTTCATGGTCGTACAGTACCGATGAGGCTCCAAGCGGAGACTTTGCTGCAGGCCGCGTCGATTGCGAAATGTGACGATAGAGCGCCAAGGGGGGACCGAGGATCAACGTCGCGAGTCGCGACGCGTTCAACGACAAAGTGAGTGTCGTCCGGCTCGCTGCGTCCTTTTTGCAAAGTATACAGTTCGATGACTTGGTGTTTGTATGCTGTCGGAAAAATAGAGCCACAGATTATCGACGATTAAGCACGAATTTGGGCAATATTGCGCTGATCGTTGCGCAGTGCGCGCGGCTTCCTCGGCCAATTAGGCCGAACATGCTGCTGCGAAGAAAGCAATGCACTGAACGCCTTCTTACTGGCGTCCACCGTACTGGTGACCGGTTTCAACACTATGGCAGCTGCAAGGCAGACTGGGCTAAGATTTCTGTGGCTGAACGATGCCTTCTCTCCAGATCAAGGCGGCGTCGAAATGGTCTCACGTCTGAACTCCACAGCACCGCCTCGCTCAGTGTACATAGTGCAACGTTGTTGCTGCTGAGATTAGTTTACCTTGACTGTTGATGCGGTGCATGAAAGTCTCACGCGGCGTCTTTGCTTCCGTCTTTTGTCGTCAGCAAGACACAAAACACCAGTGAAAAAGGACGTCGCTGCTTACATGTATAAAGCTTGTGGCGGGGCCACTCGCTGCACTCGACTATCCAACTTCCTTAACAGCGAAATGCAGGCAACCAAACCGACGATCTTGACCAGGATAGTCTATCGGCGTTAAAACACCGCACGATTTAACCATGCCACGTCAGCGCTCTGCCACACCAATTGTACACAAGATTCATAAATTGGTGTACACCACATAAATGTTACTAAAGTCTTTAGTGACATCCATCTCATTACCATGGCATCCGCCGAACACGACAGCGCAGTGCGGGAGACGGCGTCCGATGCCTCCCTGTGCAAGCTTTCAGCCAGTCAATTGGGCTATTATGCCGACCCTTTCGTGCAGTTCTTCGTGAAGGCCCCGTCACGACGCATGCCTATTATTAACCGTGGATATTACGCGCGTGTGGCGGTAGTCGAGTCGCTTGTGCGCAAGTTTTTAGGTGCTGGAGACGGTAAGAAGCAGGTGGTGATCCTCGGGGCGGGACTGGACACCATGTTTTTCCGCTTAAAGAGCAATGAGTTGCTCTCTAACTGTGAGTACTTCGAGTTGGACTTCCCGGATGTGACGTTGCAGAAAGTGAGCACGATCAAGCGCCGCAAGCAGCTCAACAAGGTGCTGGGCCTTGAAAAAGCTGAAGAATTTTCAGCTGCAGTATCTTCTGGCTATACAGAGCTCAATACGTCTGGATATCATTTACTACCTTGTGATTTGAGAGATCTGGACGCCACGAAGACCAAAATGGAGGAGGCAGGCATCGATCGTAACGTTCCCACAGTGTTCGTGTCCGAGTGTGTGTTAATCTACATGGAAGCCAAGTTCTCCCAGCAGCTAGTGTCGTGGGCTTCGTCATACTTTGACGACGTGAATTTTGCACTGTACGAGCAGATCTTGCCTGATGACGCCTTTGGAAAAGTAATGATGACGAACATTAAGGCGCGTGGCTGCGATCTGCTAAGTATCTACGACTTCCCCACGGTTGAAGCGCAGATTGCAAGATTTACGGAGCACAACTACGAGGTGGCACAGTGCTGGGATATGAACAAGATCTACTATCACTACTTGGATCCGACGGAACGCACCAAGTACGATTAAGATTGAGATGCAAGTGTTTCGTGTGAAATAGGCTGACTGTTGTGAATGTTTTGCTAGGCGTGAAAGGCTCGAGATTTTTGATGAACTGGAGGAATTTCACTTACTACAGGCTCACTACTGTGTTGTCGTTGCTAGTAAAAAGGTCTCGACACTGGCAGCACAGGCGCTAGTGTTGAGCGAAGCAAAAGCGTAGGGTTCTAATGCAGATTTCCTAGATGGGTAAATGTCCAAGGAAACAAATCGTAATCCGAAACAAATAACGAACCGCAAACGGATGAAAGCGGATAGAATTGCTGTACTGCTGCTGCTGGCTACCTATCTACTTGTACCTACCTACATCCTCCTATCTCCAAAAGACTCAACGCACACACACGATTGAATTCCAGTTGCCATTCCTCGCATGCAAGTTGTTGAGCACTCAATTCGATGGCCTCGACGCACCAAAGCACTGCTTTCACCACCTTCATCCAGTTACATCTTGTCCTCCGCCGTTTCCAGTCGTTCCGTTTAGCTTTCCTTCTACCCCCGCTACTATCTGAGCATATCTCTAGCACTGTCATTTCCTTGTGTAGACACTTCAGAGCTGAGTGAGGTTCTCCGGATTACTGGATTGAAACAACTTACTGGTTCACGGCGCACTCGTCCACAATGCGCGCGAATTTGTGAATGTGGTTGATAAAGAACTCGCCCGTGCGCTGGTTACTGGCTTCCTCGTCGATCAGGACCAGGTTGTTGTTCAGGAAGAAGTGCACGTCCGACTTGAGTCGAGAGCCGCTGACCTTCAGAGCCATCAGCTCTGCACGAGCAAGCTCGACATCCACACCGCGGAAAGCAGCAAGCTTCTCTAGGTCAATCGAACGGTACAGCTTAATGTACGAGCGCACTGCCGGAATGTGTTGCTGACGGGTGACCATGGCGTCGAAGGCCTTTTGCTGCCGTTGCGAAGCCTCAGCACTGCGGTTCACGGGGGCCTCACCCTCTACCGCCACGGCGGCCAAGATGAATTTGGGGCACGAGAAGCCGAACAGCTCCGTCAGGGCCGAGATGTCACCCTTCTGCAGCTTGCTCTGCTTGTCGCCGTACTTCTCGCGAATGAGAGAGTGGATCTGGTCGTTCACGCGCTGTCCAGGGCACAGGAAGAGCGCAATGGCAAGCAAAGCCATGGCCTTCTCCGTCAGCTTGTGCAGCTGCTCGTAATCTGCGAAACGCGAGTAGTAGTTGCGGTTACGGTTCACCTGCAGGATGATGGTCGAGAAGGAGCGGATCGCAGCGGCAAAGTCCTCGAGCATGAGCTGAGCGAAACCCATGTGGTAGAACACGGAGACATGGCAGCCAGGGGACTTCTCGTGGATCTGTGCCGTGGTCTTGGCATCACCACGCGAGCTCTTGTTGAACAGGTCAATGGGCTCCAGTAGCTTCAGCGACGTGTAGTAGTCTCCGAACAGCACGTGAGCACGGGCCAAAGTAATGAGACTGAAGTATCCGAGCTCCTTGACGACATCGGACGGGGCCTGAACACCTTCCTCCTCCTTGAGAATCTCCACAATCTTGGAATGACGCACCAGAGCGTGCAGGTAGCCGAGAACCTTGCTAGTGTCCCAGATAAAGAGGTTTTCAGTGTACTGGGCGATCTCCTGCTCTCCCTTAGTAGCCACCTTGGCACGGTACTGGCAGTAAGACTGGTACTGGTAGACGAACTCACCCACAATGTCAAAGACCCACTGAGAGGGAAGAGCCTCCAGATCCAACGTGCCATCCAACACACCGTCAAAAATGGCCACATAGGTCTCCCAAGACGCCACCTTCATGTCCATACCCGGCTGCAGACGCGAGAAAAGGTGGCGGAAGTAGATCTGCTTGTACAACAACAAGAACGTGGGGTCCTCGTCCACAAGCGACTCCACGGCGCTGGGCTCCGGCCACGACGCCTGCTTGAAGTAGTTGTTAGTCAGGTTATGGAACTCGCGGTCGTACAGGCGCGCCATCTCCGTCACATTTCCCGAGATCAGGTGCGTGTACATGTGGGAGAACCAGCTCTTAACCGTCTCCGGCAGCAGGAAGTCCGCGGGCTTGTCCTCGCGACGGTCCGCCATGGTTACAGGTCTCTTCCTGGGTCTTGGGGTGCTCTGGGTGCTGTTATGCCGATGCTGGGCAGCTAAACGATTGGTTTTGGCTCGGACGTGAGGTCACGACCAATAGTTTGTAGGGATGACACCCCGTCTTTTTTATATATTAATTGTATGTACAGTAATCGGCGACCTATAGCTAGAGGGGCTAGGTCAGACTATTTGTTGGCATCTGGGAACACATCTTGGAGTTTGTATGGGGTACACTATACGTATACATCTGTCGATGTAAACGTAACCTCTTGCACCACGGGTCACTTCAACATTCACTCTGTTCCGCACTCGATGGCGGACGTCCCGGAGGAAGAGGTGGAGCTCATGCGGCCTGTTGTCGACGATATATCGCCTCAACGTACAATTATCTATGCGCGGAAAGGTGGAGGTTCTGCGCAGAGTCGCGTGGGGCGTCGAGCACTGGCTGTGCCAAACTGGTTCGACCTTCCGGTGCTATTACCCGAGTCTCATCCTGTCGGTGCCCGAATACAGCGTAATGTGGCGAGTAGAGCGGGAATAAGCAGTATTGTGAATAGTGGAGTCGATACAAGGTATACTGTGACGCCGAAAGTATCCAGATTGGGCTCAAGAGAAGAGGAAGAGCAGCGCAAAGCGAAGAAAATGGAAACTGTAGTGCTGAAGAGTGTTTTAAGACGACGACAGAACTCTCGAGCGAGAAAACTTGATGGGTTGGGGCACACAGACAGAAAGAATAGGCTTCGAGAGAAGCTGTGGAGGGATCTGAGTAGATTTGGGCTTTGGCCCATGGCGGGGCCAGGAGATTATGACGATCAGCAGTCTGTCGAGAGTGCAGTGAACGCTATTTGGAACCAGTGGCAGGGCAATGCAGATCACGGTTCCATCAGTGTGAATGGCGATGCATTGAAAGACAGAAGCAATGGCTTAGACTATTCGATTGGTGATGGAGTGATTTTGGATGCTGGAGATGACGCAGCCGGAGTCTTTTTGACTGGAGTGCCGTCAGTCACGAGCTCGGCAGCAACGCCTGCAACCACAGGAACAGAGCCTGGAGACTTGTTACCCAGGAGAAAATCGTCTGTGTTTACTGACGGTGGTGGTGGGTTCGAGGACGAGGACAATAATGGTGAAGAGGAAGGCTTTTCATCAGACATTGGCTTTCCTGCTTCTCGGCTACAAGCGAAGGTCCAGACACCCGGGCTGAGACGACGCAAAAGATTGTCAGAATTGCATCTTTTCGTTAGCACACAACTGCAGAAACGGTTGTTCAAGTCTTGGGATACAATTGAAATTGCGTTTACGGGCAGTGGTGATATGACCATCAGCCAAATTGTCAAGTTCCTGCAGCACTCGGACATCCAGCTTGGCGATAAAGATGCAGCGAAGGTCAAGAAAATCCTTGAGGACCATGTTGCAGCGATGCAAGCCGCCCAAGCAGTTGATGGTGACGGAATCATCGATAATTTTTCAAACCAAAGCCGGAGAATATCCAAGGCCTTACTGACATACGAAGGCTTTCGTCAGATCTTTCACCCAGTTGACTCACAAGAAGCTTCAAGGTGGAAACGTGAGTTTGATCGTGAAAAGTTTCGTCAAAGACAAGAGAAGGATATTTACAACAGGGAGCTATCAGCACTGGAAGAAAAAGGTAAATTCGAATGTTGTGTTTTTGAAGAAGCTTGGTGCTATCGTAGTCGTGTGTACTCAGATTACTGTTTTGTATGCAATCTCAGTTCGGCAGCGCTTAGCAACTTCAGCCAAGCAAATGATTGATATTTTAAAGCAGTTTAAGTGTGACTCCAGGTCCATTCCGTGGGAGAGCGAGCATCACCGATTGCAACTTCGAGCCCAGTTTCTAGACGTCATATTCCGTAAGCCACACCGTAGGCGGATACTTGACAACCGCCTTCCACTTTCCGACATAGCTGAAGACCCTGCAACGCACACAGTAAATTCTGTTCCAGATAAACTAAGTCTCAAGGTCATTTTATCCACACTTCTCCAGAAGTACTCCCGAAATGGACACTTTGAGAGTGTCGAGGTTCCAGTAGCAGCGTACCTGTATCACGACTTTGCAGTCGACGTTATGAAGCAGTGTATCCGTCGGTACTGGAAACAGTTTGAGATTGATCAATGGCCTGAGCGACAAATGATTTTCCGCTTTCGTAAGAAGAAGCAAATTTTCCATGACTGGCGTACATTTGCCGAACGCGCAAGACTATTGCGCAAGTATGTTTTACGCAAGTTCGTTGCTTGGAAGTACATGACTCGCAAGTTGCACGAGTACTATGCCTTTTATCGTACGAGTTTCTGGCCATTTTACGTTTGGAAGCGCCACCTTCAGCAAATGATTATCGCACGCGGTAAGACTGTATTTCTGATGAACGTCTTGCGAACGTATATCCAGCTATGCCACTTCCGTGCACTCAAGCAGCGATTCAAAATAAAACAGTGGAATCGGAAGCAAATCACACGAGTTAGAAAGAAAAGAGCAAGGAAGACATGCTTGGCTTGCTGGCAAACATGGAAGGAGAAGTTTCAACAATCACGCTTGATACGCCAGGTCTGGCGGAACCAAGGAACCACACTTCAGCATCTTCACAAGTTTTACATGGTGAGGGTGACGTTTTATATTCTCCGCTACTACTCAATTTTGAAAAATGATTTGAGACGACGGCAGTACACAAGCCTTTTGAGTCAATTCTCTTTTGGTGCAAAAGCAAAAGCTCTAGCGCACCATCAGCGTCAACACCACGGATCAAATGTCCATACGCGTGACCAGCGTGGGTCGCTTCATCCGGCTGATAACGGTCAAGATAATGTGTCACCAACCCGCCGGAGTCTTCAGACATCGCCGTATGAATCTCTTCAACACGGAAGGGCCAGCATGGATGCAAGGAATACTCGAAGTTCCATTCGGGCCAGCCGATTGCTGTCAGCTGACGACCAGCTCAATCTTGAAGCTTCTCGAGGTAACTTCCATAGTGATGATGTACATGATGAATCCAGCGATAACGTCACTGCAACTTCTCTAACAAGAATCATGGAAACGGACTTGGGAAAGAAGATTAAGCGCAAAAGCCGGCTTTACGATGTGTGTCTCGGGCTGTATCTGAAATACCGCGAGCGAGATCGTATCCATATGATTGGTAATGTAATTTCATACCGAAGGTTTGGCAGAATCTTTTTGAAGGACTTGAAGGTGATGATACATCATGGCAAGAAAAAGCGCTTTGCTATAGATCTTGGAGCGTACCGTGTACTGAGCTTTCGTTTCCGACAGTGGATGATTGGTACTGTGTACAATCCTCCACCGACTGCACAAAACGAGGATATTGAGGCTGGGGAAAAAGAAAATGAAACGGGGGATGTGGGAGAAAAGGTTGTGTTGAATTGGCATGAAGACCGAGAGTGGCGTCTTCACTCCATCGCTAATAACCCAATTCAAGCACAAATACTTCGGCAAGACCTCATTTCTATCATGGAGAATGATTCCATACGAAAGGAAACCATACGGGGGCGCGAATTGCTTCTTAACCAAAAGCAAACTAATGAAGATGCCTTCCTGCGCAAGGAAACCGGAGTAACTTTGAAAATGAAGGCCGCTCAGATGCAGCAAGTGCAACAAATTATGCGACGTCGTGCACACCGACTCCATGACGCGATGGATAATGTTTATGACGACTTACTGCAGAAACAAGCACGGCAACAGTTAAAGTCGAGCTTTCGGAGTCTACGTGTTGTCGTTATGATGAAGTACACACGTCTGCTTTGCCATCGTGCACAACTTCGTAACTGGCTTCGCCTGTGTTATCGTTTCATGTACTGGGAGAGGCACATGGGCGAGCTCTACAAGCTGAAGCTGAAATATCATTCGTTCCAAACGCTTCTCAAACACGCTGTTTGGAAGTGGAAGTTCCAATCATCTGGACTATCACAGAAACTTCAGCGTTCGCAGCAACTCATGTGGAAATATGAACATTACTTGGAAGAGCAAGGGCTGCTTGATGGTTCTCCTGAATCTTTACATCTTGCTGGAACAAAATTTTCACCGGCAAATTCATTTCGTGGGATCTTCTTACGGTGGGTGCAATTTGCACAGACTTCAAGAGCAAGACGAACGATCGTTCAACTCGCACGCCGGAAGCAAAACGTGTGGTCGATGCAAACCGTGTTTCTTGCCCTTAAACACAGAGTCAAGACGAAGTACACCTATGAAGAACGATGCGCCTCCTGTCCGTATTTGTGGAGACAGAGTATGGTTGATTTGGATACCTACCACTGCAAGATTATCGCACTGGAGAAACGACTGCCTAGCACGAGCTTGAGCGTAAAACTGAATCATTCCCGTAAGTTAATGCAGGAAACAGCGACCAGCTCACCAACTTTGAAGAAACTCTTTCAAGATCACGAAAAGGAGGTCAGGTTACGGTTGCAATTGGAGAAGCGCCTAATGCTAACGGCCTTCAACGATCGGGCGGTGCACAATTACGCAGAGCGATCATCTAGTCTTTTTGGCGTAACAGCAGGCAGACCATTCATGCACGACAAGGTTCCACCGTTTGGTAGTATCAGTGAGGTTGCTATCCTTTGTGGCAAGAAGGTAGACGGTATCTCGGTGACGATAAAGACGAACGGGCATGTGAGCTTAGAGGGTTCTCTCCATGGGAACCCTTTCGGCAGTCGCGAAGTTTTCTCGTTGACCCGCGGTGAAAAGCTTGTGAGCGTGGAGGGGTTTGCTTCGCAGTCCATATATGGGCTGCGCTTTGGTACGAGTACTGGGCGGTACTCGAAATGGTTTGGCAACTGCGAGAAGGGGTCACGATTCGAGATTCACAGCGACTATTTCAATAATCGAGAGGAAATCGTGGGGTTCTTCGGCCACGCCGACAGTGCGTCTATCAATTCACTGGGGGTGGTGATGAGGCACACAACACTTAAAAACCCGTTTGAAGGTCTATGGGTGCGAAAAGATCACCATGCACAGCACAACATGCTGCAGCAATCACCTCATAAAAACCCTGGAGATGATTTGCCGGTGAGTGATCGGCAGTTCGCATACTTCCTTCAAGTCCGCGCTTGTGAGGTGCTACTTGTTATGGAGAGAGCGCACTTGTTTGCAATGAGTGCATACAAAATGGAGGAGATGATGCCGCCGGCTCTAGGAAATATGAAGATCATTATGGCGATTTCTCGATGGATGCTCAATGCGCTCTCGCATGGGCTAGTGCAGCGTACTGAACGTGAGGAGGAGGGAAAGGAGATTCTGCAAAGTGGTCAAGAGAAATATGCTGCTGGAGAGAAATTATTATTTGAAGGGGTTGAAACAATGCAGGTTGTTGATAGCTTTCGTGATTCTTCGGGTCAACTGGATGCCGCAACACTTGGGCTCAAGAAAATTGTAGAACTGCGAGACATGATGAACCAAGCTCAGCAGCAAATGGCACAGGGCGAACAGCTACGAGATGAAGGACAGAGTGAAATTATGCAGAGCCAGCGAATCTTGCCCCATCTCCCAACTACGAAGCGCATGATACTTGCTATCCGCAAGATGTACAAGATAGTGCAGACCAAGGATGAAATTGATCAGATGAATCCAGAACTACGATCTGTCCTATTACTCAAGAAGAACGGTGAACCAGCAGCTGACGGATTGTTATCTTTGCAGTGAGGAGATACTGCAATTTATTAACTGTACATACGTCCACAACAACTACCAGTGATAGCTCTCCCAGAAATAGTGGATTTCCAGGTTCAAATGGATGAAGTATTTATTTTTACGCCCTCGTGGATTCTCGGTTTCTTGCTTGGTAAGTCTGGAACTGACGGCCTGCCATCTTTCTCAGTATGGTGCAGACAATTATGATGAACGAGGCAACGTTAGTCGATGGAATGGTAAACGAACGAAGCTGTCATTGTGCTGTTTTATATTTCTAACGTCTGCGTGGTAATTCCAGGCCAAGTTTGTTGCAGAGGACTTAAGTACCCTGGGTAGGGAAGCTAATTGGTGGCATCAACGCGTACGGTTAGTCGAGCACTGGTTGCGTGATGAAACAAGTCGAGTTATCATACCTGATGATGGCACAGAAGAGGTGGGGGCTACGACCTCTATCCACATTGTCTCCCTGGCATTTTCTAACAGCCTTTCGATATTTTAGATGATTCGACGACATATTCAGCGTGGAGATTCCTACCCACGATCACAGTGCAAATGTTGGAAACATATCGTCATGGAGCTCCGTGACCTTCCCTGTTTTGCAGGGATCGTTGCCCAGACGAAAAAACACGATGAAGCGAGTCCCAGTCGAGGGAAACTGCGACCTGGGAAAGATCTAATCGTTCTTTCGGATGACAAGTGCGTTGATAGCAATAGCAATGCCACTACTCATGATGACGACGATAGCAACAACGCGTCTGCCTGGTCGCTGGGGCCACTGAACCCTGAAACTGAGCAGGCTAAAAAGACTCGACCTAGGTCTAGTGCGGCGTATTTATCTCGACGAGAGCTTGGTATTGATACAAATGCTGCACCTATCGTTAAAAGTTTCACTGGAATGTCTTTACTGGAGCGGCAAATGGAGTGGCTTCGGAAAAAACACGACAAAGTGGAGGCTGAACGGCTTCGTCAGACAGAGGAATATGAACGAGAACTCACGTTTCAGCCGAAGCTCATTCGCCGGATCACTTACTCAGGAGACAAATATTTCAGAGACACCACAAGTGCATCTTCAAGCAATAGATCTGTCGCGCGAAGTGAAAGTAGTCGGCGGGTAGGAGAACCTGGATCGAAGGAGCGATCACTGCCAAAGGTGCCGCGGCTTTCTCATCACCGGCGAGCAAAGAAGAAGACTGCGTTGCAGAATGCGTCGATATCCGAACCTGTTGGGGTATCTTGCAAGCTTCTGGATAACATGAAGCTCGAATTGCAGGCTTCGTTAGCATCAAGTCGCACATCGGAGACTGACATCGAGCCAAGTGCAAGATCTGAACTGTCAGAACAAAACAATGTTCACCGTAGTCACGAAGATGACACATTTTCGCACGGGAATAGTGGTGACGAGTTACAAGCACCAGACATCGATGTAGTACCACAAGAAGAAGAAAAACCGGTAGAGAATGCCCCCGCATGGAGTGCAAAACCGAGAATCGGTGGCAGGCGAGTGGGCTTTGACTCGAGCGAGACGAAGGTGCGACTGGTTCTGCAGGACGCATCCAAGTTCGAGCTGAGCACGATGTACCGCAAAACCGATCGGAGAGCTGGACGAGATGGTGTGGCGTTGCATGTCGGACGGAGAGAAGATACACACGAGGAACAAGTGATCGCTGTGCTCTTCGATCGCGAGAAAGTGACTGAGGAAGAGGCCGAGCGCTGGTGGGAGAACCATCAACATCGCTTTGCTGAATTTATTCAATCGCAACAGCCACGAGAAGAGGGAGATCCAATAGTATTGCCAGCCTCAAGAGCAACCACACCAGGGATCCTCTAGCAGTAAAAAGTATCTTCGTCTTCAACTTGAAGTAGTTCCTCTTGTTCGTACTTAATTAGATGCTCACAGTACCTTTCTACGTTTTGGTTTCGAAACGGTCTAGAGTCACCGATTGCATGACCGTAACTGCCTGCTAAAATCCACATCGCATTTAAATGGATCAAGTCAATGATTCTGTAGCAGTAGACATATGTACCGTCCCGCGTCCGCAATTTGAAAATCCCATTTCAATTCAAATTCCCAAGAGCTCATTCCACATCATACCTTCCCTTTGACGCGTGCATTTGTCGCGTAGAACTTCTGTAGCGTCCATGACGACAGCAGCAACACACGCACACACGTCTCCTCTACAAAACGCACAACTTCCCAATCCCAATGACCCCGTACAAGTCGAGAAAAATGCTTCCACCCAATTGGTCTCTGATACCAACGCCTTTCTATCGAAAATGGGCTTTGGAGACCGCGCATTCGCTACTGCTGAGGATCTTACTGCTAGTGTATCGTCTATGAGTGTGGCCCTGTATGAGAAGCTCTTCCAATTCCGCCTGCGAGATGTGGAACGAGTGCCGAGAACGCGACAAGACTATGAGAATAATGCACAGGTGGTTGCAGACGCATTACAAGATGCTCTATTGGAACAGGGAAATGATGGAGATACAGTAGACAACCTTACTGGAAAGAGACTCTGTGATGGAGACTTGGGTAGTATCCGTCGCCTGCTGACGATGCTGGAACAGGTGTACACTCTACTGTTTGAGGAGAGTCAGGAGATTGGAGACCGATTAAGAGATGTGAGTATTGCCAGTCTAGGAATGACAACGACAAAGAGAAGAGCACCACCCAAGGTTACCAAGAAACAAAAGGCGGTGGAGAGTGCGCCGAAGAGCGATGATCCGGAACAGACGCGTTTGAGGGAGAAAAGGATGAAGAACCAGGTTAAAACGAGAAGGGGGACATCACTGTCACGAGGGAGCCAGAAACAGGAAGAAGTTCGTGTGGGGCGAGCAGTTAGTGGCGATATGAGGAGGAAGGGGTCGTCTGTGAACGGGATGGACAGGTCAAGGCACGATGTGTCACTTAGTAGAGCGGAGGCTATCGAGGAGAATAACAAAAAGCGATCGAGATTACTGGAAGAGTCATTCAAGGCCAGTAACAGCAGAGCGGAAGCTGCAGCTAAGAAGGCGGCAAGTAGACGACAGACTCGCGAGGGATCGAGAGTGAAAGCGAGGCAGCAGAAGGAAAAAGAAGTAGAGTTGTTGGAGACGAAGCGGTATGGGCGTTTCGTAGCTGGAGCAGGAAGTTCCAGTCCTGAGGAAGACAAAGCTAGTGGAAATAGCGGAAAGGAGGAACCCACTGCGGAAAAGCGGACCCAATTCTTTGAAGGAGTGTCATCCGTGCACCACATCAGCGATGAGAGTATGCATTTCATGGAGGATGAAGGTGTTTTCGCGCAGAACTTTTCTTCAGTTAGTATTGAAGATGTTGGTCCCGAGCACAAAGAAGACGAAGCTGCTGCTGAAGATGTCGGAGATCGCGAGAATTTTCGACCAAACGAGAACATTCCCACCCAGAAGCCTGTTACTCCTCGAAAGAGTGCCAACCACCAGGAGGCTGAAGAAGACAATGAATTGACACCCAGTCCAGTAAAAAAGAAGGTTGCACGAGAGGATCCTCACGCTCCTGAGCGAGCGTCCTTTTCTCGTACCACCCGACGTGATAAATCCAAGTCTCTCTACCCTCTACTTCCCAAAACTAGGCAGCACGCGGCAACATCAAAGGCTCAAGCTCAGTATCTCCGGTATAAACTCTCACTGAAGAATCACTTACTGGAACTACGCCAGCGAGAGGCCTCTCAGCGACAGCACTTGGAACGTGCGTACAAGTCTGGGGAGCATATGGCAAACGTCGACAAGATTCGGTCTCGTCGGTTCGAGCAAGATGTGCGTTTGCACCGCATTGCTATTGGGCTGGAGGCCAAGAACGAAGAAGAGAAGCAGCTACGACAAGCCATGAGCCACCTGCTCGATCTGGAGAAGGAGAAGCTCAGGGAAGAACACCGCGTGACGACGTCAGTGCTTAAGCGGATCCAAAAAGAGCACGCAGAGCGTGAGCAGGCCATGGAGAACTTTTACGCTAACCAGATTCAACTAGTGAAGGAGAAAACGAGACGTGAAGTCAAGGAACGTGAGCTCGTAGAGAAGGCTCAACGCTCAGCGTCCGAGAAAATGATGCGTGAACTTCGTCATGAGCGGGAAAACCAATTAACAGCACTACTTCAGGAGAAACAACACTTGGAAGAGACTCGCAGATTTCGGCATACTTCACACATGGCCCAGCTTCTCGAAAATACGGATGAGCGAGCAGTTAGGAGGACAGATGCGTTTTACACCGCAGCAATGAAAGCTCGTAAACGTCACACTGTGAAGAAGCAACAGCACATAGACCGAAGAACGAGCCTTGACCCGTACCGGACGACAACGAAGCCGTTGAGGAGATCAGTTGCAAGACTGTCGACAAACACCTTCAGATAGTACTTTGCTAAAGTATTTAAGTAGTAGCAAAATACTTGTAGTAAACAATTAGCTACTCCAAAGTACTACAGTAGTAATACTCAATTTCTAGAAAGTATTACTTGTCTCAAAACGATCTGGCAAATTGGTACTCCATTTCCACTTCCTTCGCCGTGATCGAAAACCAAATTCGCCCAATAGCAGCACTCTTTAAAGTTTGAAGCGCATGATCGATAGTATTTCCATATTGGTGATGCTCTCCTCTCCAAAACATTTTTTGCTCCATACTGGTGAGCATTGCGTAGGTACGCGATCGCTTGATGGCGTTTGCATGGGGAAACAATTAACGAAGATAATGAATGACCTGCAAGAGTCGTGGTCACGGGCCTTCCAATCATCGCATTTTCATAATCTTAGATAGTTTTCCTCAAAGTGCACAGCAACTATGAAAGTCTAAATATTCAGTCTTCACCCAGTGATTGGCCTCTTGGATACCGTTAATACGCTTTCGTTGCTAACATTCATATTCGTCATCGATTCTGTTGCTTACCATGACGAACCCACACCAGTGCCAAAACAATAGCCTCGTGATCCAGTTTTCTTGGGTTCACTACAATGCAAAAACCTCGTAGAGCTCGCTCACTTCCTGATTCACTACCTCCGTGCCAAGAAATTCCATCAAAGCTCTTAAATGAGATCATGTATCCTTCGTCCGCCGAACGTCGATCGACTGAGCGGCGACGCCATTTTTAGTGGCTTTACGCAACAAAAACACCCAACGCTTCTAGGCCCAGTTCCACAAGAGAATCTTTGGTCTTCGGTGGAGCAGTTCTGTCATGTATTTCGAAGTGTTTTGCAAGGCTCGGTCAACCGAGAAAAGATCGTTTACGCTCGTGATGTGATTTTCAACGGGGAACAAGGGATTGAATCGATGCAGCACACTCTGAAGCGTATCTCGTTGTGGTTTGACCAGCCAGAAGTCGAGATTAAGCACTTTGTGGAGAGACCCATCAATTCATTGGAAGTCACTTCGATTCTCTCGATCACTATTACGGAGAAAACTCTGAGTCATGTATTGCCGCACCTTTGCACTAATAGGTCCTTGGGAAGAAGACTTCTGGGGCAGCGAATCGCTGTGCATTGTGTTACTCGATTTTGACTGGGACACCACATATGGACGCATTTCCAGCGTGGTGACGAAGTCGGACTTGATGCAGCCAATGCTCAGCCTTTAGGTAACATGGAAAACGTGTGTCGCGCGTTTGAGAAGGCCACATTGTCACTAGACTTTCAATGGACATGAGGATAAATGATCGGTGTGTTAATGAAAAAAACTTCTTTGGTAAATTTTTGTTTTTACGGGTATGCACACCGCAATCCCAACGAGCTTTACGCTTCCTTCGCCACGATGGAAAACCATCCTCCAATCGGCACCTCCGACACCGTCACAAAGTCGTTGGAACCAATCGCAGTACCAAAGCCGTTCCACACCGCTTCACCTTTGGTCCACACCGTGTTGCCGTTAATGAAGATTTCGATCGCACTCAACGACTTGCCGAATGTTGGCACCGAAATGGACCCCGTCGTGTTCTGCGGCGTCTTTAGGTTCGCCAGGAAGAAATGATCTTCATTGTACCGGACAGCAAGGGAATTGCCGTCTTGGGGGCGTAACTCACCACCTGCAGCGGTTGTATTATCACAGAAGAGACCGACCGAGTCGTCAAACAGATTTGAGTTCACTGACATCTTCACTGCATCGGCAAGGTCGCTGAACGACGTGCCGTTGTAGGAAGGAGTAGTCAAACCCAGATGCTGCGCCAGGTCAATGAAGCTGGACAAGGCACGATAGAGGAGCGAGTTGGCAGCGCTATTCTTGTTGCCTTGGCCGACGCGGCCCCAATCATTCGTCGCCGTAACATTCAGGAGATTATCAGCCGGGTCGACCTTATCCAAGATGAACTCGAAGCCGAACAATGCTTGACCCCAGAGATTCTCAAGGAATACCGTGTCAGCGGTTAGCATCACGTAGTCGACCAAAGCAATCAGTGTCCAAATATGATACGTGTCTGAGTCTGTGCCTGCGAGTTGAACACGAGGGGAAATTGGGGTGCCAGTGTACGCGAATTGACCTTTGGTGGTGTTCTGGATCGCGTACAGGGAGTTGATAGCGTGACGTACTGACAGAAGATTGTCGCTTTTGAATGTAACCATCTTAGATGGAGTGGCTACCCCGAAATCACCCGGCCACGGCGTACGGTCCCGCTTGGCGCCGTCCACATACACCTCAGCACCAGTAGTGATGTTCTGGATGGTGGCTTTGTTGAACCTGCCGTACTCGGTGATCGTCGGTGCGACTCGTTCGACGCAATCGTACAGATTTGCACCGTGTACGCACCTGCATACCAAATGCGGTTGAGCAGGTCATCGTCGCTGTAGAAGTAGCCCGAGTACTCGCGCAGCTTGTCGCCGTCCGTGGCAGGAGTAGCCGTGAAGTGTGTGGAGACTCCTGTGATCTCAACCGGATTGAATGAGCTCGTAGAAAGCGTTAAATAACGGTAGCTGCCTCTAGAAAGTTCACGGTCGAACGTGTAACTGGAGTCGGGCTCCGCTGGCGCGTAGATGGTACCATCAATGATGGCCATGTCCGTAGAAAGATCGGACTCGATGCCGATGTACTGGGCACTTTCGGAGAAGGCGACACCGAGCTGCGTATCGCTCGAAGTACCCGAACCGAAGTGCAGAGTGATGAAGCCTGTCACTTGTTGACCGATGTCATACGTGACTGTGGATCCATTACCGGAAAGCGTAGCAGACAGGTCGGAGATATTGACATTGCCGGAGGAGTCGTAGATGCGGATGGGTTCGATGTCTCGGACATCGGTGACTGGATGTAGTGCTCCCAGGGTGCAGGCAGCCCAGACGCGATGACGGCGACGACACTTGCGAGGAAAGAGGATGTAGTTAATACTTTCATTGCTGTTGATGCGATCGAAAGCAAATTCGAAAATGGCAATGGTGTGGAGTGACTAGACTTGACTTACAGCATCGACGCTTCATTGATGTTCTGGGGGGGGGGGGTTATTCCCTCAGCTTGGGTGTGAATGAAGCTTGAAGGTGGTAGGAATAATTATGTTCCTTACTTGATTTACGTGCATGAAAACACACACAACCGCTCAAGAGGCCTTCTAGAAGAGGGTCTCGATGTGGGCCAGCTCTTGTCAAGAGCTGGAGACAATGTGCAACAGTTGATGCTCGTATTTCGATCCCTCTCCAGTTTTCTTGAAAGTTGGCGCATACGTATCCTGCTTAAGCTTAGTTCTTGAGTTCTTCCAACAAATTTATACCTGGGATTGCCTGCATGTAGCTTCTAAGTGCAAGAAAGAAGAAATCAAAATTACATTCACGTCGATTAACAACACTAAAGTGAACATGATGTCCAAATCGAAGTCAATTTGAAGATAGCACATTGCATTCAATGCCGTTGAACTGGTTCATGTAACGGAGGGGCAGATTACCAAGTACCAGGTAAGCCAAGTTTGAAGGACTTAAAAAAAGTTAATAATATGCACCCAGCGTGTATTACGTTCTCATTAAACTCCTTCAGCGTCACGACATTCATGATGACAACTGATGGTGTGACAAAGAGGCTCAAATCATCTGCGCAGGATCATGGACAGAAAAATTGAGTGCTGAGCAAGTTGCACATGCATCTTGCTTGTACTCTTGCTTGTATCGTAGCAGAATTAATGCGCTCTAATAATACACTGAAGAAATACGCGTTAGCTCCTACTGGTGGCCTTTCATACCATTCGGAAGGGGAATTAACTATCGATACCGTAGTCGTAGAAAGCTACTACATGTACTTGAGGATTATGCGAACACAATGATTGGAAGACCAGTGATCACGTCGCTTGCAGACCATTACAGGTACCCTTGCTGAATTTTTCCTACCAAATGCGTAAACCACGCTCTTCCTCGACGATTATGCGATCAATGTCCACGAGATCGTCTGTACATCTGGGGTTAATCGTAATCTGTCATGGTTTCCGTAGTGGTGGGAAATTCATTGAGCGTAAACCACGCTCTTGTCCTGCGATTATGCCTGCCCAGACGATTCATCAATTGTTGGCGATAACCAATGTCCACGAAATCTGGTAGTCTGTCGTGATTCTACTATCACTCACTCACCATTTCTTGCGTTATCCCTCAAGTGAAAATGTCCGTGATATCCCTTGAAGCGAACGAGTTCCAATTCTTAGACGAACTCCTTAACATACCACCAACACGCGCCGAGGTTCGAAGTTGGCCCAAAGAGCTCAAGAACCAGCGCAAGTTGAAGCTCCATTGCCATCGAGCGATACGCTACCGCCACAAGAAAGCAGCAGAAATGAAGAATATGCGCGAGGAGTATCTACGACTTGAACGGGAGCTGGAGAAGCGACTCATGGATCTGCGTCTCCGTGGTCTGCGCACCGGTAACGGAGATTATGATCAAGTCCAGCATAAGTTGCAGCGTCTCGTACTGGAACGCGAAGGTCTACGAGAAGAAAACATGGTTCTATGCCAAAAACTCAGACAACAGCAAAAGTTTCTCATGACTATTCAGAGCGCGAGAACACAAGTCATACCTCAATCCAGCGAGGACTTTGGAGGGGGGTCAATCAGTGTTACAGTACGGCGCATCGAGTCACAATGGCAGCCAGTTGAAGATCAAAGCGGATGTCGTGTACATTTCCCTCACGGACGTCCGTCGTTTTTCTTTCATCCGTTCACCCAACACGAATTCGACGCGATTGTCCAACAACACGACGTGAAATCGTCCAGTGATTCGTCCCAAATGACGTTCACTGGACAGCATCTCGACTGGAATGTCTACCACGAGGTTGTCAGTAATTTACACGGGAATCCACTCAACCTTGGACATATCCGGTGTGCCAAACGCATGGAAAGATCGATGGATTCCATTTTGAGTTGCATGAAGAGAGACGATGGATCCAGCAAGTGGCCAATAATGCCTGCTGCCAGTGATATTGGCGTGTCAGCATCGATCGACATCCAGACTTTGCAGCACCTAGACGACGAGAAGTATATTCTTGTACGAGACTACTTTGGAGTGATCAATTTCCGGTACATGTGTCTCGTACAGCAATCCGAGACCCGACAAGAAAACGGTAAACGTGTTTTTAAGTTCCATTACGTTGCTGGAGATTCCAAAGCCAATAGACGGACGCGAGACACCGAGTTCACAACCGAGGATAAGGTTTCTTGGATAACTGAGGAGGCTGGCTATTCTCTCACGCTTGTTGAGGCGAGTGATACCGCTGTGGAGGTTCTTTTTGACAGTCTATGGTGTCATAGTAAAGATCAGGCGCATGGACACTTCGTTAAGTTTGGACATATAGTTACTCGTTGGGAACAGTTAGTCACGTCGTCGAACTTGCTCAATTTTTGAGCAGCGTGTTTGAAGAGCTACCTCGAAATATATTTTCAATAAAATAGAGAGATCGGGGTATTTGAGTAAACGATAAAATATTATTAGTGGCACTTCATACAGGTAAATTATGATGAATCAACTTATAAGTAGTGATTGCCTACCCGTACAAGCAACACTAAGGTATCGCTCGCACTATTGTCGCTGAAACACTTCGACCACTCCACCTACTGCTGAGATTTATCTTTCCCCTGGCTGTCCGATTTTGGATTCCTTGTATCTGGTGAAGTTTTGAGATCGCATTTAGTTAACGAGTTTTGTCGGAAGTGCTAATTAAGGTGGCCCACCAGATCATCGTTGGACCCAACAGGCTTACAATCGCTTTTCGCGAATATGTGTGCTGCTTCTTGAAAGACCGAGTCCTAAAAAAGTGGATGCTACGGCAACAACACTGAGACGACGTGGGAGACGGCGATCAGCTACGAGGACGCAGAGTTTAGGAGATAGTAGTGCGGCTGGAGAATAAATGCTCGTTGGCCAGGAAGTTGTTTGAGTTATAACCCAAGTTGCGATGCCAATTCAGAGCCACGATTCGTTTACGCTCGTGGATTGCGTACGGGTTGTGGCCGCTTTCAAAAACAAGTTGCTTCTTGTATGTCAGTGACAAATCGTCATCTTGATTGGTATAACTTTTGAATTGCATCCCAGCTGCGATCTCCAGGACAGGATCTGACGATCCTGGAGAATACAAAGTCATTCTTCATTTTGCAGCCATCTGCACAAGCGTCCAAGCTGTAGTTCCCTTACCAGACTTTGGGTGCAAGGGCTTCCGTTACCAGTCTTTGGATTCTACAGCTCATTATGACGCTCACCAACCAAGTGATGAAGCTGATCCCGCACGATGCGTCTCCGGAGCAGATTGTGTCCTGTATCGCCTACGTCTTTGCTCTCGTGCTGCTGGCAATTATCTTCATCATCTCCCTCGTCTTCGGCAACTTCGTAGCACTTGTAGTGTCCTCGCTACTGCTGCTTCTGGGTCTTCGCTGGCTCTACCGTAATGGAGTAGGGGTTCTGGGCTGGACCAGCTCTTGGCTACTCAACTCGAACGTCATCATCAGCTCATTACGTAGTGATCCGCAACAGAAAGGGACACTGCGAGTCGTCTGCATCTCGGATACCCACGCTAAGCACCGTAACCTCAAGAATATCCCCGACGGAGACATCCTGTTGCACTGTGGGGACTTCACCAATCGAGGGACACACGACGAGATCCGAGATTTCAATGACTGGCTGGCTACGCTATCACACAAGCACAAGATCGTAATTGCAGGCAACCACGACGCCTGCATGGACCCCGTAGCGTACGACCAGCACTGGGACAAGGCGTTCCGACACAAGGAGTACAACGACCCCAGTCTGTCGAGAGCGCTACTGACTAACTGCACGTACTTGGAGGACCGCTCAATGGTGATTGAAGGTGTGAAGATTTACGGGTCGCCTATGACGCCTCCTATCCCGGGACGCCCAGGAGCGTTCAACGTAGCTCGAGGCTCTGCGGATCAACAACATTGGGCCAAAGTACCGACAGATGTGGATATTCTAGTGACCCACGGACCTCCTCATGGAATTTTGGACACGACATTCACGAATCTACATGTGGGTAGCGAGGCATTGACGGAGATGGTAACTAGGGTTCAACCCAGTTTCCACCTTTTTGGGCATATTCATGAGGCATACGGAGCTACTCGTATGGGGAAAACCGTCTTCGTGAACGCTGCGAGCAGTACGTTGATGGCTAAACCTCGTCATGCACCTGTAGTGTTCGATATCCCTGTTAAGTGTTAGAACTTGTCGACCCACTTCATCAACAATACGATCACCACCAACTTTCTGTAGTGCTGTTTGAGGATCTCATGTCTAACACGGTTGTTACAAGCACCTTGATGTTCAAGCGCGAAAGATCCTCTACCTACAGTATCTACAACATGTATTTACGAGAGCGTGCCAGCAGATCAGCCGCATGAATGACGCCTTGAAGCTTTCCACGGTGAGTGACAAACAGCTGCGGGCACTTGTGCACCGAGATGAGTAGGATCACATGGCTAGCGAAGGTGTCGCGAGGCACGTGAAATTCGCCGCATTTGTGCTAGCCTTGGACACTTGAGAAAGCAATGTTCCAGCGTTTCAATGGAATCACAACCATCCCGAACACAATTTTGTGCTTCCGGATTGCTAATTCGCATGAAGAATAGTCTTGATCTGACAATCAGGTATCCAAAGAATAATCTCAGCATTACATCATGAATGGCAGGTACCAGACACCGTCGAAGCCAAAATACCTGAGTGAGCGTTTGATGCACGCGTCCTCGAGGGCATCCAAGTTGTATGATGGGATGTTGCTGTAATTCTTCAACAGGCTGTATGACTTTCGTCCAGTCTGTGGCTTTGAGGCCAGGAAAGAATCGAGACCGTGATCCTTCAGGAGTGTTTGCAGCCACCGCCACCCCTATAGATGAAGGTGTTGCACAGCTAACTGCTCTTCGTAGCCCACCCGCTTCCGGATGAGGGAGAACCCGCTGGTATATACTCCGCATTTGATAGTATAATGTGAAAATATCCCGAAACAAAATGCGTGAGCCTAACTCAGGTTCCACTATAGCACAGACCATTTCGAAAAAAGCTCCAGAGCTTAGCCAGTGACGATCATTATCCAGAAAATCTGCGATACAATGCTTGTTTGCCGTTGCTAGAGCTCGACACAGATTTCGAAACTTAACAGACCCTGTTCCCAGTGGCATTGACGTTGCCACTTAAAAATCTTGGTACTTGTTCCACCAAATTGGACTGTAAAGAGCGTATTGCACGACTTGAAGTCGACTAATTGAAAGGGATCTTCGGTCTGGCCATTCTAATCGGTTCCATCCTCGCAATAGTTGGCGCCACCAGACAGGTAACATCGTTGCCCTCCACCTTGATGGTCTTGGAGGGCCCTGAAACAAGAAATCACTTGATCCAGGCCTCCAGAATGGGCCATATCGTTTTCCCAGCATGACCATCAACGGACGATACCACACTGTTTCTCCTGCACTCCGAGCATGACCCTCAAATGCTTGTACAACGTGTTGTAGCAATTGAAATTGTTGGCGTCAGATGCTATTCCGAATTACTGGCACTCCAAGACCGTCAGCATCTTGTGGTCTTATTGCAAGGTCTCTCTTTACCAAGTTAAATCCACCGCTGCTAATCTTGTTGTACAAAACATATCGATTGAGTATCTTCTGCCAACGATTCAAAAACCGTACCGGGATCGCGACTGTCGCCGTAAAATACCAGATCACCGAGAAAACGATGGCCTGTGCAATAAGTCTCCGTATAAGTAGTGTACGAGCTCTGCCCTTCCACAGCTGGATCCTTGAAGTTATCTTGCGCTCTAATTCGTTCGCCAGGGTGGTTGCAGTGTCAGCATTTCCAAACGGAATTCCTAAGTACCGGACAGTTTCTCCGTCTCGCAAAGATCGGAGTGGCTGAAGTGTAGGTGGTTGTAGATGCTTGTTCAAATTCATGATCACACTTTTAGAGTTGTTCAGCAATGCTCCAGAGCCCTTACAATAGTAGTCTACTAGATTGAGTTGTGCTTGAAGATGGCAACGATTTCTCGAGAATAAGACCGTGTCATCTGCGAAAAAGGCCGTCGCGATCCTCAAATTGTCCTCAATGCGGACGCCGTGGTTACGGTTTTCCCTCAGTAGATTTCCAAGTGGCTCCAAAGACAACGCAAAAAGAAACGGAGATAGTGGGTCTCCCTGTTTAACCCCACGAGTGGGTTTTAAAGCTGATTGAGCCCATCCATTAATCATCAACGAACATTCAGAATCCACATACAGTAATCGAATCCACGAAAGGAACTTTAGTCCGAACTTTTGACGCTCAAGAACTTGCAATAACGACTTGGTTCACCCGGACCAAAACGGATTTATACCTGGCCGCTCTATTCATCACCAAGTGATGCTTGTACGAGATCTTCAGCATCTAGTGACTGCAGAAGATCGAGAAGGTCTGGCAACGTTTTTAGACTTTGCGGAAGCCTATGATCGCGTTGACAGGTCGTATCTCATGTACGGACGAAGTCTGTGAGTTATCACCCGAGACAACACCTTTACTTCAACAGGCATCAGCGATATAGGGCGATAGTTGCCCGGGTCAGCTCTATTTCCTTTTTTAAAAAGCAAGGCAACCGAGGAATAGCGTTGGTGGGGTAGTAACGTTCCACGTTCCAGCTGGTAGGAAAACACTACACGCAAAATATCTCCAAACGTTTCTGGATCTAGCTGATAAAACGCTGTCGTAAATCCATCAGGGCCAGGAGCAGAGTGGTTTCGCATCGTCCGAATTGACGATGCAAACTCGTCTCTTGTGAATTCTTGTTCGAGACTTTTAGATGCGTCAGGTGTAAGTTCGCGATTAATCGTGTCCAATAACCGTTCTTGAGCAACACTGTCAATTACTTCGCGTTGCTGCGAATATTGCCGATCAGCGAATATTCTACCCCAATGTTGTTGAAACCCTTTCGTGATATCAGCAGGATCAGTCGAGACTATACCATCAATCTGACGGATAGTTCTTAAAGGCGTCTTACAAAGTTCAAATCGAGGTGCACGAAAGAAGAAATTCGAGCTTTTCTCCCCTTCAGTAACAGTTCGTTCAAATCCGACCTTTAGCCGGAAGGTAGCCCATTCTTCTTGACACTCATCAAGGCGTTTTTTTGCATAATAATAATCGATACTGGATTGGTCATTTGCTCCATCCTGAGCTACTGCTTTTGCACATTCTTGTACATGATCACGTGCTGCTTCAAGCTCTGCGTATGTTGCGGAACGCAAGTTTCGTTGGCACCTCTTCAGGTAGCATTTCATCTTGTGCTTCCAGACTTTCCATGCTATTCCAGGGTTTGTTGACTCTCGTAAAACAGGAAGGAGCGCTTTAGCATCAGCAGCAATATCATCACGTAAGTTGGGAATATCAAGAAGCCACTCTGGCAATTTCCAAAACCCAGGCCCAGTCGAGTGGTGCCACGAAGTCAACTCCAGTTGGTGCGCTCGATGATCACCATAATCCCAAGTGTCGTAGTTCGCATCATGATAACACTCTGTCAGTAGTGCATCAGATAAAAATATGTAGTCAAGACGATTGCGCCGAGGGCGAGGCCCCGAAAAAACTCGATCTTCTGGGTGATGTAGACACCATGCGTCAACGACATTCAGCTCCGATAGCCACGTTAACAGTGCCCTCCTGCTATCATCCAGCCTCGGGTGGCTCGATACTGCATCCAGGCCCGGATCAATGGCTAAATTAAAATCTCCACACACAATGTGCACCGCATTTTCCTCGAAAGCTGTTGGTAATTGCTCAAAGAACACTCCTCTCGCCACTGGATCATTTGGTGCATAAATATTATGAATGTAGCATGTCAGATCCCTCAACGGCATCTTAATAACCAAATAGCGATTTGGGACTGTCATTGACGCAACTTCTGCTGCCACTTCCCCAACAGGACAGGATCCATGAATAATAGTTGCCACACCTCGACTTCTTGGGTATGTCGTCTGCTGCTTTTCTCCATTCCTGTATGAGTAAAAACATGTCCACCATAACTTTGGTGAACCAAATATGTAAAACGCTGGGCGTGCGACTTGTCACGAAAACGCGTTTCCTGAATACACGAAAAATAAAAATACTTGAGATGCTTGGATATCAAGGGGTTTTCACCTTCCTTAATTCCACGCACGTTCCACGTCAAAACCTTACAGGATTGGCCAATGTCAAACAACGACTCCACCTTAATTGTCTGTGCCTGCTTGGGCAGGCGTAGTCATGAGTACGTTCACAGACAACATCGGCAGATTTGGGGTGGTAACAGCACTAGAGCTTAGTGCCAGGAGAGCAGTCGAAAGTTCATTTCCAGGAGCCTTCGTCTGAGAGCTTAGTGCCAGGAGAGCAGTCGAAAGTTCATTTCCAGGAGCCTTCGTCTGAAGAGCTTGCATGAGTTGCTGTCCCACATGCGACCGAAGCAGACGCAGTAGCGTGCCGTTTGAAAGACGTTCCACTCCGTTATGAGGGGGGAAGGAACTAGTCTCCCCGACGAGTGGCTGTAGCCAATTTCGGTTTTTGTAGAGAGCAGGGCACGAACTCAGCAACAAAAGCTCAAAACCACTTAGGCAATTAAGTAGTTCCCATTGCTTTTGCACGGGAATGGGTACCGTATCGAAGACGGACGTGATGTATTTCACGTAGCCTTCTCTCGAATTACGAGCTTTCAGGTCCAGGTTGGACATTCTTTCATGGAAGGACCGTGCAACACCATTGGTCACGTTGGCTGCCAAAATCCTGTTCCATAAATGGATGTCTGCAAGCTCGGCTGTGGACTTCCCTCCATCAACCGTATCTTTGCAGAAGACCATTGTCCACGCTAACGGAAACTCACACATCAATTTGACAATCTGGTCCATGTTCTTGGATCCATGCAGCAGACCTTCAACGACATCCAAATGTTGCACATTGTTGTCCACGTGGTCCTGGCGAACCAGCAAGCGAGTTTCTTGATCTGATATTCTGAGTGCCTCCTCTAAGAGGGGATCTTCTTCGAATGCTTGAGGAAGGGTCAGAGAGCGTTTTTTTGTTGGAAGTGGGCCGGGTGCCGTAGCTCTCAAATACGGCACAAGGAGAACACCCTGCGCCAATTCGTTTGGTACTTCTGGCAGAAACACCTGGAAGTCACAGTCGATCGACAAGAGGGCATCAAAGGGGTTTTCATCTGCGAAGGATGGTTCGATCCTTTTAAAACCAGTCTCAAGATGACGAGCCATGTCCACATCTTGGTCTTCACCATCACTATTCGTTAGTAAATCCATGCTCGTATCTTCCTGCGACACAGCAGGCAACGGCGTTGCCCTTGGGGGATTTGGCGTGGAGTCGACGAGAGGAGGGTCAACCACTTCGCTATTGTCTCTAGTAGGCTCATGGTGTCTTCCTGCATACACAGTAACAACACTGCTGCCATCAATTTCTGCCGCAGGAACTTGCGATCTCTTTAGCGTTGCGTTTTTTTTTTTTTTTTGACGCACGAGGTGACCCTTGTGGTGAAGCAGTTCGTGCAGGAGGAAATATAACTTTCACATGTCAGAATCTGACAAACACATTAGCCCATCTCCACAATACGCACGGACAGGCCAGGCTCCACTGCCCCACTGCCTGGCTGCGCACAACTGATCAGCGCGATGGGCGTGACGGGATGAGCACGCAGGATGATGGACTTCTGGGCCGGTAGTGGGGAGGTACACACCTAATTGTGAGACATTCAAACCACAATCTTCAGTGAAGCAGCGAAGCAGCCGGAGCAGGGCGGCCGCCGAAGAAGCGCAACACGGGCGTCCAGCGCTCAGCTCAAGACCATGCCGGGCCTCAGCGCGTCGGAGCTGACACCGGAGGAGCTCCGCGCAGGGGAAGTAATCGAGTATTACTCGCGCGCTTTCGTGTGTGGCGACCGCTGAGGGTATCGTCGCGCCGTCGTCACCCGTGTCGATGGCGGCGCGGACGTCGACTTCCCGATCACGGTCGAGACAGAGGAGGTGACCCCGCCGGACATGATGCTGAAGCGGGTCGCAGACCGCTTCAACATCTCCCTCAATGCAGGAGGATCCAAGTGGCGCATGTTGCGGACATTTGATCTGGTGACAGGAACGTTCTCGGCGGAAACACGTGTCAGCGCACTCAATAGAGCGCTTGAAGGAGCAGTGGCAGCTGCATTCGACGCCGTACGTGACGGATATCGCGATGCAAGCGAGGAAATAGTCCTGGAGACGCCGCAGAACAGCGTGTGTAGCTCTCCAGACGCGGAATCCATTGCGGACCACATGCGGTCACCCAGCACCCCGACGCGCAGTGGTACCCCAACTCCGAGCTCTGCAGAGGCTCTAAGGAATGCTCTTCAAGAGAGGGAATCGGCGCTGAGTCTTCTCTGAGGCAGATTATCGACTTAGTGTCGCCTGGGGAGGAGAGCGGAACGCTATCTAGTGCTGAATCCGGTCGACCTAGCAAAGCAGAGGCGGATGCTTACTGTAATGGGTCTACTTAGACCCACTAGGTGGCGTACACGTGCGCTTACGTGTATGAGGAAGCGTGCAATTAAGATAGACTTAATTTAAATATACTTATTCCAATAAGTCTAATTAAATCAAATATAACTTATTTAAACTGCAAAATACCGTAAAATGAGAACTGTTATTGAATTTGGCACAAACCAATTATGGAACCTCCTAAAACTGTTTAATCTATTTCTAAAGGATCAGCCAACGTGTGGTTGGCAGAATCTGCTTCCATGTAGAGCATTGATTGGTAGAAATTCATTACTTTCTACCATTAACATGCACAAATGCACGCGAACCACCCAATGATGTGGCTCACCCATGTAGCCATTGGTGTGTACAGCACACCAAGGTCTGAGGTCCATTTCCAACCTCTAACAGTCATCCTAACTGTTAGAGTTACAAGTGGTGTAGCCACTTGTACGTGTAACTCTGTTACACCATCCCCCCGTTAAGATTCGACGTATCGGTCCTGATACGTGTATCAACAGAACTTGACAAGACCGTCAAGTTCCCGAGAGAAACTCGAGTTCATTCTACGATGAACTCGCCAACGCCCACGTCTCCGTCCGCTCTTGCGGACGCGCAAGCCTCACCTGCTGCTCTGCAGCAGGAACAACAACCTCAGCAGTGCTCACTAGCACTGCTGTTTCCAGTGGTTCGACAGAGAAGCTCTCTGTCACCAAGTATCATGCTCTCCTCAAGGAGCAGCATGCGAAGAAGAAGCCGTCTTCTCTAGCAGGGATTAAACACCCTGCTGTCCCTCTCCAAGATCTCTTCGGGGATGACTTCGAAGAAGACATCGTCGACTACGACGATGTCGAGGAGGGAGAGCTTGAGGGCAAGGCTCCTGCTCCCGTGTCTTCATCCGAAGTCACGCCAGACCCACCCTTGGGGTCTCGGCGACCTCGTAATGAGGTTCCGGACGCTTCCAGCTCGAAGCGTCCGCACAGTGATGAAGAAGCGTCCCCCATGTTGAGGGCGCTCACTGATCCGCGCACTGATCCGCCAGTGCGCGCACCATGGATGCCTACTGAGGCACAGATCCATGACCGGTTCGGTGCTAGTTCTCCACCTAACCCGATACTGTTGTACTCATGCAACAGTATCAACGACGACGATGTCGCCAAGGAAGTTGACTTTGAGTCGGAGACTCAAAGACGCGACTACTATATCGGACTCTTCTATGAGCTCCGATATTATGCAGCGAAGAAGACTTCGCGCAAAAGCACAGTGCCAGAGTGGCAGGCACTTTGTCAGTCGTGGAACGCCTTTGTTGACAACTTCAACAAAGACCCGAAGGCATATCGCGAGCGCGTTGTCGCGACTCGCGATCGCTTCTACACTTACACCAGCCGTGGTAAGTGTGAACGCCTCCATGATCAATCCATGGAAGCGGGGATCCCATGTGCCGTTCCCTTTGGCACATTCTGCCCGTGCTGCCCGCCCGGGGCAGAACGTCTCTCCGAAAGTGATCTTACGGGGTACACGCTCACCCGTGTACCCGATCACATCAAGGAGCTCCGTGCTCGTCTCGAGCCACGCGAAGTTCCGAGTGCTGTGGCTGACCGCAGCACTCCTCGTGCAGGACTTAATCCTGCAAGTTATGGTGGGTTTCGTACGCCCTCACCATTTCCGGAACGTCCATCAGGACGTTCCGCGGCTCCCACGTATCTCGCTGGGGAGGAAATCCTCTCCAACAAATACGAAAACGAACCCCTTGAGAGTTCGTTCTCTTATGAGCCACGATCCGCTCCACAATCCAGCGGATCGTTCTCGAAGAACTGAATCCCTACAATGGCGCCGTCCATGGCCAATCATCTGCTCGCGCAGGAATATTCCCGTGTCTATAGCGCAACAGCCGCGGTGCTCACCGAGCCCCTTGTGTCCGATGATGGTGCTTCGGAGCTTGAAGAAGCTTATGAGCGTAACGATACTTCTCCGATGGAGTATTTGTCGTTGATAACGGCGCAACGCCCATTCACGCCTTCTTCAGCGTGTCATGCCGTCATTATTGAAACTGGATCGTATTGCTCGTCTACCCCGCTCCCCGTTATCTTCAAGTCCTTTGTGATGGACCATGGAAATAGTGCTGTCAAGGCGGTGTTGGAGGACTATGGGGTGGCACTTGTGGAGAAAATACCCTCTGGGGGTGTTCTCTTACGCGTCCGCTCGCTGGATGAAGTCCAGACGCTAGTCGGACAAGAAGTGATGGTCTTGGGACGCAAATTCAAGATCAAGAAACCCTCTGTGTTCCTGAACAAGTTCTACTTGGATGTTTCTGGCGTTCATACTACTGATGAGGCCAATGAGCTGTTTTTTGCACTGTGCACACTTGGTGCCCGTTTTTCATGACTCCGCGAGATGTGAAACTGGAAGCCCAAGTGGTAACACCAACGTGGCGTTTTCACTTCGGCTGTGATGTGGCGCCACCATGCTTGCAAGTCCATAGGTTTGGGACAAGCTAACTGGCGTTTGGCTCGCGATACAACGTGACGCATGGTAAAAAATCTGCTCCACCACCAGCTCGAGCTACTACATATCGCCAATCTCGTTACGCTGTTGTCCTGCGTACTGACGGACGCCAACACGTCCCTGCACGGAATGGACAGACACCTGCACAAGGAGAACGCCATAAGCGCACCATACAGTGATACTATAGCACAATAAGTCTGCGTCAGCACCAAAGAAACTGGTCACCACAGCACAGTGTCGAGCCACCACACTTCCCCAGCACAGAGCGCGGGAAGCGTGCAAAAAAGGGGGGGATAGGGTGAATCTGATCGTTCTGCGTCAAGCCAGCGGTTTTCTGGTGTGACCCACAGCATTTCGAGAAAGCACATTCGCGGAGCGATCATGTCGAGGCGGGTGAGCTGGCGAGAGATCGCCGTGGATGTCGACGCCGCCGAAGGCGAGGCGGTGGTGGTCAGGCTCAAGTCGTTCGACATCGACAAGAGCCAAGCCATGGGGTGCTCGATCTGCCCGGGCACGGACCACAAGATGCGCTACCGGCTGCTCGATTGCAACTCCAAAACCTGCGCGGAAGCGTGCCCAGTGAAGTGCGCGTGGCGGGGGAAGATGGTCACGTGCTTGGCCTCGGAGCACGTGTCCATCTCCGAGTTCGGAGCGCACAACTCGGCCACCGCCTCCCATGGGCGCAAGAAGTTGTCGTTGACGCAGAAGGCGCTCTGCCAGGATCTGGCCCAGAACCATCTACACCCCATGCGCATCCACCACGCTCTATCGCGCAAGTTTGCCACCCCCCCTTTGAAGATCTACCGCCGCTCAAGTCGGTTCAAAACTTCGTGAATCACTTTGGCCGGACGCAGATGGCGAACCATGATCGCGTCCAGGATCTGACAGCGTGGATACGCGAGCACGCGTATGGCGGCTCGGAGACCATGACTGAGCCCTTCACGTTCGCGTGGGATCTCGACAACGCCGGCCTGCCAATAGTTGGCAATGGCTCGGACCTGAAGCCATTCTTGGTGGGGATCGCCACGAAGGCGCTGATGCTACGGCTGATGGTGCTCCCAGAAAGCTTCATCTTACACCTCGATGGGACCTACAAGATGAACCAGCTGGACTACCCTGTCCTGCTAGTGGGCGTGTCCGACCGTTCGCGCAGATTTCACTTGGTGGCTCTCTTCGTTATGTCTCAAGAGACACGACCAATGTTCCAGGCTGCGCTGCTGGCCCTTTGGCGACTCTATTTCTGGATCAGTGAGAAGCATTTGACTGTGCACTACGCAATGGCCGACGGCGACAGAGCTCAGTGCAATGCTCTGGCCACGGTCTTCGGCGACAACCCCATTTCCGCTTCCTGATGCGCTTCTTTCACGTTATGAAGCACATCCAGGAGCACGTGAGACTACTTTCCTCGGATGCACAAGCTCGAGTGCTGAGTGAAGTGTACGATTTGCACTTTGCGCGGAGTCAAGCGCACTATTTGGAGATGCTGCGTGCGTTTTGGAGGCGCTGGATGACTGATCCTACTCTGATACCGTTTGCCCAGTACTTCCACGGGCAATGGCTCACCGGGCACTTCAATACGTGGCAGGTGTTAGCAACACCAAGCGGGTTCGCCTCCACAAACAATCCCGCAGAGACGTTCAACACGCTGCTCAAGCGCGACTACACCCTGCGCCGGCGCCTTAAGATGGGTGTCGCGAAGTCGGTGAAACTTTGGTCGCGGAGCAGGTGGCGTATAGTGAACCCGAGTTATAAGACTACTGAAAAATAGTTTTCAGTGTCGTACAACGTAGGTGGGCGTGTGGTACCTTGCGGTACCCTCGTGGGTTCGTTGCCTTGGAAATATGACCCTCGCCGGAGTCTGAGAGTTTGCAGATGAAGAGAAGTTGGGGCTTCCTTGATGTCTGGTGTCGGAATTCAGGAGATCCTTCCAGGAGCGTTTGGGAGTCGGAGTTTCTGGAAACCAAGCTGATTACCAGGAAGTCGGCGGTCGGGAAGAGGTTAATATACCAGAGAAAAGTCTGAGATCGGTGTCTGAATATCACAAATTCAGTACCGAAACACTTGACCTTCAGAGATAGACAACCAATATACAGAGTTCAGGAATATACAAATATATAGCCGTTCTTATTCTTTCTGGGCCCTTGAACGGTGGGCTAATACTCCAGGTCAACTAGGGACTTGTTACCAGACACCTGGTCTGTCTGGTATCCCTTTCACGTTCGCGCACCACCCTCTAATATAGAGGGAAAATATGAACCAATACAATCGGCTATATATAACAGTCTACCTTGCACTCTGAAAACGACTGTCTAGTTTCCAGAGCCTGTCCAAACGAGCAATATGAAATGGGCTACCGCTAGAGACAAAACAAACGACCCAACTAGTATATGGAATAGGCGGGTCCTCTCAAGTCTCTACGTTACCTGATCTCCGCCTAAGGGGATTGGAAAGGCGAGAGATCACACGGCAATATACCTTGACGCGGCCTTGCAAGCAGAAATACAACGACTTCTGGGTTACACGGCAAATTGAACTCTGTTTATCTTTTATCTTCCTCATAATTCTCATATCTCTCTGGTAACTCTCTTCTTCTTGCCTTCCTTGGCGTTCTTCATGCAGTCAGTCTTCGTATCTCAGGTACACTTGATTCTTGTATGCATCAGGTATCTTGACTTGGTCTCAGTATGCAGTCAGTGCAGCAGATCTCGATGGGTTGACAGGTAGAGACGTCATTACGGGGGATGTGCAGGTCAGGCATCACTTGATTGCGTGACTTGAACCTGGGTTGACTTGGTTTTAGTATGGTCTTGAATCTTCGGTGATTTCAGAGTCTGGTATCCTGGTTTTCAGAGTCTGAAAACATTTTGGTTTTCAGAGTCTTAGTCTTCCATAGTGGGGATACCAAAGTCTTGAGTGGGGTATCAAAGTACGGAGCACCAATGCTTCAACGTACACGAAGATCTTGAGAGGTTGCGCGGGTGCGCGGCGTCCGGCGTGCGATACTTGGTCTCTGTGGGTAAATACTTGTGAATCCTTGAACCATCAATCGTCGCGCTGGACGGTAACGGGATGAGGTCTCTCAGAGATACGTTCTTCTGAGAGACTTTCCGCCAGGACTTAGGCACTCATCGTCGGGGAAAGTCCGGTGACCGGACAGAGTGTATTTGACCTTCAGAGTTGTGCACACTCCGAAGTACACTTCCAGTCTTTTGGGCCCCTTTACAGTCAGGCGAAGGTTCATCCACAATTTTCCACATACGTCACACGGGTGCAGCCGCGTCCCAAAATCCCTCTCGCTCGTAACCCATACTGTCGCTCGAAAATCGGAAATAGCATCATGTCATGGGCACGCTGCTGCGCGAGCTGAGCGCCTGCTGCCAAGGCCAGTCCAGCAGCGCCCGAGCATTTGAGTTTGCTGTGTGTCCGGTGTAACGGAGTTACACGTACAAGTGGCTACACCACTTGTAACTCTAACAGTTAGGATGACTGTTAGAGGTTGGAAATGGACCTCAGACCTTGGTGTGCTGTACACACCAATGGCTACATGGGCGAGCCACATCATTGGGTGGTTCGCGTGCATTTGTGCATGTTAATGGTAGAAAGTAATGAATTTCTACCAATCAATGCTCTACACGGAAGCAGAGATTCTGCCAACCACACGTTGGCTGATCCTTTAGAAATAGATTAAACAGTTTTAGGAGGTTCCATAATTGGTTTGTGCCAAATTCAATAACAGTTCTCATTTTACGGTATTTTGCAGTTTAAATAAGTTATATTTGATTTAATTAGACTTATTGGAATAAGTATATTTAAATTAAGTCTATCTTAATTGCACGCTTCCTCATACACGTAAGCGCACGTGTACGCCACCTAGTGGGTCTAAGTAGACCCATTACAGTAAGCATCCGCCTCTGCTTTGCTAGGTCGACCGGATTCAGCACTAGATAGCGTTCCGCTCTCCTCCCCAGGCGACACTAAGTCGATAATCTGCCTCAGAGAAGACTCAGCGCCGATTCCCTCTCTTGAAGAGCATTCCTTAGAGCCTCTGCAGAGCTCGGAGTTGGGGTACCACTGCGCGTCGGGGTGCTGGGTGACCGCATGTGGTCCGCAATGGATTCCGCGTCTGGAGAGCTACACACGCTGTTCTGCGGCGTCTCCAGGACTATTTCCTCGCTTGCATCGCGATATCCGTCACGTACGGCGTCGAATGCAGCTGCCACTGCTCCTTCAAGCGCTCTATTGAGTGCGCTGACACGTGTTTCCGCCGAGAACGTTCCTGTCACCAGATCAAATGTCCGCAACATGCGCCACTTGGATCCTCCTGCATTGAGGGAGATGTTGAAGCGGTCTGCGACCCGCTTCAGCATCATGTCCGGCGGGGTCACCTCCTCTGTCTCGACCGTGATCGGGAAGTCGACGTCCGCGCCGCCATCGACACGGGTGACGACGGCGCGACGATACCCTCAGCGGTCGCCACACACGAAAGCGCGCGAGTAATACTCGATTACTTCCCCTGCGCGGAGCTCCTCCGGTGTCAGCTCCGACGCGCTGAGGCCCGGCATGGTCTTGAGCTGAGCGCTGGACGCCCGTGTTGCGCTTCTTCGGCGGCCGCCCTGCTCCGGCTGCTTCGCTGCTTCACTGAAGATTGTGGTTTGAATGTCTCACAATTAGGTGTGTACCTCCCCACTACCGGCCCAGAAGTCCATCATCCTGCGTGCTCATCCCGTCACGCCCATCGCGCTGATCAGTTGTGCGCAGCCAGGCAGTGGGGCAGTGGAGCCTGGCCTGTCCGTGCGTATTGTGGAGATGGGCTAATGTGTTTGTCAGATTCTGACATGTGAAAGTTATATTTCCTCCTGCACGAACTGCTTCACCACAAGGGTCACCTCGTGCGTCAAAAAAAAAAAAAAAACGCAACGCTAAAGAGATCGCAAGTTCCTGCGGCAGAAATTGATGGCAGCAGTGTTGTTACTGTGTATGCAGGAAGACACCATGAGCCTACTAGAGACAATAGCGAAGTGGTTGACCCTCCTCTCGTCGACTCCACGCCAAATCCCCCAAGGGCAACGCCGTTGCCTGCTGTGTCGCAGGAAGATACGAGCATGGATTTACTAACGAATAGTGATGGTGAAGACCAAGATGTGGACATGGCTCGTCATCTTGAGACTGGTTTTAAAAGGATCGAACCATCCTTCGCAGATGAAAACCCCTTTGATGCCCTCTTGTCGATCGACTGTGACTTCCAGGTGTTTCTGCCAGAAGTACCAAACGAATTGGCGCAGGGTGTTCTCCTTGTGCCGT
The DNA here is from genome assembly GCA_031305395.1 of Phytophthora citrophthora. Taxonomy (NCBI): domain Eukaryota; phylum Oomycota; class Peronosporomycetes; order Peronosporales; family Peronosporaceae; genus Phytophthora; species Phytophthora citrophthora. The sequence continues at coordinate 468,155 of JASMQC010000035.1, forward strand.
ATTTGAGAGCTACGGCACCCGGCCCACTTCCAACAAAAAAACGCTCTCTGACCCTTCCTCAAGCATTCGAAGAAGATCCCCTCTTAGAGGAGGCACTCAGAATATCAGATCAAGAAACTCGCTTGCTGGTTCGCCAGGACCACGTGGACAACAATGTGCAACATTTGGATGTCGTTGAAGGTCTGCTGCATGGATCCAAGAACATGGACCAGATTGTCAAATTGATGTGTGAGTTTCCGTTAGCGTGGACAATGGTCTTCTGCAAAGATACGGTTGATGGAGGGAAGTCCACAGCCGAGCTTGCAGACATCCATTTATGGAACAGGATTTTGGCAGCCAACGTGACCAATGGTGTTGCACGGTCCTTCCATGAAAGAATGTCCAACCTGGACCTGAAAGCTCGTAATTCGAGAGAAGGCTACGTGAAATACATCACGTCCGTCTTCGATACGGTACCCATTCCCGTGCAAAAGCAATGGGAACTACTTAATTGCCTAAGTGGTTTTGAGCTTTTGTTGCTGAGTTCGTGCCCTGCTCTCTACAAAAACCGAAATTGGCTACAGCCACTCGTCGGGGAGACTAGTTCCTTCCCCCCTCATAACGGAGTGGAACGTCTTTCAAACGGCACGCTACTGCGTCTGCTTCGGTCGCATGTGGGACAGCAACTCATGCAAGCTCTTCAGACGAAGGCTCCTGGAAATGAACTTTCGACTGCTCTCCTGGCACTAAGCTCTCAGACGAAGGCTCCTGGAAATGAACTTTCGACTGCTCTCCTGGCACTAAGCTCTAGTGCTGTTACCACCCCAAATCTGCCGATGTTGTCTGTGAACGTACTCATGACTACGCCTGCCCAAGCAGGCACAGACAATTAAGGTGGAGTCGTTGTTTGACATTGGCCAATCCTGTAAGGTTTTGACGTGGAACGTGCGTGGAATTAAGGAAGGTGAAAACCCCTTGATATCCAAGCATCTCAAGTATTTTTATTTTTCGTGTATTCAGGAAACGCGTTTTCGTGACAAGTCGCACGCCCAGCGTTTTACATATTTGGTTCACCAAAGTTATGGTGGACATGTTTTTACTCATACAGGAATGGAGAAAAGCAGCAGACGACATACCCAAGAAGTCGAGGTGTGGCAACTATTATTCATGGATCCTGTCCTGTTGGGGAAGTGGCAGCAGAAGTTGCGTCAATGACAGTCCCAAATCGCTATTTGGTTATTAAGATGCCGTTGAGGGATCTGACATGCTACATTCATAATATTTATGCACCAAATGATCCAGTGGCGAGAGGAGTGTTCTTTGAGCAATTACCAACAGCTTTCGAGGAAAATGCGGTGCACATTGTGTGTGGAGATTTTAATTTAGCCATTGATCCGGGCCTGGATGCAGTATCGAGCCACCCGAGGCTGGATGATAGCAGGAGGGCACTGTTAACGTGGCTATCGGAGCTGAATGTCGTTGACGCATGGTGTCTACATCACCCAGAAGATCGAGTTTTTTCGGGGCCTCGCCCTCGGCGCAATCGTCTTGACTACATATTTTTATCTGATGCACTACTGACAGAGTGTTATCATGATGCGAACTACGACACTTGGGATTATGGTGATCATCGAGCGCACCAACTGGAGTTGACTTCGTGGCACCACTCGACTGGGCCTGGGTTTTGGAAATTGCCAGAGTGGCTTCTTGATATTCCCAACTTACGTGATGATATTGCTGCTGATGCTAAAGCGCTCCTTCCTGTTTTACGAGAGTCAACAAACCCTGGAATAGCATGGAAAGTCTGGAAGCACAAGATGAAATGCTACCTGAAGAGGTGCCAACGAAACTTGCGTTCCGCAACATACGCAGAGCTTGAAGCAGCACGTGATCATGTACAAGAATGTGCAAAAGCAGTAGCTCAGGATGGAGCAAATGACCAATCCAGTATCGATTATTATTATGCAAAAAAACGCCTTGATGAGTGTCAAGAAGAATGGGCTACCTTCCGGCTAAAGGTCGGATTTGAACGAACTGTTACTGAAGGGGAGAAAAGCTCGAATTTCTTCTTTCGTGCACCTCGATTTGAACTTTGTAAGACGCCTTTAAGAACTATCCGTCAGATTGATGGTATAGTCTCGACTGATCCTGCTGATATCACGAAAGGGTTTCAACAACATTGGGGTAGAATATTCGCTGATCGGCAATATTCGCAGCAACGCGAAGTAATTGACAGTGTTGCTCAAGAACGGTTATTGGACACGATTAATCGCGAACTTACACCTGACGCATCTAAAAGTCTCGAACAAGAATTCACAAGAGACGAGTTTGCATCGTCAATTCGGACGATGCGAAACCACTCTGCTCCTGGCCCTGATGGATTTACGACAGCGTTTTATCAGCTAGATCCAGAAACGTTTGGAGATATTTTGCGTGTAGTGTTTTCCTACCAGCTGGAACGTGGAACGTTACTACCCCACCAACGCTATTCCTCGGTTGCCTTGCTTTTTAAAAAAGGAAATAGAGCTGACCCGGGCAACTATCGCCCTATATCGCTGATGCCTGTTGAAGTAAAGGTGTTGTCTCGGGTGATAACTCACAGACTTCGTCCGTACATGAGATACGACCTGTCAACGCGATCATAGGCTTCCGCAAAGTCTAAAAACGTTGCCAGACCTTCTCGATCTTCTGCAGTCACTAGATGCTGAAGATCTCGTACAAGCATCACTTGGTGATGAATAGAGCGGCCAGGTATAAATCCGTTTTGGTCCGGGTGAACCAAGTCGTTATTGCAAGTTCTTGAGCGTCAAAAGTTCGGACTAAAGTTCCTTTCGTGGATTCGATTACTGTATGTGGATTCTGAATGTTCGTTGATGATTAATGGATGGGCTCAATCAGCTTTAAAACCCACTCGTGGGGTTAAACAGGGAGACCCACTATCTCCGTTTCTTTTTGCGTTGTCTTTGGAGCCACTTGGAAATCTACTGAGGGAAAACCGTAACCACGGCGTCCGCATTGAGGACAATTTGAGGATCGCGACGGCCTTTTTCGCAGATGACACGGTCTTATTCTCGAGAAATCGTTGCCATCTTCAAGCACAACTCAATCTAGTAGACTACTATTGTAAGGGCTCTGGAGCATTGCTGAACAACTCTAAAAGTGTGATCATGAATTTGAACAAGCATCTACAACCACCTACACTTCAGCCACTCCGATCTTTGCGAGACGGAGAAACTGTCCGGTACTTAGGAATTCCGTTTGGAAATGCTGACACTGCAACCACCCTGGCGAACGAATTAGAGCGCAAGATAACTTCAAGGATCCAGCTGTGGAAGGGCAGAGCTCGTACACTACTTATACGGAGACTTATTGCACAGGCCATCGTTTTCTCGGTGATCTGGTATTTTACGGCGACAGTCGCGATCCCGGTACGGTTTTTGAATCGTTGGCAGAAGATACTCAATCGATATGTTTTGTACAACAAGATTAGCAGCGGTGGATTTAACTTGGTAAAGAGAGACCTTGCAATAAGACCACAAGATGCTGACGGTCTTGGAGTGCCAGTAATTCGGAATAGCATCTGACGCCAACAATTTCAATTGCTACAACACGTTGTACAAGCATTTGAGGGTCATGCTCGGAGTGCAGGAGAAACAGTGTGGTATCGTCCGTTGATGGTCATGCTGGGAAAACGATATGGCCCATTCTGGAGGCCTGGATCAAGTGATTTCTTGTTTCAGGGCCCTCCAAGACCATCAAGGTGGAGGGCAACGATGTTACCTGTCTGGTGGCGCCAACTATTGCGAGGATGGAACCGATTAGAATGGCCAGACCGAAGATCCCTTTCAATTAGTCGACTTCAAGTCGTGCAATACGCTCTTTACAGTCCAATTTGGTGGAACAAGTACCAAGATTTTTAAGTGGCAACGTCAATGCCACTGGGAACAGGGTCTGTTAAGTTTCGAAATCTGTGTCGAGCTCTAGCAACGGCAAACAAGCATTGTATCGCAGATTTTCTGGATAATGATCGTCACTGGCTAAGCTCTGGAGCTTTTTTCGAAATGGTCTGTGCTATAGTGGAACCTGAGTTAGGCTCACGCATTTTGTTTCGGGATATTTTCACATTATACTATCAAATGCGGAGTATATACCAGCGGGTTCTCCCTCATCCGGAAGCGGGTGGGCTACGAAGAGCAGTTAGCTGTGCAACACCTTCATCTATAGGGGTGGCGGTGGCTGCAAACACTCCTGAAGGATCACGGTCTCGATTCTTTCCTGGCCTCAAAGCCACAGACTGGACGAAAGTCATACAGCCTGTTGAAGAATTACAGCAACATCCCATCATACAACTTGGATGCCCTCGAGGACGCGTGCATCAAACGCTCACTCAGGTATTTTGGCTTCGACGGTGTCTGGTACCTGCCATTCATGATGTAATGCTGAGATTATTCTTTGGATACCTGATTGTCAGATCAAGACTATTCTTCATGCGAATTAGCAATCCGGAAGCACAAAATTGTGTTCGGGATGGTTGTGATTCCATTGAAACGCTGGAACATTGCTTTCTCAAGTGTCCAAGGCTAGCACAAATGCGGCGAATTTCACGTGCCTCGCGACACCTTCGCTAGCCATGTGATCCTACTCATCTCGGTGCACAAGTGCCCGCAGCTGTTTGTCACTCACCGTGGAAAGCTTCAAGGCGTCGTTCATGCGGCTGATCTGCTGGCACGCTCTCGTAAATACATGTTGTAGATACTGTAGGTAGAGGATCTTTCGCGCTTGAACATCAAGGTGCTTGTAACAACCGTGTTAGACATGAGATCCTCAAACAGCACTACAGAAAGTTGGTGGTGATCGTATTGTTGATGAAGTGGGTCGACAAGTTCTAACACTTAACAGGGATATCGAACACTACAGGTGCATGACGAGGTTTAGCCATCAACGTACTGCTCGCAGCGTTCACGAAGACGGTTTTCCCCATACGAGTAGCTCCGTATGCCTCATGAATATGCCCAAAAAGGTGGAAACTGGGTTGAACCCTAGTTACCATCTCCGTCAATGCCTCGCTACCCACATGTAGATTCGTGAATGTCGTGTCCAAAATTCCATGAGGAGGTCCGTGGGTCACTAGAATATCCACATCTGTCGGTACTTTGGCCCAATGTTGTTGATCCGCAGAGCCTCGAGCTACGTTGAACGCTCCTGGGCGTCCCGGGATAGGAGGCGTCATAGGCGACCCGTAAATCTTCACACCTTCAATCACCATTGAGCGGTCCTCCAAGTACGTGCAGTTAGTCAGTAGCGCTCTCGACAGACTGGGGTCGTTGTACTCCTTGTGTCGGAACGCCTTGTCCCAGTGCTGGTCGTACGCTACGGGGTCCATGCAGGCGTCGTGGTTGCCTGCAATTACGATCTTGTGCTTGTGTGATAGCGTAGCCAGCCAGTCATTGAAATCTCGGATCTCGTCGTGTGTCCCTCGATTGGTGAAGTCCCCACAGTGCAACAGGATGTCTCCGTCGGGGTATTCTTGAGGTTACGGTGCTTAGCGTGGGTATCCGAGATGCAGACGACTCGCAGTGTCCCTTTCTGTTGCGGATCACTACGTAATGAGCTGATGATGACGTTCGAGTTGAGTAGCCAAGAGCTGGTCCAGCCCAGAACCCCTACTCCATTACGGTAGAGCCAGCGAAGACCCAGAAGCAGCAGTAGCGAGGACACTACAAGTGCTACGAAGTTGCCGAAGACGAGGGAGATGATGAAGATAATTGCCAGCAGCACGAGAGCAAAGACGTAGGCGATACAGGACACAATCTGCTCCGGAGACGCATCGTGCGGGATCAGCTTCATCACTTGGTTGGTGAGCGTCATAATGAGCTGTAGAATCCAAAGACTGGTAACGGAAGCCCTTGCACCCAAAGTCTGGTAAGGGAACTACAGCTTGGACGCTTGTGCAGATGGCTGCAAAATGAAGAATGACTTTGTATTCTCCAGGATCGTCAGATCCTGTCCTGGAGATCGCAGCTGGGATGCAATTCAAAAGTTATACCAATCAAGATGACGATTTGTCACTGACATACAAGAAGCAACTTGTTTTTGAAAGCGGCCACAACCCGTACGCAATCCACGAGCGTAAACGAATCGTGGCTCTGAATTGGCATCGCAACTTGGGTTATAACTCAAACAACTTCCTGGCCAACGAGCATTTATTCTCCAGCCGCACTACTATCTCCTAAACTCTGCGTCCTCGTAGCTGATCGCCGTCTCCCACGTCGTCTCAGTGTTGTTGCCGTAGCATCCACTTTTTTAGGACTCGGTCTTTCAAGAAGCAGCACACATATTCGCGAAAAGCGATTGTAAGCCTGTTGGGTCCAACGATGATCTGGTGGGCCACCTTAATTAGCACTTCCGACAAAACTCGTTAACTAAATGCGATCTCAAAACTTCACCAGATACAAGGAATCCAAAATCGGACAGCCAGGGGAAAGATAAATCTCAGCAGTAGGTGGAGTGGTCGAAGTGTTTCAGCGACAATAGTGCGAGCGATACCTTAGTGTTGCTTGTACGGGTAGGCAATCACTACTTATAAGTTGATTCATCATAATTTACCTGTATGAAGTGCCACTAATAATATTTTATCGTTTACTCAAATACCCCGATCTCTCTATTTTATTGAAAATATATTTCGAGGTAGCTCTTCAAACACGCTGCTCAAAAATTGAGCAAGTTCGACGACGTGACTAACTGTTCCCAACGAGTAACTATATGTCCAAACTTAACGAAGTGTCCATGCGCCTGATCTTTACTATGACACCATAGACTGTCAAAAAGAACCTCCACAGCGGTATCACTCGCCTCAACAAGCGTGAGAGAATAGCCAGCCTCCTCAGTTATCCAAGAAACCTTATCCTCGGTTGTGAACTCGGTGTCTCGCGTCCGTCTATTGGCTTTGGAATCTCCAGCAACGTAATGGAACTTAAAAACACGTTTACCGTTTTCTTGTCGGGTCTCGGATTGCTGTACGAGACACATGTACCGGAAATTGATCACTCCAAAGTAGTCTCGTACAAGAATATACTTCTCGTCGTCTAGGTGCTGCAAAGTCTGGATGTCGATCGATGCTGACACGCCAATATCACTGGCAGCAGGCATTATTGGCCACTTGCTGGATCCATCGTCTCTCTTCATGCAACTCAAAATGGAATCCATCGATCTTTCCATGCGTTTGGCACACCGGATATGTCCAAGGTTGAGTGGATTCCCGTGTAAATTACTGACAACCTCGTGGTAGACATTCCAGTCGAGATGCTGTCCAGTGAACGTCATTTGGGACGAATCACTGGACGATTTCACGTCGTGTTGTTGGACAATCGCGTCGAATTCGTGTTGGGTGAACGGATGAAAGAAAAACGACGGACGTCCGTGAGGGAAATGTACACGACATCCGCTTTGATCTTCAACTGGCTGCCATTGTGACTCGATGCGCCGTACTGTAACACTGATTGACCCCCCTCCAAAGTCCTCGCTGGATTGAGGTATGACTTGTGTTCTCGCGCTCTGAATAGTCATGAGAAACTTTTGCTGTTGTCTGAGTTTTTGGCATAGAACCATGTTTTCTTCTCGTAGACCTTCGCGTTCCAGTACGAGACGCTGCAACTTATGCTGGACTTGATCATAATCTCCGTTACCGGTGCGCAGACCACGGAGACGCAGATCCATGAGTCGCTTCTCCAGCTCCCGTTCAAGTCGTAGATACTCCTCGCGCATATTCTTCATTTCTGCTGCTTTCTTGTGGCGGTAGCGTATCGCTCGATGGCAATGGAGCTTCAACTTGCGCTGGTTCTTGAGCTCTTTGGGCCAACTTCGAACCTCGGCGCGTGTTGGTGGTATGTTAAGGAGTTCGTCTAAGAATTGGAACTCGTTCGCTTCAAGGGATATCACGGACATTTTCACTTGAGGGATAACGCAAGAAATGGTGAGTGAGTGATAGTAGAATCACGACAGACTACCAGATTTCGTGGACATTGGTTATCGCCAACAATTGATGAATCGTCTGGGCAGGCATAATCGCAGGACAAGAGCGTGGTTTACGCTCAATGAATTTCCCACCACTACGGAAACCATGACAGATTACGATTAACCCCAGATGTACAGACGATCTCGTGGACATTGATCGCATAATCGTCGAGGAAGAGCGTGGTTTACGCATTTGGTAGGAAAAATTCAGCAAGGGTACCTGTAATGGTCTGCAAGCGACGTGATCACTGGTCTTCCAATCATTGTGTTCGCATAATCCTCAAGTACATGTAGTAGCTTTCTACGACTACGGTATCGATAGTTAATTCCCCTTCCGAATGGTATGAAAGGCCACCAGTAGGAGCTAACGCGTATTTCTTCAGTGTATTATTAGAGCGCATTAATTCTGCTACGATACAAGCAAGAGTACAAGCAAGATGCATGTGCAACTTGCTCAGCACTCAATTTTTCTGTCCATGATCCTGCGCAGATGATTTGAGCCTCTTTGTCACACCATCAGTTGTCATCATGAATGTCGTGACGCTGAAGGAGTTTAATGAGAACGTAATACACGCTGGGTGCATATTATTAACTTTTTTTAAGACCTTCAAACTTGGCTTACCTGGAACTTGGTAATCTGCCCCTCCGTTACATGAACCAGTTCAACGGCATTGAATGCAATGTGCTATCTTCAAATTGACTTCGATTTGGACATCATGTTCACTTTAGTATTGTTAATCGACGTGAATGTAATTTTGATTTCTTCTTTCTTGCACTTAGAAGCTACATGTAGGCAATCCCAGGTATAAATTTGTTGGAAGAACTCAAGAACTAAGCTCAAGCAGGATATGTAATGGGTCTACTTAGACCCACTAGGTGGCGTACACGTGCGCTTACGTGTATGAGGAAGCGTGCAATTAAGATAGACTTAATTTAAATATACTTATTCCAATAAGTCTAATTAAATCAAATATAACTTATTTAAACTGCAAAATACCGTAAAATGAGAACTGTTATTGAATTTGGCACAAGTCAATTATGGAACCTCCTAAAACTGTTTAATCTATTTCTAAAGGATCAGCCAACGTGTGTTTGGCAGAATCTGCTTCCGTGTAGAGCATTGATTGGTAGAAATTCATTACTTTCTACCATTAACATGCACAAATGCACGCGAACCACCCAATGATGTGGCTCACCCATGTAGCCATTGGTGTGTACAGCACACCAAGGTCTGAGGTCCATTTCCAACCTCTAACAGTCATCCTAACTGTTAGAGTTACAAGTGGTGTAGCCACTTGTACGTGTAACCCCGTTACACCATCCCCCCGTTAAGATTCGACGTATCGGTCCTGATACGTGTATCAACAGAACTTGACAAGACCGTCAAGTTCCCGAGAGAAACTCGAGTTCATTCTACGATGAACTCGCCAACGCCCACGTCTCCGTCCGCTCTTGCGGACGCGCAAGCCTCACCTGCTGCTCTGCAGCAGGAACAACAACCTCAGCAGTGCTCACTAGCACTGCTGTTTCCAGTGGTTCGACAGAGAAGCTCTCTGTCACCAAGTATCATGCTCTCCTCAAGGAGCAGCATGCGAAGAAGAAGCCGTCTTCTCTAGCAGGGATTAAACACCCTGCTGTCCCTCTCCAAGATCTCTTCGGGGATGACTTCGAAGAAGACATCGTCGACTACGACGATGTCGAGGAGGGAGAGCTTGAGGTCAAGGCTCCTGCTCCCGTGTCTTCATCCGAAGTCACGCCAGACCCACCCTTGGGGTCTCGGCGACCTCGTAATGAGGTTCCGGACGCTTCCAGCTCGAAGCGTCCGCACAGTGATGAAGAAGCGTCCCCCATGTTGAGGGCGCTCACTGATCCGCGCACTGATCCGCCAGTGCGCGCACCATGGATGCCTACTGAGGCACAGATCCATGACCGGTTCGGTGCTAGTTCTCCACCTAACCCGATACTGTTGTACTCATGCAACAGTATCAACGACGACGATGTCGCCAAGGAAGTTGACTTTGAGTCGGAGACTCAAAGACGCGACTACTATATCGGACTCTTCTATGAGCTCCGATATTATGCAGCGAAGAAGACTTCGCGCAAAAGCACAGTGCCAGAGTGGCAGGCACTTTGTCAGTCGTGGAACGCCTTTGTTGACAACTTCAACAAAGACCCGAAGGCATATCGCGAGCGCGTTGTCGCGACTCGCGATCGCTTCTACACTTACACCAGCCGTGGTAAGTGTGAACGCCTCCATGATCAATCCATGGAAGCGGGGATCCCATGTGCCGTTCCCTTTGGCACATTCTGCCCGTGCTGCCCGCCCGGGGCAGAACGTCTCTCTGAAAGTGATCTTACGGGGTACACGCTCACCCGTGTACCCGATCACATCAAGGAGCTCCGTGCTCGTCTCGAGCCACGCGAAGTTCCGAGTGCTGTGGCTGACCGCAGCACTCCTCGTGCAGGACTTAATCCTGCAAGTTATGGTGGGTTTCGTACGCCCTCACCATTTCCGGAACGTCCATCAGGACGTTCCGCGGCTCCCACGTATCTCGCTGGGGAGGAAATCCTCTCCAACAAATACGAAAACGAACCCCTTGAGAGTTCGTTCTCTTATGAGCCACGATCCGCTCCACAATCCAGCGGATCGTTCTCGAAGAACTGAATCCCTACAATGGCGCCGTCCATGGCCAATCATCTGCTCGCGCAGGAATATTCCCGTGTCTGTAGCGCAACAGCCGCGGTGCTCACCGAGCCCCTTGTGTCCGATGATGGTGCTTCGGAGCTTGAAGAAGCTTATGAGCGTAACGATACTTCTCCGATGGAGTATTTGTCGTTGATAACGGCGCAACGCCCATTCACGCCTTCTTCAGCGTGTCATGCCGTCATTATTGAAACTGGATCGTATTGCTCGTCTACCCCGCTCCCCGTTATCTTCAAGTCCTTTGTGATGGACCATGGAAATAGTGCTGTCAAGGCGGTGTTGGAGGACTATGGGGTGGCACTTGTGGAGAAAATACCCTCTGGGGGTGTTCTCTTACGCGTCCGCTCGCTGGATGAAGTCCAGACGCTAGTCGGACAAGAAGTGATGGTCTTGGGACGCAAATTCAAGATCAAGAAACCCTCTGTGTTCCTGAACAAGTTCTACTTGGATGTTTCTGGCGTTCATACTACTGATGAGGCCAATGAGCTGTTTTTTGCACTGTGCACACTTGGTGCCCGTTTTTCATGACTCCGCGAGATGTGAAACTGGAAGCCCAAGTGGTAACACCAACGTGGCGTTTTCACTTCGGCTGTGATGTGGCGCCACCATGCTTGCAAGTCCATAGGTTTGGGACAAGCTAACTGGCGTTTGGCTCGCGATACAACGTGACGCATGGTAAAAAATCTGCTCCACCACCAGCTCGAGCTACTACATATCGCCAATCTCGTTACGCTGTTGTCCTGCGTACTGACGGACGCCAACACGTCCCTGCACGGAATGGACAGACACCTGCACAAGGAGAACGCCATAAGCGCACCATACAGTGATACTATAGCACAATAAGTCTGCGTCAGCACCAAAGAAACTGGTCACCACAGCACAGTGTCGAGCCACCACACTTCCCCAGTACAGAGCGCGGGAAGCGTGCAAAAAAGGGGGGGATAGGGTGAATCTGATCGTTCTGCGTCAAGCCAGCGGTTTTCTGGTGTGACCCACAGCATTTCGAGAAAGCACATTCGCGGAGCGATCATGTCGAGGCGGGTGAGCTGGCGAGAGATCGCCGTGGATGTCGACGCCGCCGAAGGCGAGGCGGTGGTGGTCAGGCTCAAGTCGTTCGACATCGACAAGAGCCAAGCCATGGGGTGCTCGATCTGCCCGGGCACGGACCACAAGATGCGCTACCGGCTGCTCGATTGCAACTCCAAAACCTGCGCGGAAGCGTGCCCAGTGAAGTGCGCGTGGCGGGGGAAGATGGTCACGTGCTTGGCCTCGGAGCACGTGTCCATCTCCGAGTTCGGAGCGCACAACTCGGCCACCGCCTCCCATGGGCGCAAGAAGTTGTCGTTGACGCAGAAGGCGCTCTGCCAGGATCTGGCCCAGAACCATCTACACCCCATGCGCATCCACCACGCTCTATCGCGCAAGTTTGCCACCCCCCCTTTGAAGATCTACCGCCGCTCAAGTCGGTTCAAAACTTCGTGAATCACTTTGGCCGGACGCAGATGGCGAACCATGATCGCGTCCAGGATCTGACAGCGTGGATACGCGAGCACGCGTATGGCGGCTCGGAGACCATGACTGAGCCCTTCACGTTCGCGTGGGATCTCGACAACGCCGGCCTGCCAATAGTTGGCAATGGCTCGGACCTGAAGCCATTCTTGGTGGGGATCGCCACGAAGGCGCTGATGCTACGGCTGATGGTGCTCCCAGAAAGCTTCATCTTACACCTCGATGGGACCTACAAGATGAACCAGCTGGACTACCCTGTCCTGCTAGTGGGCGTGTCCGACCGTTCGCGCAGATTTCACTTGGTGGCTCTCTTCGTTATGTCTCAAGAGACACGACCAATGTTCCAGGCTGCGCTGCTGGCCCTTTGGCGACTCTATTTCTGGATCAGTGAGAAGCATTTGACTGTGCACTACGCAATGGCCGACGGCGACAGAGCTCAGTGCAATGCTCTGGCCACGGTCTTCGGCGACAACCCCATTTCCGCTTCCTGATGCGCTTCTTTCACGTTATGAAGCACATCCAGGAGCACGTGAGACTACTTTCCTCGGATGCACAAGCTCGAGTGCTGAGTGAAGTGTACGATTTGCACTTTGCGCGGAGTCAAGCGCACTATTTGGAGATGCTGCGTGCGTTTTGGAGGCGCTGGATGACTGATCCTACTCTGATACCGTTTGCCCAGTACTTCCACGGGCAATGGCTCACCGGGCACTTCAATACGTGGCAGGTGTTAGCAACACCAAGCGGGTTCGCCTCCACAAACAATCCCGCAGAGACGTTCAACACGCTGCTCAAGCGCGACTACACCCTGCGCCGGCGCCTTAAGATGGGCACGCTGCTGCGCGAGCTGAGCGCCTGCTGCCAAGGCCAGTCCAGCAGCGCCCGAGCGTTTGAGTTTGCTGTGTGTCCGGTGTAACAGAGTTACACGTACAAGTGGCTACACCACTTGTAACTCTAACAGTTAGGATGACTGTTAGAGGTTGGAAATGGACCTCAGACCTTGGTGTGCTGTACACACCAATGGCTACATGGGCGAGCCACATCATTGGGTGGTTCGCGTGCATTTGTGCATGTTAATGGTAGAAAGTAATGAATTTCTACCAATCAATGCTCTACACGGAAGCAGATTCTGCCAAACACACGTTGGCTGATCCTTTAGAAATAGATTAAACAGTTTTAGGAGGTTCCATAATTGACTTGTGCCAAATTCAATAACAGTTCTCATTTTACGGTATTTTGCAGTTTAAATAAGTTATATTTGATTTAATTAGACTTATTGGAATAAGTATATTTAAATTAAGTCTATCTTAATTGCACGCTTCCTCATACACGTAAGCGCACGTGTACGCCACCTAGTGGGTCTAAGTAGACCCATTACATATCCTGCTTGAGCTTAGTTCTTGAGTTCTTCCAACAAATTTATACCTGGGATTGCCTACATGTAGCTTCTAAGTGCAAGAAAGAAGAAATCAAAATTACATTCACGTCGATTAACAATACTAAAGTGAACATGATGTCCAAATCGAAGTCAATTTGAAGATAGCACATTGCATTCAATGCCGTTGAACTGGTTCATGTAACGGAGGGGCAGATTACCAAGTTCCAGGTAAGCCAAGTTTGAAGGTCTTAAAAAAAGTTAATAATATGCACCCAGCGTGTATTACGTTCTCATTAAACTCCTTCAGCGTCACGACATTCATGATGACAACTGATGGTGTGACAAAGAGGCTCAAATCATCTGCGCAGGATCATGGACAGAAAAATTGAGTGCTGAGCAAGTTGCACATGCATCTTGCTTGTACTCTTGCTTGTATCGTAGCAGAATTAATGCGCTCTAATAATACACTGAAGAAATACGCGTTAGCTCCTACTGGTGGCCTTTCATACCATTCGGAAGGGGAATTAACTATCGATACCGTAGTCGTAGAAAGCTACTACATGTACTTGAGGATTATGCGAACACAATGATTGGAAGACCAGTGATCACGTCGCTTGCAGACCATTACAGGTACCCTTGCTGAATTTTTCCTACCAAATGCGTAAACCACGCTCTTCCTCGACGATTATGCGATCAATGTCCACGAGATCGTCTGTACATCTGGGGTTAATCGTAATCTGTCATGGTTTCCGTAGTGGTGGGAAATTCATTGAGCGTAAACCACGCTCTTGTCCTGCGATTATGCCTGCCCAGACGATTCATCAATTGTTGGCGATAGCAATGTCCACGAAATCTTCTGCACCTGGTAGTCTGTCGTGATTCTACTTTCACTCACTCACTCACTCATTCACCATTTCTTGCGTTATCCCTCAAGTGAAAATGTCCGTGATATCCCTTGAAGCGAACGAGTTCCAATTCTTAGACGAACTCCTTAACATACCACCAACACGCGCCGAGGTTCGAAGTTGGCCCAAAGAGCTCAAGAACCAGCGCAAGTTGAAGCTCCATTGCCATCGAGCGATACGCTACCGCCACAAGAAAGCAGCAGAAATGAAGAATATGCGCGAGGAGTATCTACGACTTGAACGGGAGCTGGAGAAGCGACTCATGGATCTGCGTCTCCGTGGTCTGCGCACCGGTAACGGAGATTATGATCAAGTCCAGCATAAGTTGCAGCGTCTCGTACTGGAACGCGAAGGTCTACGAGAAGAAAACATGGTTCTATGCCAAAAACTCAGACAACAGCAAAAGTTTCTCATGACTATTCAGAGCGCGAGAACACAAGTCATACCTCAATCCAGCGAGGACTTTGGAGGGGGGTCAATCAGTGTTACAGTACGGCGCATCGAGTCACAATGGCAGCCAGTTGAAGATCAAAGCGGATGTCGTGTACATTTCCCTCACGGACGTCCGTCGTTTTTCTTTCATCCGTTCACCCAACACGAATTCGACGCGATTGTCCAACAACACGACGTGAAATCGTCCAGTGATTCGTCCCAAATGACGTTCACTGGACAGCATCTCGACTGGAATGTCTACCACGAGGTTGTCAGTAATTTACACGGGAATCCACTCAACCTTGGACATATCCGGTGTGCCAAACGCATGGAAAGATCGATGGATTCCATTTTGAGTTGCATGAAGAGAGACGATGGATCCAGCAAGTGGCCAATAATGCCTGCTGCCAGTGATATTGGCGTGTCAGCATCGATCGACATCCAGACTTTGCAGCACCTAGACGACGAGAAGTATATTCTTGTACGAGACTACTTTGGAGTGATCAATTTCCGGTACATGTGTCTCGTACAGCAATCCGAGACCCGACAAGAAAACGGTAAACGTGTTTTTAAGTTCCATTACGTTGCTGGAGATTCCAAAGCCAATAGACGGACGCGAGACACCGAGTTCACAACCGAGGATAAGGTTTCTTGGATAACTGAGGAGGCTGGCTATTCTCTCACGCTTGTTGAGGCGAGTGATACCGCTGTGGAGGTTCTTTTTGACAGTCTATGGTGTCATAGTAAAGATCAGGCGCATGGACACTTCGTTAAGTTTGGACATATAGTTACTCGTTGGGAACAGTTAGTCACGTCGTCGAACTTGCTCAATTTTTGAGCAGCGTGTTTGAAGAGCTACCTCGAAATATATTTTCAATAAAATAGAGAGATCGGGGTATTTGAGTAAACGATAAAATATTATTAGTGGCACTTCATACAGGTAAATTATGATGAATCAACTTATAAGTAGTGATTGCCTACCCGTACAAGCAACACTAAGGTATCGCTCGCACTATTGTCGCTGAAACACTTCGACCACTCCACCTACTGCTGAGATTTATCTTTCCCCTGGCTGTCCGATTTTGGATTCCTTGTATCTGGTGAAGTTTTGAGATCGCATTTAGTTAACGAGTTTTGTCGGAAGTGCTAATTAAGGTGGCCCACCAGATCATCGTTGGACCCAACAGGCTTACAATCGCTTTTCGCGAATATGTGTGCTGCTTCTTGAAAGACCGAGTCCTAAAAAAGTGGATGCTACGGCAACAACACTGAGACGACGTGGGAGACGGCGATCAGCTACGAGGACGCAGAGTTTAGGAGATAGTAGTGCGGCTGGAGAATAAATGCTCGTTGGCCAGGAAGTTGTTTGAGTTATAACCCAAGTTGCGATGCCAATTCAGAGCCACGATTCGTTTACGCTCGTGGATTGCGTACGGGTTGTGGCCGCTTTCAAAAACAAGTTGCTTCTTGTATGTCAGTGACAAATCGTCATCTTGATTGGTATAACTTTTGAATTGCATCCCAGCTGCGATCTCCAGGACAGGATCTGACGATCCTGGAGAATACAAAGTCATTCTTCATTTTGCAGCCATCTGCACAAGCGTCCAAGCTGTAGTTCCCTTACCAGACTTTGGGTGCAAGGGCTTCCGTTACCAGTCTTTGGATTCTACAGCTCATTATGACGCTCACCAACCAAGTGATGAAGCTGATCCCGCACGATGCGTCTCCGGAGCAGATTGTGTCCTGTATCGCCTACGTCTTTGCTCTCGTGCTGCTGGCAATTATCTTCATCATCTCCCTCGTCTTCGGCAACTTCGTAGCACTTGTAGTGTCCTCGCTACTGCTGCTTCTGGGTCTTCGCTGGCTCTACCGTAATGGAGTAGGGGTTCTGGGCTGGACCAGCTCTTGGCTACTCAACTCGAACGTCATCATCAGCTCATTACGTAGTGATCCGCAACAGAAAGGGACACTGCGAGTCGTCTGCATCTCGGATACCCACGCTAAGCACCGTAACCTCAAGAATACCCCGACGGAGACATCCTGTTGCACTGTGGGGACTTCACCAATCGAGGGACACACGACGAGATCCGAGATTTCAATGACTGGCTGGCTACGCTATCACACAAGCACAAGATCGTAATTGCAGGCAACCACGACGCCTGCATGGACCCCGTAGCGTACGACCAGCACTGGGACAAGGCGTTCCGACACAAGGAGTACAACGACCCCAGTCTGTCGAGAGCGCTACTGACTAACTGCACGTACTTGGAGGACCGCTCAATGGTGATTGAAGGTGTGAAGATTTACGGGTCGCCTATGACGCCTCCTATCCCGGGACGCCCAGGAGCGTTCAACGTAGCTCGAGGCTCTGCGGATCAACAACATTGGGCCAAAGTACCGACAGATGTGGATATTCTAGTGACCCACGGACCTCCTCATGGAATTTTGGACACGACATTCACGAATCTACATGTGGGTAGCGAGGCATTGACGGAGATGGTAACTAGGGTTCAACCCAGTTTCCACCTTTTTGGGCATATTCATGAGGCATACGGAGCTACTCGTATGGGGAAAACCGTCTTCGTGAACGCTGCGAGCAGTACGTTGATGGCTAAACCTCGTCATGCACCTGTAGTGTTCGATATCCCTGTTAAGTGTTAGAACTTGTCGACCCACTTCATCAACAATACGATCACCACCAACTTTCTGTAGTGCTGTTTGAGGATCTCATGTCTAACACGGTTGTTACAAGCACCTTGATGTTCAAGCGCGAAAGATCCTCTACCTACAGTATCTACAACATGTATTTACGAGAGCGTGCCAGCAGATCAGCCGCATGAATGACGCCTTGAAGCTTTCCACGGTGAGTGACAAACAGCTGCGGGCACTTGTGCACCGAGATGAGTAGGATCACATGGCTAGCGAAGGTGTCGCGAGGCACGTGAAAATGTTCATCTTCCAGACTCAGAAGCTCAAGGTGCACTAGATCCACAACTTCTGTGGTCTCCGTCGCTGGGTTAGAAAGCACGATCGCTTGGTCAGGCATGATACCTGCGACTGACGTTCGACCTTCAGAAACCTTCCGACTCCGCAAACTCAGCTCCCAAAGTACGATCAAAGACTCCAATTCTTCACGAGTAGCGACGCCCAACAACACCATCGTCTTGGTGTCATCTACCACTGGAAAGAGACGAACGGCTTTGCCTTTCTTCCCGCCGTTTGTTACGTCCAGAAGATGCTTGATTGATGCCAAAGTCTGACGCCGAACGAGGAAGTAAGGCGGCATATCACGCATGAGGTCCCCGGCTGTAAGAGAGTAGGAGATTTGCTTCGTAAGGTCTGGCCACTGGGGCAGGTTTTTCTGGCGAGCCATCGTCTCGTACATGTCCAGCGAGAAGAACCGCGTCACAGCGCGTCCCACGATCACACACAGGAGAACGGGAATCATGTAGCTCAGCTGTCCTGTAAGTTCGAACACAATGACAGCAATACTGATCGTCCCTGTCACCCCTGCCGTGAAACTGGCGGCTCCAACAACAGCATAGCCTCCAATGGACAGTTCTCCCTCGCTAAGAATGACAACCACTTCGCCAAACAGGCGTCCTAATGCAGCACCAATCGCGAAAACAGGAGTGACAATACCACTCGGAACGAATACGGTAGCACTGATAGCAAGCGCCCAAAAACGTACAATGACGTACGCGAACAAGTTCAAAATCAGTGACGGAGACGTCCAGGAGCTACCGAAATCGACTGACAAATGCGTTGCCGTTGCCACCTCGTCCGAAGTCAGGGTTTTCGTGGAGAACATGTCATCAATCGTCTGACGCTGAGTTAACTGCATGAAGCTGCCGACAGGATACTCCACCAGAGAGAACAAAAACGCCACCATGGCAGCGTAAATAAACGGTGAGATTCCGGGGAATCTGCCACACCACGGCAACAGATATTGTTCCTCAAACACCTTCTTCTGGCGAAGAATCATCCGGTACGACCGCACCAACAGCGCTGCGAATAGTCCACAAATCACCGCGAGAAGTAAGAAAAACGCAATCTCGAAGGTTTCGTACGGCAGCGCATCGAAATCAGTCGTAAAAAGCGATCCATACGATCCAGCAAGGAGACTGTTCAGTGCACGGAAGACCACCACGCCTACAACGGACGAGAAGAACGCGCGCCAGTAGTTTGATGTAACGTAGTACGACGTCGTGACCTCGATACTGAAGAGCACACCGCCAACGGGGGCTCCAAACGTAGCCGTCACACCCACAGCACATGCCGCAGCCAGAACGTGGTGCGATAGGTCCTTGGACTTCCTGATCTGCTCAAACAGCGGCAAGCGCAGTAACTGATGAGCAATAATGGAGCTCAAGTGCACGAAGGGGCCTTCTTTTCCAATTGTAAGCCCACTTCCCAGTGCCAGTACCAAGCCAAAACACTTGGCAACCAACGCTCGACCTGTCAAGTAGTTCGGGAACGGGAATCCACCCAAAATGCTCCTCATTTCTGGAATGCCCGACCCTGCAGCTTCCGGACAGATCATCATTGTGCAGCCCACACCAAGCAGCAAGATGAACACTCGGAAGAGAATGTAGAACAGGTACCCCAGGGACCAGTCTCCTCCCAGCTCTATGAAGCTCGTATGCAGCTTCGTAACCAGTAACACTCCTGCATCGACACTCCAGGCCGTCACGGACGCCAGCGTGCCCAATAGCAGTAGAAATACCCACGAGCTCTGCAAAAATGATGCCATCCGTTCCCGTTCCAACAGAGAACGAGCCAATGGAATCGAAGCAGCATCCAGGGCCGAACTAGAAGCTGCAGTGACAAAGCTTGGTACTCCACGGGCTTCACCTTGCCATTCTTCATCGCTGTCGTCATCTTCGAGCAACTGTAGCGGTCGGTACCGTCCGTGGAGAGGGTTGTGCTGAGATTCTGACTGCTGCATAGCTGTTTTTGCTTGATCTAGAGCAGCAGAAGGCGACCAGGCTTTGGTCCATGAAGCGGCAGCACTTAACGAGCTGGCGTCAGCACCTCCTACCGTGTGAACGGGCTGCGCAGTAGAATTAGAGCCGGTCGCGGCGCTCTGGACGCTCTCGTTGGGCTCATTAACCTGCACCGTCACGGGCGCGGGTGGACGAGACGCAGGCGCAGAGGAAGAACCCTCAACGGCGGCGTGGGGGGACGCAGGGGCCGCGCTAGACGAGTGCGACGCCATGTCTTGGTGGTCCAGGGAGGAGTTCGACTGTCGAGTTGTCAGGTCAACCAGCCTGCGTAAATTTATATCAATGCATATAAGAAATAAGAAGTAGAACTTGACGTGTGCCAAGGTTCCAGCACATCTCGTGGAAAACGACACCATACATGTACACGATCAGATATGCATTAAGTATCAGTCTAAATTGTCCTGATCGTTATAGTACCGGGAGGTTTTTTTTTCTCTAAAGTCCGCTAGCTAAGATGGTGTGAAGTTTGAATAGCGCCTTGGACGCTGTGGGTCGGTCCTTTGGATTAAGTGATACACAAGCCATTCCGAGTTCCTTGATAGCCTTAGGGGCTGCAGATGAAAACTCAATCTGGAGCCGACCAGTAGCAACTCGCTGCAAAATGGCCATATCGGGCATCGCTCGACTAGCAGCATTGTCCTCCTTGGCGTTCGAGTACGGAAGTGCATGCTGGTCCAATTCGGCCAACACTACACCGAATGAGAACATGTCAGCCTTGTCGTCGTACCGTTCACCCATCATGACTTCCGGTGCCATCCACCGAGAAGATCCGACGCCGCCGGTCATTGTATGGTCGGATCGTTCTCGAGAAACACCAAAATCCGTGAGCTTGGCGTCCAGTTGTGCAGTTAGTAAAATGTTCTTAGACTTAAGATCGCGATGAAGAACCGCCGGTGATAACGAGTGGAGGTACGTCAGCGCATGGGCGACGTGAAGAGCGATAGTGGCCTTGCTCCGGTCGAATCCGACTGGGGTGTTGTGCTCCTCGCAGTTCTTGAGGAGCGTCCGGAGGTCGCCACCTTCCATGTACTCGGACAGCACACAGAGATCGTTGAGAGAGTCCCAAGCAACGCCCACGAACTGCACGATACGTTCGTGATTCAACGTCGCCATTAGCTTGACCTCCGCGAGGAAAGAGTTCAAGTGGCTGATGCTCTTGCGCATTTCCGGTAACAGCATCTTGACGGCCACTGGTTCATCATTGAATAGACCCGAATAGACCTCACCGTAGCCTCCTCGACTGATGAGGTCCTGTACGATGACCTTTTCACGAGGAACGCGAGCTGTAATAATGATCTCATCGTCCCACATCCCGCTAAGCCCGCTCATATTGTTGCGTCGGCTTCGTGGTTTCTGTTCTTCGCCTTCAGTACTTCCCTGCGAGTACGAAGCTTCAGACCCGAGCGTGATAGCATCGAGAGCGCTCGCTGGTGTCGGGTATCCGGCGTAACTCGCAGCAAGAGCTGCGATGCCTGTATCCTTGCCAAGTTTGTTCTCTTCGCGCTGCCGAACGTACTTGAACGTAGCGAACGCCATGAACGCCACACAAACGACCGATCCAACCACGATACCAGTGATGGCTCCCCAACTGAGACCTTCTGTCTTTCCTTCGAAACTCCTTCCTCCGAGCTGCTGGCTTTCGTACGCATAAGCTGAACTACTGGAATCGGTACTACCGGACGCCGTACCTGTGTAGAATCTGTATTGGTTTTGAACGCACTCGCCGTTGGTGATTTTCTCGCGGTCCAGCTTGAACTGCAGCGACGGGTTGTCACCGCAGTCTCCGTTATCGAACAGGAGGATCACGGCTGTGCCGTTCGAGAAAAGACTCACAACGTCGGACGAATTCGCTAAAACTGACGATTTCTGGCAGGTTCCTGACGCCGGGTAGACTGTAGTCTGCACCAAATGTTGACAACGAACCCCGGCGTATTCCTCCATCATCACGTAGTCGAAGCCTTGGAAGCGTTCTTGAGTGTACTTGAACCGGTCGGTGACGTTGCAGCTTCCGGATTCGAACAGCGTATAGCCCCCAAGATCACGTGACGTACAGGTTTCTGGTTCGCAGGTGTCTGTTTTGATAATTCTGAGGACGTTGGGGGTTCCTGCGCAGCGGCTTCCCGAGTAGAGCTCCTTAGCGGACCAATTCATCGCGAACGAGGGCATCCCGAACAGCGGAGCCATCACCACTGCCCCGAACAGCCACCGCTCTGGCGACATCTCCGTCGAATCTCTGTCTGAACGTGACTATCGCTAAATGACTGACCGTCCAACGAGCTGAACAACACGAGTTTCTCCCTTCTAGCGGGCATCGGCAATCCCGGCGATTTGGAGACAGATGGAAGACACGGGCTTCCCCATCGTGGACGAAATCTCGGTGGATTGAGGCAGGCACAAACACCACATCAATCGATTGAAGCGACCATCAAAGCCGGAGCGTCCACACTGACAGCACCGACCGAGGGAAGCTGTACGGAGCGAGACCGCTTTGATGTCCGCGCTCTTAACGTCTGCGCGAAATTGGCGTGCGTACATTACTGTGGCTGTTGATCTCGGTGTGCCTCCGATGCCTCGCGCTTGAAAAAGAGCGAGACCTCGCCTCGTTCTGCTTGAAATTTCGTTCCGACTGTCCACATTCAAGGCGGACCGAGTGTCAGTGCACGGTTCAAGCTCTTTTTGCTCGATACAGGTACATGTACCGCAATAATGCTTCACGTATCATTGCTCTCAATACGTTATCCAAACAACTTCTTCTACTTGCAAATTATTCGTTCCCGTTCCAATTGTACTCGGTTGTCAAAATTGTGTGAAGGCTGTACAACACTTCCGTTGCTGTTGGTCGCTCATCGGGGTCTACTGCTACGCACGCTAAACCCAACTTCGCCATTGATCCGTCACAGGAAAACTCCACCTGCAACTTCCCCATCGCTACCAAATGCACGATCGCTGTGCTTGGGATCTTGCGCCTTGGGTTGCTGTCGTCCTTGGCATGGGAGTACGGTACAGCGTGGAGATCCAACTCGGACAGCACCACACCCATGGAAAACACGTCGGCCTTGTCGTCGTACCGCTCCCCCATCATAACTTCCGGTGCCATCCAACGTGACGTTCCCACACCTGCAGTCATCGTTTGGTCAACATGTTCACGTGAAACGCCAAAGTCTGAGAGTCTAGCGTCGAGTGTGGCGCTCAGTAAAATGTTCTTCGACTTCAAGTCGCGATGCAGCACTGGCGGGTCGAGTGAGTGGAGATACGTGAGTGCATGCGCAATGTGAAGAGCAATGGTCGCCTTGGTCACGTCAAAGCCAACCGGACGGTTTTGAGCCTCGTACGATGATAACAAAGTGCGTAAATCTCCTCCTTCCATGAACTCAGTCAGCAGACAAATATCCGAAAGCGAATCCCACGCCACCCCAATGAATTGGACAATTCGCATGTGCTCCAACGTGGACATGAGTTTGACCTCATCTAGGAACGAAGTTAGGTGTCTTGTACTCTTGCGGTTCTCCGGTAGCAGCATTTTCACCGCGATGTGTTGTCCATTGAACCAACCCGACATCACCTGTCCGTATCCTCCGTGGCTGATCACTCGCTCGAACTCAATTTTGTCTCGGTCCACACGTGAAGCAGCGATCTCGTCATCGTCCCAGAAGTAGCTGATACTGCGCTGCTCTCTACCTTCCCTGGAGTAGGAACTCTTGGTATTTGTGCTAACGACGATGCTCTTCGGTCTATTCTGCAGTGCACTGTAGCTGTCGTAGCTGACAATACAGTCGGAGTCGTCCGTCATCTGCTCACGGGGTGATCGTCGCTTCCAAAAAAACACGGCCGTCAAGAACCCAATCGCACCTGCAGCAAGAACGATCCCTAGTATGGCTGCCCCGCTTAAACTTGCGCGTGAGCTTCCTTCAGTACTTGAACTACCAGTATCATCGACGATTGACCTGCTGCCGAAGTCCGATACACTAAGACTCGTGTAGAACTTGTAGTAATCTCGAACACAGTCTCCACTCGAAATGTTGCCACTGTCCAGCACGAACTCCATGTGTGGACTCCCTTCGCAACCATCATCGTTATACAACGCAATGATCGCCGACCCGTTCCCAAAGAGGACGGAAACAATCGAAAAGCTCCCGTACATCGTTGATTCCGCGCAGCTTCCCGCTGCTGGGAGAACCGTAGTTAACCGCAAATTTTCACATCCGGGGCCTGCGTAGTCCTCCACGACAATGTAGTTGAATTCCCCGAACACCTCGTCAGCGTACGCGAATCGGTCGCTGACGTTGCACTCGATGTTGACGAACTGAGTGGAGTTGTTGATTTCGACAGACGAGCACTGACTGGGGGAACAGCGGGAAACCGTTGCAAGACTCACGACAACGGGGGTCCCCGAGCACGTATCAACGTCGAATAGCTCTTGTGCGACCCAAGTAGAGCGTGAAGCGACCACCACTGCCATCAACAAGAGCAGCAGGGCGGTTAAAGCCCCCGCTAAGGCCATCGCAAGACGAAGTCGGACCAAGTGGACTGTGTGGTTGTCACGCAAAGAACAACGGCGAATGAGCAAGTTGGGACATGCCAAAATACACCGCACTCTACCAGGATTTGGTGAGGACTTGGTTCACGTCAAGTGTCCTACCAACGAGTGTCGATGTTGTGGGAGTAATCTGCATCAACAGCGTAGATATCTTAGTTATTGATAGAAAATGTGTACTTCCTATAATTAATATCTACCAACTATTGTATGTTAATGATTGCTGTTAATTGAATTTTTTAACTCCTTCCGTTTCATATACCTGTATAACTAAATGCTAGTTGTAGAAAATGCATTTTAAAAATATTGAACCCTCCAATCTTGAAGTATTTCCTAACCAATCAGGAATTCCAAATTGTATCAATGCATGGCGGCTCGCTGTCTCGCTTCGATGGCGACGTAGGGGACGTAGGGGACAAAGGAGGCCATCCACCCACACTTTCAGTCGTTCATACTCTTCAGTACACGCCCACAGCCCGACTCAAGATTTTTCTGTCTTGTACGTGGCCAACAGATCCTCCCAAGCAGGAAAAAAAAACTCCCTAGTTTGCCAAAGCTGGTGTATTTTGCAACCTAAATGTCACCCTTCTTACTCTTGCTATGTGTGCGGTAGATGGACACGACAGGTTCCAAGATCTGGCCTTCCATTTAAAGGCAGCGCGTACGAAATACTACGGTAATTTATCGATTCCGGGCCATTTACGAGCTAACACCGCCTGTTGCTAGTGCAACGACGCGGCCACGTCGTGTGGCTAGATATCGAGAAGCTGTCGGCCGGTATCGACTGGGAAGAGGGTATTGCTGGGGGGCTGTCGTGGGTCCGGGATGCAGGTCAAGACGGTCGAGTGCTGCTGGTTATGACGCCTCATGCTCTCCGCAGACCGGACGGTTACTGCCTCAATGAGGTTGCACGAGCTGCGTCGCTGAAACTCAACATTTTTCCAGTTATGGTTGCCGAGAGTGCTCCACCGCCGAGTATTGCTATGCTCCCGTTCTTTGATATGCGCGACTGCGTTCCGGGAGATGTGGAGCAGCAGACGCTTGCGAAAGACAGTCAGGAATGGCGAGATCTTATGGGAAAATGTCTGGAGGCTGAGACGTTCAAGGATAAGTCGGAGCGGTTGTATACGATGATGGAACTGGTGAGGCAGTAAGCTTTGAACTGACTCAATTGAAGTTGGATAGGACTGACGATTTGTTTTGCATGGGTTGTTGCAGTTTGACTCCATCACAAGCTACGGCATCCCTGCCGTCGCCGGGTTGAAGAATTTAGGGTTGTTCCCTGGGTTTGACGGTACTCATTTGGATACACCACGAGGCAATAGTTTGCGTCGTTTGCTGACCCCGTCGGCTTCGCTGTCACCTACGCGTGGTGGCTCTGTGCTCCTTGGCTCGACTGGAGAAGATTCTACAAAGGTCGCACCTCTGTCTAACTTGACGCTATCGAGCGAAGACAGCGGCGATACTGGGGAGGCAGGAAACTCGGCAACTGCTCCTCCTTCAGTATCTGGGGTGGACGATGTCGTGCATAACACCGAAGAAGGAGGATCCACTGCCGCAGTTTCTAAAACAACACGTTACGTGCTCAGCTATGATGAAAGCTGCTACGTCTTGGCTCAGCAAATTTATCACGATCTTTCGGAATCTGGTTTTTCTGTTTTCCCAGTGTCATCTGTGGACGATGAAGGTGATGTGGCTGGTAAAACTTCTCGTGAAGATGCATTCCAATGGGCATCAGCAGAAAAGGACGGTAAACTGTTGCTTTTGCTAACAGCGGAGAGTGTGGGGCGACCACACGGCGTCAGTTTGAACGATGTTTCGGGAGCTATGAGCGCTGGGCTGGGTTTCGTGCCTCTTCTTGTGCGTAACTGTGAAATTCCGCTCTCAATCTGCCGCATTCAGTGGCTTGACATGACAGACTGCCTTATCTACAGTAGTAACGGGTTCGACAGCAGCTCCAGCGTCAGCCTCAATCGCGTTCGCTATGAATCACGCAAGGATCAGCTCATTTCTGCGTTGGAAGGGACTTTAGATCACGAGGGGCAACAGGCTCGACTTTTCTCGCTTCTGGCCCCGTTTAATTTCCAACACCAGATTAGCAAGCTTACAGAGCATTTTGCCGGGCGGGAATGGCTTTTTGAGCACTTTCAACGGTGGGTCCAGGGCTCTTCCGTATCGATTTCGTCGGAATTGACGCGAGAACATTATAACCAGCGGGTGTTTTGGGTGGTTGGACAGATTGGTTCTGGGAAATCGTCCGTAGCGGCATGCATGGTGCATTCGTGTCCTGAGATCGCAGCCTTCCACTTTGCCCGACAAGAAGACGAGCAAACACATAGCGCTCGTCGGTGTATCCTCTCACTGGCTTATCAGCTGACGACGCAGTTACCTGAGTATGCTCACTACTTGCAGTCACATGAACCACTGGAGGAAATGGTTCCTGTTGCTTCTTTTGTTGAGCTCGTCACACATCTGCTGATAGGCCCACTCAATGCGATTGCTCGGCCAACGAAGTACAAGTCGCTGGTTCTACTGATTGATGGTGTTGAGTGTTTAATTCCAGGACCATCCAGTGCACCAATGCCGCCTTTGAGTGGAAGCTCGTGGAAGGACAACAACGACGAAGAGTGTCTTGTGTCGATGCTACCATCGCTCATATCACGATTACCAGAATGGGTGCGTGTTGTCCTTCTAAGCCGCGAAGACCCACCCGTACTCTCCAAACTGCATGCGTTCGTGCCTCCGGATGTAACCATTGAGCACTTCCAGCAGCAGAACGACCAAGATATTCGTCGATATGTCCATCATTCCCTTTCGAAGCTGCACTTCAGTGACGGCGATTTTGAAAAGGCTTCATTTGGTATTGAGCAAGGCAGTGGTATGGACCAAGCTGTGGAGTTAATTGCTCGTCGTTCTGAAGGACTTTTCCTCTATGCAGTCAATGTTGTTCAGGCCATCAATGAAGGTCGTCTTCATCTCAACGAATTGGCAGCGTTACCCGTCGGTATGCGTGCCTATCTGCAGCAATTCTTCGCGAGCCATTTCTCTGACCACGACATGTACAAGCATCGTGTCCGGCCAGTATTAGAGGTTTGCTGCGCTGCTTATGAACCACTTCCTCTTGCAACACTTGCCCGTGTACTGGAGTGGGATGTATACGAGCAGCGAGATGCAGGCGAAACCTTGGGATCTCTCTTTTCGATCGAAACAGGGAACGACCCGGAGTCGCAGATCATACGGCCATTTCACTCGTCAGTGCTTGACTGGGTCCAAGACAGCAACAGTTCAGGGGTCTTCTTTGTGGATGTTGCGTCTGGTCATGAGCGACTGGGCCGTTGGGCAGCGAGAGAGTATCAAACACACACACGCAGCAACGCGTCCGAGTTCGTCAACCTCAAGTACGATCTCTGCTCTTGTGGTGCAGCCCTCATTCCCACTAACTTGTTGTGTGTGTGTCTGCAGCTATGAACTTGAAGGCACAGGTGACGAAAAACTCAAGTCGAAAATTTATATCGTGCGCAATGCCTGCAACCATTTGATGGTAGGGGGGGGCTGCTTGGATCACCACTTCAACGACTAACTGTTGACGTTTTCACGTATTGCAGCAAGCCACTGGAGAAGATTGTATGCAGTTCGTTGCTGCGTTTGCCGCAGATGAAAAGTTTCAGCTAGCGCGGCGACTTCTACACGTCCGTGCTGAAGGCTTGCAGAGCTTTTTCCACGGCGATATCTCCCGTGAGAAAGCTCAAGAGCTTTTAGCGCGGCGCCAGCCTCATCGCGTTGGTAGTTTTCTCATTCGATACACTTCTCGGCAACGAACGTATTGTGCTTCGTTCGTGGCGGCGCTGGATGAAGTCTCTGGAGCACCCAAGTTCCGGCACAACTTGATTCATCACCTGGAAAATGGTTCGTACTCGACCGTTCCGCCAGCAGAAGTAACAGAGAAGACAATTATCTACCCAGATCTCATCAGTTTCGTGGAGCAATACCAACGCAAGGGGGTCCTGACAGCTCCAGTTGCACGGGACGCGCCTCTGAATCGTGAGATCTCGAGCAGTGCAGAAGATAACGCACAGTAAATTTGACTTCAATCGCAATCGTTTTCGTTTACTTGTCACGTGGCTGCTGTGATGTGTGCGCTATGCGGTCTCGGGTCGACTTGTCAACTAGTAGAGTGAGGGTTTTGTCGCCAACCCACACTGGAAGAGCAATTGGCAGTTGACGATTCTTAGCCTCACTGCGTTCATCTTCCGTTAGAACCATCAGCATGGGGCCTACCCCAGAATGCTCCCTCACAGCTGCAGCACCCCTTTGTAGTTGACTACTAACTCGCTCAAGACCGAACGCAACTTGCTTGGTGTCATTTCCGGGGCACGTCACAATTGCGATGAAATCTTCGGTCGTAGCTGACGCCTTCCTCTTAGTGATGAAAGGTAGAAGTTGCTCAAGACCCTCTTCAGTGGGTCGAAACCACAAGCGACTGCCTGAAGCATGTACTCTAGCAAAAACCCTCAGACCAGTGTCCAGGATCTAAGAAATCGCGCAAGTCAGTGTCGACGCAAATGAAAAATGAATGCAAAAACTTACATCTGCGTGATTTCCTGCGAGAATTGCTTCACGAATGTTGGGATTCACGAGGCAAACTGACGCCGTACCCTCGGATCGAGAGTACAGATTTTCCTGTAAAACAAAAACATGAAAGACAGTGAGTACCCAGTCGTGTCAACACACCTCGTCAAAGGTACTTACGTATGGAAACTTGTCCGAAATGCCGTAGAACATCTTAATCTGCTCCCAGTGATCAGCTCGCAATTTTGTGTACCTTTGCTTGACCAACTTCGCTGGGTTGTCATCGTCACTGATTTTTTGCAAAGCAAACCCCTGTTCAGCACGCTTTTGAGCTGTGCGTGATGGCTTACGCTGCTCACTGAGACCTCTTTGATATTGCCCAGGTAGTTTACCACCTCGCACCTTTCGGAGGACAGCGACGAAGAAGCCGCCAGTGTTTTGGTCCGTTGGAAAGAGACGCAAACATCGCGATAGATTCTTACGAATCTCTTTGTCAGCCGGTGGGAACATGGACCGGGGGATACGAGAGCCTTGCAGGAAGTCTGGAACGCTTTCGTACTGCTCAAACCACTGCAACGGGGCTCTAGGTTCGCCCTTCGCGGTGCGGGCCTGCCAAGCAACACTCCATGAATCCACTCCGGGACGGCTGATCAGACCAGGAAGCATTTTAGAGCAGTCTACAAGTTCGAGCGCTCCATCTGCACGTCGTAGTAGCTCAGCTACGACCGCCTCGTTCTCAATGGGATTCAGTGAGCACGTCGAGTACGTCATAATAGATTCTCCATCATCGCGGAGTAACGCAGCAGCTCGTAATCCGAGATCAATCTGAATTGGATGCAGAGTGAGAGCGCTGCCTGGGGCCCAACGACCCCACAGATTTCGGTTCTTGCGAATGGTGCCATCGCCGCTACAAGGGACATCACACAGTACGCGATCGAAGACGTTTGTGCACTGCAATTCAGAGTTTTGTTCAGTGTCGTAAAGCCCTGGGAAATCTTGGCCTTCGTGACAGGTAACAGCGAAGTTATCGAGCCCCAGTCGTTGTAGCTGGTGAACAAGAAGGTATCCACGTTTCTCGTTGGAGTCATTTGCCACCACGAAGCCTTTCGCATTGCCTGTAGAATCGTCTGGAACCAATGCCTCCATAATTTGTGCAGTCTTCGATCCCGGTGCAGCACACATATCCAGCACGCAGTGATGGGGGTGAACATCAAGCAACAACGCTGGCACCATACTCACTGCTTCTTGGCGACTGAGATTTCCCTCAGCGGTATGGTGAAGCAGAAAAGTTCGGAAATCTTGAAGAACACTGTTTTCACGAGCCCCTTTCGTTAGCGCCGTTTTACCACAGTCGAGTTGCCACGCTCGCCCATTCCTAGTCAAATACCACGGTAACTCCCTGCAACCAAGACACAACGAACGTATGAGCACCTTTTACACTCAATGGGCTTAGGACACTTGTGTCTCACTTTGGTGGTGTTAATGGCTGCCCGTCAATGCTTGAAACATTTGCAAATGCGTCTGTGAACTCGCTCAATCGGTCAATGATGCTGGGTGCCAAGGGCGACATCGGGTTAACGCGAAAGCAAGCAGGCAGCGGGGCTTACAGTGTCGCCCGAACCTGTGCAACTTCTTCTGGGCGAATAATTCCTTGCCGCTGCCATGTATTATCAAGTATGTGTCAGTATGTACATCTTGAACACGAGAGCGCACTGCAATTTACCAGATAGTACTGCATGATCAATGGCTGCTTAGCAGGAGCTGCAATTTCGGCACTTTGATCTCCGCTAGTCATAGTGTTGCAATGTCTAGACAAACAACGTAGAGAACGCTGCCACCTCCAAGTAACTGAAGAAGCAGATACCGGTCGAACCCAGCGGAGCATCCAGCGCCTGCAACTCAAAAACAGACACACTGTCCTCATCCACGCAAAATTCCAACCAATCACTGACGATCACATGATTTCTTGAGCAAAGTACCTGATCTGATCTTCCTACGAAGCTCTGCTCTTGACAGTAATGCACCTTACGCCGGGATGGCCTTGAGGAAATGAAGCGCGAAGCTGGTTAGTGTCAAGATCTTCACGAGTTCAGCGCCCATATACAAAATGTGGTAGATTTTGGCGGGCTTGTCCGAGATCTGGACCGTGTGGCGCATCTCCCCGAACATCATCTTCTGGTTGAACGAGAGCTTCTCGTCGTCCATCTCCTTCAGCTCCTCGTACAGCTCAAACTCCGCTGCCAGTTGCAGTTTTGGGTATAGCCAAGAAGCCTGCACAGCCAACAAGATCGTGGCGATAATGAGACGCCAGAAGGCGTCGGCAGAGGCGACGTAATGCAGCAGCCAGAGGCCCACGCAGAGTCCGATTTCAACTGAGTTTAGCGCTGCGAACATGGTGCGACCTAGATCCAGCGCCAAATAGCGAGGCAGGAAGGGCGCGCGGAATTTAACCCACGACTCAGTGCAGGAGATGGCGAGCACGAAGCCTAGCCACACGAGCGACAGGAACGAGGCGGCTGCGCCTGTGGACAGCCAGTCGAACTTGGCTGATAACGTGAAGGCGATGCCGACGCTGGCGTACACGCCTGTAAGCAGTCCGCGCTTCTTGACGTCCATGGCGAGAGTGATGGTCTGTGGTTCTTTTGGGTGAATTACGGAATGAGGTTTGATTGGGATCTCATCGTGTACGGCAGGGATCAAACTGACCCCTTCCCTAGACTTGCATTTGATTGGATGAAAGATCAGTGATGAAGATTCCTCTTTTAGGATTGAGACCTGAGCATCGCTCACCCGTATCAAAGCTGCCTCGTTCAACTGGACAATACCAGCACATCCACACTGTAGCGGACAAACGGCGTCGTTGTCACCTTTGCCGCTTAACAGCAAGAGCTACTGGACAGCCGATGACAACTGCAAACAAAACTGCCATAAAATGCAGTGTGTGCAACGTTTACTTGTGCTCCACCAAACGCAGGGACTGTTTCTCCATCTTTCACAGCAAGGTAGCAGCTTAGTGTCTTCTTTAATCTATATATGTAAACTTACTACAAACGAGACCTTACCGTTCACAATGAGATGGTGATTTTGAGCCAATGAAAAGGGAGTGATCATCACTCTGACACAACTTCAACGTCAACGACAGTCACTGTTATCATTGATGGTAGGGTGCAACAATGAGATCCGGAAATGAATTCGTTCGAGTCATAAAGGCTTGCTCACCGGCAGTGGCTTGCTTCCACGTACCGGCCACAGCAAGAACCGAGCTCCTAGATACAGTTTCTGGAAATGGGTCAGTTGGAAGCACTGTCGGCCATTTAGCTGTATCTTCGTTGTGGCCAATGGACGATCACATGGGCCAAAGACTTTACCACAGCCAGCGTACGTGTAAAATGTAGTGCAATATCCGACGAATTCACGGCGCCGAGACTGGAACAGTCGATGTGTTATTGAAGATTCTTACCGTTGCAGAGCACAGGGTGACCTAGATCACGACGTGACCCTGTTTTCGTCGAAGTCAGTCTGGGAATATATCACCCCTGATCTAGGACCAGGTTGATCTTCAGCCATGCAACATGGCCCATGTTGCAACTTGCAAGCTGCTAGCATTGCTATCTATGATAATTGTTGTACCAGCATGTTCGCGGTGGGCCAGCAAAAGCTCTGCATGTTGCCCGGCCAAGTTGTGCAGCACCACACTGTGTGTCCGACACGCATAATTGGGATCGGTTGGACCGATCCTGTCTCATTCAAACGCCACCGGAAGTGGGATTCAAAGCTCGGCTTCGTCTTGTACCTGCTGGCTCAGACTGTAGCCTACAGCGATGTAGCTACAGTAATTCATAGACCTCGACATAATCGAACTCATGGTGAAGCTGTCCGTGCGGAGTTGAGCCTATTCATAAGCTAGTGATCTATCCGCTGGCCACATGACGGCAACAACGCAGGCGATGTCGCGCTGGCCTTATTCGGCTCAGTGTCGTGCTCACCCGGATATTTTCCTCCAATTGAAATTTTTGACCTGAAAATCAAGTGGTGAAACCTGCCAGCGGTAATTTCCCGTGAAAATGAAATTGCTTCCACGTATCTAGTTTCAAAGAATTACGAAAGAGCACATCGACCAGCATGAGTTCCACTGTGCAGTTCCGTCGCTCAACCATTTTCTATTGGAACCTTCGCTCGCTGCTGGCGCCATGTTCGCAATGAACAGTGTCAGCTATCCGATCGACGTCAAATTGCCAGTCGGAAACACCTGCCAAACGCGATCAGCCGGGGGAAATTTGTAGCCACCGCCCATTGGCTAAATCCCTCCATCCGCGCCTTTTCTGTATGTTTGCAGATGCAAGGGGTAGGTACCGTATCGCACTTAAACGGGAATCCCGCCAAACTCGCTCCCGCAAAGCGCTTGCGAGCTTCAGTCACAAAGCAAAAAGGCTCGAAAGTGCGAAGGCCCCACTTATTCTGGGACGCTCGAATAGTTTTTCTCTAAATCTAACCACTCTCAGTCCCAAAAAGAATGAGGTGCATGCGCTGGCTGCTGCTCGCGGCTTTGGCTCTGGCTGCCGTTCAGGCCGCGCCCGCGAAGGAACAGGCGCTGATGGAGCTCGAGGAGACTCTGCTGGCCTCCACACAAGTGCAGAACGGGCGGCGGCTGCTGAGCGTCGACCTATTCGAGGAGCACGCGGCCCGTTACCTCATGGTAGCGGCCGACACGACAGAGGAGGTCGCGGCGCTGTTTAAGCTGTACAAGAAGCTGTACCCGAAGGAGGTTGCGGCCTGGGGGTCCACTGAGGCCAGGCAGCTCGCGTACTTTGAGGCGAACGTGTTCCCTAGTATCGAAGAGAAGGCCAAGAAGCTCTTGAGCTCGAACTCAGGCACAGGAACCAGTGGCACGAACGTTGGCGACGAGTCTGGCACTGGCACTGGCACTAGCGGAGGAACATCTACAGGAGGCACGACAGGAACAAGTGGAACGTCCGGCACTTCTACCTCTGGTGGAACGACAACTAGCGGTACATCTACTTCTGGTGGAACTACGTCTAGCGGCACGTCTACCTCTGGTGGAACTACTTCAAGCGGTACGTCTACCTCTGGCGGAACTACTACTTCTAGTGGAACCACCTCTGGCGGCACGACGTCTAGCGGTACGACTGGTGGCACAAGCGGAACTACTTCTAGTGGCACGACTTCTGGCGGAACTACCAGTGGAGGAACAAGCGGCACGACATCTACCGGGACCATATCTGGCGGAACTACCTCCAGTGGAACTACTTCCAGCGGCACGACTTCAACTGGAACCACGTCTGGTGGAACTACCTCCAGCGGCACGACTTCTGGTGGTACGACATCTACTGGAACGACGTCAGGTGGAACAACTTCTAGCGGTACTACTTCCAGTGGAACTACCTCTGGCGGAACGTCAACCAGCAGCGGAACGCTGACGGCAGCGTCGACGTCTTCGAAGACGAGCAGCGCGTCCGGATCGTCTTTCTGGTCGACGACTTACAACTCCCAGCTGTCGTCGAACGTGAACTCGTTGAAGTCCCAGACGAACTCTGTTGAGACGGTTGTACAGTCGTCGTCGGCTAGCAGCACTTCCAGCTCCTCAGCCGCGGCTGCGTACACGTCACCGACGGTACTCAGTGGCCTCACCAGCCCGAGCCGTCGTTTCCTGTCGAGTGGAAGCTCGGACTCGTCCAACATCGATGTGCTGTTCTGCGATATCGAGGGCAATGCCATTTGGA
This sequence comes from Phytophthora citrophthora, assembly GCA_031305395.1. Taxonomy (NCBI): domain Eukaryota; phylum Oomycota; class Peronosporomycetes; order Peronosporales; family Peronosporaceae; genus Phytophthora; species Phytophthora citrophthora. Next base: position 502,922 of record JASMQC010000035.1, read on the forward strand.
AGTGGAGTGCCGAGGATGTGCCAGATGCTACCGTCACCAATACATCGAGTTCTACGACGGAGATTGATGTCGATGTGGATGGCGTTTGCTCCGCCACCACGACTCTCACTGTGTCAGCTTACCAGACTGGCTGCTCGCTTCAGAACCACCCGGAGGGCTGTGACAACGTGTACTACAAGGGCTGCGGTGGTATCACCGTGTCTCCCACGAGCGACCGTATTGTGATCGCCCGTACCGGTGGTCGTACTCTTGGTGTGCTTAACTACAAGAGTGTGGACAGTGCTTGCCAGGGCCAGGTTGTGGATGCTATTTCAACCTACCGAGGCAAGAAGTTTAACAGCCCTACCTACGCTGAGTACGCCAACAATGGCATTCTGTACTTCACGGACAGCCCCTTTGGTCTTGCCACCAGTGACGCTGACTTTGACGGCGACACCCTTGACAACTCACCGCTGCGTGAGATCCCCTTCAACGGTGTCTACATGCTTCATAACGGCTCGAGTGAGTCGGTCGAGCTTGTGGATTGTGACATGACTCGTCCTAACAAGATCGCCTTCTCGCCTGCCCAGGACATCATGTACATCACCAACTCGCAGAAGGGCAACTCGTACATCAAGAGCTACGTCATGGCTGATGACGGTACGGCCAGTAACTCAAGTGTCTTCTTCAACTTCACAGCTCACCCGGAACTTGAGACCGATGATGGTTATGCCAAGGGCATCAAGGTGGACGACAACGGCTACGTATACGTGGTGTGCTACAAGGGCGTCTACATCTTTTCTCCCGAGGCCGAGCTAGCCGGCGCCATCATGAGTTCGGAGGAGCTGGATTCCGTGTCCATGGGCCTTGGCCGTCTCTTCATTTCGGGCAGTTTTGGCCTCGTAGCGCAGACCAGCGGTGTCCCCTCGCAGACAATTCCTCAAGCCCAAGTCACGTGCAGTGCTTAGACACTCAACCGAGCACGCGTACGCCCCTCTTGACTTCAAGAGACTCGAAGTATTCACATCGTTCTTTTTCCTTAACCTTTCCGCCAAATAGGACCGGTCTAAAACTTGTTCATTGCTCAACATCAGCGTTTGTTCTACAACATGTAGTATAGGACCAATACTACGCAGTTGACCCCTTTTACTCGTAGTTGTCCTCCCCAGCAGTAGCCGTTGCCTTCCCTGCTTTTTTGCCTCCCTTCTTGCCATCCTTATCTGCTGCAGAAGAGTCCGCAGACGATCCCATTTGTGATGAAGCGATGGTCGTGGTGAACTTTATGATCAAGTTGTTGCTCGTAATGGGCTCATCTTCAGCGCGTCTCCGGCCGTCCTCGCCCTCAGCGTAAGCCAGGTTGGCCCCCAGGAACTGCGAGACACGGAGAGCAATCTCTTTAATGGTAGTGCCACGCTTCACGATCACTGCATCAGCAAAGATACCCTTGTTTGCTGCTCCGGGCGTTGTGTTAGTAGCGAAACTCTTCAATGACTTCACCGGGTAGACAACAACCACGTCAGCCAACTCCACAGCGGCATTAATTGCGGCACGAACGCCAGTACTGCCATAACGGAACAGCACCATATCTGAAATACGCTCCAGGCGTCGATTGATCTTCTTCTCGACTGGCTTCAGTGGACCAAGGCCCTTCTCCGCATCAGCCTTGGCCTGCTCTTCATCATCCTCCTCCAATGTGGAGTAAAACATCGACCCAGGCTCATAACGAATAAAGCGTTGCTTGTTGGCAGCTCGCAAGAAGCATTCTGCAGCTGCACTAGCCACAAAACACCGGTCACTGCCGTACTTCTCGACGATTTTCTCGATGTTGCGGTCCGTGTCGTCTCCCTGGTCCGCCTTGTTAAGGACCAAGATGGTGGGGAATCGAATGTCCAGGAAAATCTTCACTAAGTTGTGCACCTCGTCCTCAGTCCACGTTGAAAGATCAACTGGTTCCTTCACCCCAAGACGGTCCAGCACTTTGCTCACCAAGGACGGATTAGCTCCGTAACCGGACAACTGACCGACAAAAGTGTTCTGCAGACTGCTCTTAGTAGCTTTGTGTCTTCTAGCAATAGTTGTCCAACGTTTCCACAGGTTATTGAATACCCACTGGTGGATCTCCGTGTCCAGCCAGTCAGCGTCATTGATAGGGTCGTACCCGACCGTCTCCTCGCCCTTCTCATTCGTATGTCCCGACACGTCAATGATGTGCATCAGCACTTGAGCATGACGCAGGTCGTCCAGGAACTTGTTCCCTAGTCCAGCTCCCTCCGAAGCACCAGGGATTAATCCAGCCACATCCAGTAGCTTCACAGGGATGTAGCGTGTGCCCTGTTCGCATTTCCCGTAACGAGGGGCACACACTGAAGTTTTGTTCTTGTCCAGACACAGACACGGCGTCATATAGTACGTGATTCCCTCATTGGGCTCAATAGTCGTGAAGGGAAAGTTCCCTACTTTAGCAACTCCGTCCGTCACGGCGTTAAAGAACGTCGATTTGCCGGCGCTGGGCTTCCCAACGCACCCGATGACCAGCTCCATGGTGAATGGTGTATGAGCAGCTAGCGATACTATTATCCTCGTTATAGTGACGTCATTATTGTGAAGGATTTGCACTGGAAAATGTGGCGCTCTCCACTTGTTCGGCCGCTGGTGAAGCACTACAGCCGCGCGTTCTCTGTGGCGTCAGGTGTGTCGAATGCGCCGTCTTCTGCTCCTTCGTTTGGTATCGCGTTTGATATTGATGGCGTCCTGATTCGGTGAGTAGAGGGGATTTAAGCAGTTTGAGAATCGTAACTGATGTTATTTTTTTTATTATTATTGTAGTGGAGGTCATGAGCTGCCGAAAGCCAAACGTGTGCTGCAGAGTCTTCAAGCTAACAATGTTCCACATATCTTCTTGACCAATGGTGGCGGCTGTATGGAGGAGGAGAAGGCCAAGAACCTCAGTAACATCCTGGATCATCCCATTAACCCGGAGCACATGATCCTCTCACATACGCCCATGCGTGAGATCGCCAAAACCTATGGAGACAAACGTGTGCTTATTATGGGCTCGCATGATGTCTGGCATGTGGTAGGCAACATTGAAGCTGCATCACTGTGATTCATGTTCTAACGTTTGCTTGTAGGCCAAGTGCTACGGCTTCAAGAAGGTTGTGAGTGTGGAAGAGCTGTTGCATCATCATCCGACACAGTACCCATTCATCCACTACGAACAAACGTACGTTGTGTTATTTTATTGACAGTTTTTATACGTTAAGATTAATGAGTTAATGATGTGTTTGATCAGGCCAGCACCGCATCACGAGGAGCCCATTGAGGCTATCATTGTGATGCACGACCCTGTGAACTGGGCTCCGGACATTCAGGTCGCCGTAGACGTGCTGATCGGAGGTGATCCGCCTGGAAGTGGACGCCCGTCAGGCAAACAGACGCCGTTGTTTGTGAGCAATGACGATTTCATCTTCAGTGGCGCGTACCCGTTCCCACGGTTCGCTCAGGGAGCTTTTACGAGGTGCTTGAAGCTGCTGTATGAAGATCTGACCGGGCGCACATTGGAAGTAACGAATTATGGCAAGCCCCACAACATCACCTACAAGTACGTGTGAAAACGGCTCACATTTGTATCTTACTGCGAACTTACGTCGAGTTTCACGTGTTTTAGCTACGCGGAACGTCTCCTTAGCAGCATTTCCGGCCAGTCTGAACCATTGAAGCACATGTACGGCATCGGAGACAACCCTCTGTCGGATATTCAAGGTGCTAACAATGCCAGAGACGAGTGGACGTCTGTGCTCGTTCGCACAGGAATCTATGACGGCTCCAAGGACCCTGAGCACGAGCCCGATGTGATTGTTGACGGCGTCTATGAAGCCATCAAGCACATTTACAAACGTGAAGGCATCGATGACTCCACGCTATAAGCAATCAACGACTATGGACTTGTATCTACAGTAGACTTGGCAACTTCCAGCCATCCTTGATAATAGATCATTTTCTTTTCGTGTTGAACGTTTAGTCTACGTAGTTTCACTCTATTCATTAGTACGGAGATACACCGGATACCAGATTTCGTAGCCAGACGCTAAATTCCTGAAGTACAGCGCGCTCTTGCATAGCACTTAGACTTGTCTTCCCGGTATTTTGACTTGAAGAATCGGAGTCATTTCCTGCTGCCGTAGCTGTTCTTCCGTTCCCATTTGGTGTGATATGGCTGTCATCTTCAGCTACAGCCTCACTGTACTCTTCTTCGCAGAATAGACCTGCAGAAGTTGGAGACAGCGCTTCTCTGTGGTCGCCAACGTTAATATCTGTGTGCTGCTGCTTTGCAGGTGACTGGTCCACTGAAGCGTGAGCGATCTGCTTCTCCTCTTCTGCAAGCTCCACAGTCATAGCAGTTTGTAATAGAGAGCGACTCAAAAGCGTGAGCTCCGGATCACCAACTCCTTCTGTGTTTCTGGCATCGTACGCATTGGTGACGGTATCCTCCACGTTTGGAAGTTCCACTGCTGGGGTTGAAACCTCTTGAATTCGCTCATCGAACGGTAACTTGTTGGAGCTTCGTCTTGTATATTTTCTCTTGGCAAATGTTGGTGTGACTTGACGTCCTGCTGTGTGAAAGTGCTCCATGTGACTGGATGGCCGCTTGGTTGGTGTGACCGGAGGAAGGCCATCCATTTCTGAATCACTTCGGGCGTATCTTTTAGAGGACGCTACTGGTGCACTTCTTGACAGTAATTCTAATGCCGATGGATTCTGCGTCGACTGGTTGGTTGGCGTACGCATTCCATTCTGCAGATCCGCTTTCTTGGAACGGGACGGTCTTTTAGCAAGCTTGCGTTGTGATGGGATAGTGAAACGCAGACTGTTGTCGTCTGTACCGGCACCTGCAAATACAAGCATCTTCTTGGCGGACACAATTGTTTCAGTGTTGCGGCACTGATGACACGCACATCGTGAAGTACATGCCACTCCAGCTTGATGGCACTCGCAGTAGTTTTTCATGCACCCACTCTTCCGACAATTGCATCCTCGAAGATGCTGACTGGACCCACTCGCCACTTTAGGCTGGAACGCCAATGGATTTCGCTCCAAGATCGCAGCTACAGCTCGTTCTCGTTCGTCCAACGTTTCCGAACAATTCTTGCATCCTTCACAATTGCAGCGATGGTCACACATCCGCTGCGCTGCCAAGCACTCGCAGTACAGCTTTAAGCAATTGGATTTCTTGCAACTGCATCCTTTTGTCCTCTCGGGTTTCGTCTGTATCTGGCAGCCTCTGCATTGACAACGAGGCGAGCATGTTCCGAACAGAGTTAAACACGGACAGTCACTAGTGCAGTTGTCATCTGTGCAGTCACAAATTGGTCTGGGCGAAGTGCCTGCCATTGCCATGGCAGCTTTCCTCTCTGTAGGGAACGTTGTAGGCGTATCCGTGTTAACCACAGAATTCGAACGGGGTGGAGTCGCTACTGTCTCTGACTTGGAGTGTCTGGGAGTCGACAGTGACGGTCGGAAGCTCTTCTGCGTGCGTTTCTCAATAGTCTGAATGGCCTGGGCGATCTCCTCCTGATTGTGTTCCTGGTTTCTGCAGCTCATACACTGACAGCGTTTGGTGCAGCGTCCTCCAGCTGCAAAGCACTCGCAATAGAGTTTGAGGCAGCCGGATTTCTTGCAATTGCAGCCACGTCGTTGGCCGATATCTCCGTCGTTAAGCTGGTAAAGCAGAGAACAACAAGTGAGAGGAAGGAGCTACAGACAGATCAGACAAGTGTAGTAGGTAAGCGTACATTCATCCAGGGGAGCTACAGTAATCGATTCGAAAATGCAAAAAAAAAAAAAAAAAAAACTGCGCCAAAGTGTTAAGTACGATATTGCTTAAAATTTTGTAGTGGCTGACTGGGTACACTATTCTTTTGCTCATTTCGGAAAAGAGACCGTCGTCCTACCGTAGTTCCTTCCGTACTGCAACAAATATTCGAAGCTGTTCTTGTAGGTGACAGCTATGAGCGACAACAGCGACCCGGCGACGCCTTCCCTCGTTCACCTGTCTAAGGACGACTTCCGTATCATCGTGACTTGGATGGAAGTTCCTGCGAACTTCCAGGCTATCACTGGTATCCTGCCAAAACAAATGGGGCTACAGCCAAGGATCAAGAAGAAAGACGTTTTCAAAGCTTTGGCGACGCATTTACTGAAGCACACGAGCAATCCTTCTCTTCAAGTCCTCACTGGGCGTAATATGCAACAGCGATGGAGAACCTACATGCAGCGATACTACAAGACGCTCAAAGCGAGCAAGAAAGGGGTAGAGCTGTCCAGGGCCGACAAGCGGAAAGGAATATTGTCAGTTCAAGTAAAATTGGACGTCATGTGTCCCCAATTCGCTCGGATGAAGGTTCTTTTCGGTGACCAGCCAATTGTGAAGCCTTCTGCAACGACTGAGCTCAGTGCTTCGTCTTTTCCGAACCAGGATCAAAAGGACGAATATTTTGGAAACGACTCGGACTCGGACGTTGACTGCAGTGATGTCGGGGAGACGAGTGCTGAGTGTGGAGAAAATGCTCAGGCTGCGTCGGCTGTAGCTGGGACTCAGTCACAGTTGGCGCCAGCGTCTTCTGCTTCGGCCGACAGGTTGACGATGAAGGAGCTACTGGCGCAGGACCCGACTAAAGAGCCAATCGCCTCGGCTCGACAAGAGGAAATGGTATCAGCTCAAGAGCAGCGTTCACCTTCACAGCAGCAGTCGAGCGGAGCAAAGCGTGCGCCATTGAGTTTAAACGGTCCGTCTGAAAACAGCAAGCACCACAAGTATGAAACGAAGCAAAAGAAGCAACGCCATGAAGCGCAACACCTTCTTCCAGCTACGCAGTCGACAAAATATGACTACCGGTATCTGGTGGAGAAGCTAGAGGAAGAGAAGCGTCAATGGAATGAGAAGCTAGAAGTCGAGAAGGCACTGTGGGAAGCCGATTTCGACTTTCGCCAACGAGAACTGGACGAACAGCGTGCCGAACGCGAAGAAGAGAAGCGGCGATGGGATGAAGAACAAAAGGCGAAGAAGTTACAACATGAAGCAGAAGCTGAATATCGCCGACTTGAACTGGAGGACCAGCGTGCCAAACGCAAACACGAACTGTTGTTGGAGCTTCTTCGACAAAACAAGTCAGAGAAGGATATCAACACCTTCATGGGCAAGTTTGGCTCGTACTACTAGCTGTTGAAGGATGAGGTGCGTGGTTTGTTAGAAGGGGAAATTTTTGGAGCCGTGATTCTTTTTCAAGTAGTGTTTATCTCAAGATAACAAGCTCAAATGCTACGTGTGATCCTGCTTTGGTAGCTTATGTATTGTCAATTCCGGCCAAATTGCCGATTTAGCTCGGTTAAACCGAGTTGTTTGACAATATCCAGGTCTATATACCTAGGTGGAGACTTTCTCATCTCCACGATTCTCTCTACCTACGTCCTCGCGAAGGGCTCTATCTGTCCAGCAAACCTTCTGCACTTCGGCTAAGTTGCGGGGGGAGCACCACTCCTTTGCATTTTTCGACGCTTGAGCAGCTTCATGTGTACGGCCTACCGGATGGGCAAAAGAGACTGGTGGTAACTTCGAGTAGAGCTTGCACGTCCTGAACTTCGTCCATGGAGACACACCGTTACGCGCATGCGCAGCTCCTTCAAACCGTTCACCGGACTCGGCGCGTGGCCCTTGATGCGATCGATACATGGTTCTTCTTCGGCGGACTGCAGGTAGAGGGTATGGTCGGGCGGGCGGAACTCCGTGCTCGAATGGGGTGTTTCCATCGTGGCGAATTGCGGATTGACAGGATTGACAGAATGGTAGCAAGGCTCCAAGCCCTCAGGACTGTAGGAAGCTCCGCCTGAAGTCACTTGCACTTCGATATTACATGCAGCTGTGATCAGCCAGCCAAGTTGGAATCACTGTCTTAGACAATGTCTAGGCTAGACAAAAGACCAAGGACCAAGTACAAGCTTACTTGAAGAGCACCTAGCGCATGGCTTCTACTACGTACAAGTAGTACAAGACGGAGCGGACTCTGGTTCAACCAGTGGTTGCGTGTACAGTAGGTCTTCGGCAAAAGAGCGAGTGACGACACGGGCATGGAACAACGCGTATTTGGCTCTGTAGTTCGTCCACGAGCCGATCTTGATGAGGGAGTTGCTGGTGGCGCTACAACTTGCGCGATCTGCTTGCACAGGGAATACCTTTCCTATGTCTGTTTAGCAGGCTTGGTTACCAACCGCTCTTCGAGTAGAACTCGCAATAAATGAAAAATGAAAAGAACAAGATGAATGTTTCCAAAGCACAAAGCCTGAATTGGGTTTCAATTAGCAACGCTAAGCTTGAAGGTGAGCGAGAGTAGCTTGACGCCATAACGGCACTAGGTGTTTACATGGCGCCAGACTTGTCCACGAAAGCAAGAAACTACGCTTAGTAGTCCTCGTCGCCTCCGCCGAACATGTCCATGCCGCCGCCCATGTCGACTTCCTCTTCCTCCTCAACGGCCTCCTCCTTCTTGGCCTCGGTGGCAGCAGCGGCGCCGCCAGCAGGGGCAGCGACGGCGAAAGCCGACGGGTCAGCCAGGAAGGCCTTGAAGGGCTCAGCCTTCTCGAACGAGAACTCCTCGCACTCCACAGCAACAGCCACCAGGTCCTTGAAGGCGTTGGCGATCGAGTGGGGGATCGAGGCGAGCGTAGGCAGGCCCAGCTCGAGCGACACAGCGGCCACGTTGCGCAGACCAGCCACGAACTTGGCGCAGAGGTCGGCCTCCGTCAGGTCCAGCACGGCAGGGTCGAAGATCGAACCGTTGTCGTACACCTGCTCGATCACCAGACCGTACGAGAACGGCTTGATGTCCAGCTTCTGCAGCAGAGCAGCCTCGGAGTTACCGACCTTCTCGCCCTTCTTGGTCAGCAGCACCTCCGTCACGATCTCAATCTGACCCTTCTGAATCTTGGTAGCGATCTGCAGGGCCTGGAAGAACGACGTCTGACCGGGGTCAGCACCCGTGGGTCCAGGGGGCACGATGACGTCCACCGGGGCGATGGAGCCGACACGGGCGGGGGCAGGCACACGGTTGGACTCGAGCACCTCACGGATCTCAGCCAGGTCGTCGTTCGTGAAAACGAAACCAACGTTGCCCTTAAGCAGAGGGATGAACTGCTCAAGCGGGTGGCCCGGGTTCTTCTTGACGAAGCTGTTGAACACCTTACGCATCAGCGTGTTCTTGCCCATGAGCACCTCACCGCGGCCACGGAGGACAAGACGGATCTGCTGCATCTGAGCCGAACCGACATTGTCCACACCGACGAGGAAGATCTTGGTGTAGTTCTCGAGCAGAGACTCGAGCTTCTCGAAGTATTCGAGCTTACGTTCCTGAGAGAGACCCATGGCGAAGAGAAACGCAGTGCTTTAACCACTTAAGGAGACTTGCGCTTGGATTTTGGAAGTAAATAGCGATGGCCCATTGCAAGCAGTTGAAAAAGGGCTAAAGCTCTGGCTTCCACCAGTTTTACTCAGCAGCTCTTTTAATGGAATAATCATGTTGAAGCTTCCACGCAACTTTCTCCGCATCTTAGTAACTGTAAGGAAAACTTAATACGATGATATCATTGGTGTATTTTCCGATCCAAAGCTTCTCTCCTTTTTTTTTTTTTTTTTAGCGTACCTACGTAAAGGTACACGTAGCCATATTAGTGTGCACCACATTACAGACACCTTCCTTACTTAAATCAAGGTGTAAAGCATTCAACACGCCATTAGTTGCTATTCCCCCTCCTCTGCGCATTTCTCCTTCTGATCCTTGTGCAGCCATGTCAGAGGCACTTGCAAGCCGTGTAGTGCTGTATGTGCACGAGTTGCTGCACTCTCCTACAGCGGACGAGATCATGGTGCATGCGCATAAGCTGTTTGCGAGAATGGGCTTCCCGGAACCGTATCCGGATGCCGAACGTCTGGCCATTGCGCTGCTCACTGGAGTCTTCACGCTGTTGGCTTACTTTGTGCTGTTCGGTAAGCGCCACCGCAGACGGAGAAAAGCATTGCAGCAGGATCTGGACAGAGCCTACCAGAAGGTGCAGGAACTGCAGGACCGAATGGCTCAGATGGAGCTGGAGGAACGTGAGGAGCCTCCTAAGGAACAGATCCGCATCTGGATGGACGGAGCCTTCGATATGATGCACTATGGACACATGAACGCCTTCCGCCAAGCCCGTTCACTCGGCACGTACCTTGTTGTTGGTGTTAACGACGATGAATCCATTACCGCCTGCAAGGGAGCACCCCCAGTGCTTAACAATGAAGAACGTATCGCCTCGGTGGAAGGTTGCAAGTTCGTGGATGAAGTGGAGCCCCATTGCCCATACATCATGAACGAGGAGTACTTGCAGCGTATGATCAAGAAACACCGCATCGACTATGTGGTCCACGGAGACGACCCGTGCATTGTCGATGGCAAGGACGTGTACGAATCGGCACAGAAGCTCGGCAAGTACAGAACCATCCCGCGGACGGAAGGTGTGTCTACGAGTGACATTCTTGGACGTATGCTGGTCATGCACAAGACCCACCACACGCACGACCACTTTGCTGCCAACGGACAATTGTCGTCGCAGATGCTGCGAGACAAGAAGGCCAAGGAGCGACCGTCCAAGTTCCTCACGACGAACCGTATGCTGCGCCTGTTCTCGGTTGGTAACCACGAACCGCTGAAGACGGACAAGATCGTGTACATTGATGGCGCGTTTGACATGTTCCACGCTGGCCATGTCGAGATTCTGCGACTTGCCAAGGCACAAGGCTCGTACTTGATCGTGGGTGTGCACAACGACAGCGTGGTGAACGCCCACCGTGGCCTGAACTACCCGATTATGAACCTGCACGAGCGAGTTCTCAGCGTGCTTGGCTGCAAGTACGTGGATGACGTGCTGATCGACGCCCCGTGGCAAGTGACACCCGAGATGATTGCGTCGCTGAACATTTCCGTGGTTGTGCACGGAACGCACCGCGACCAGCACCACCTGCCTGAGTTCTCGCTTGAGGAGCACTACGAGCACGCGCGCAAGGCCGGCATTTTCCAGTTGATCCAGAGCCCCAACAAGTTGGACGTGAACGACATTGTGGCACGTATCAACGACAACCGCGAGCGTTTCGAGAAGAAGTTCGTGAGCAAGATGAAGTCCGAGGAAGAGTACTACGCAGACCGTTACGGCAAGAACAAGAACTAGGAACAACAACCGGCATAGGCTAGCTAGTTGGTAGTACACTGGATTGACACGCTCTCGTAGCTCGTAAGCTTAGTTGACTTCATGTACCGTTACGCCACGTCAGAATCCGTCTTCATTTTGCCGACAAAAGATCGTTTTGCCATTTTGGAATTTCGTTCATGCTGGGACGTACGTGCTGCTCAATCTCCCTCCACTCGTGGCTCTCTCTAATGCTCTGTGTGTGCTGATGATCTAGGTATCGTACGCCTGCATCGGTCGGTTCGCGCGTTTCCTCGCCAGCAGCTTGCATCTCTCCTCCGCAGTGGGAGCTCTTTTACCCATCCTGCTCGTCTACAGTCCACTCCTCGCTCCTTAGCGCTTCTGTCGCTCTCTGCTCTCGCATTATCTTCTGCTTTCTGCGCACCAAAGCTGCCAATGGAGTCCGCTGACGCTGTAAAAGCCGAAGAACTGTACAATGACAACGCCTTCGACCGGCGTGAGCTGCTCAATAAGCTCAAGGAGATGCACGCAGCTCACCCGGAAGACGTGGGCGTGATCTGGCGTTTAACTCGCGCTGCTTATGACGTCTCCAATCTCAAAGCGACAAGTGCAGACGAGAAGAAGGAGCTCACATACTACGCACGCGACGTCATTCAGAAGGGCTTGGATCTTACCAAGGATGTGGCTCAAGTACACAATTGGTACGGCATCATCTTGTCGTCCATTGGCGACTACGAAGGCTCCAAAGTCTCAATTGCCAATTCGTACGTGATCAAGAGCCACTGGGAGAAAGCGGTGGAGCTCAACCCGTCCAACCCGACACCTTATTATCTGCTGGGCCGTTGGTGCATTGCCATTGCCGACCTGTCGTGGCTGGAACGCAAAGCAGCAGCTGTGCTATTCGGCACGCCGCCGGAGTCTTCGTATGATGAAGCCTTGAGTTTCCTGCTTAAATCGGAGGAGCTCGCTCCAGACTCTTGGAAGAAGCGATCGTTGCTCATTGCCCAGGTCTACCAGAAGAAGAAGGAATACGCAACCGCTAAGGAGTGGGTGAACAAGGCGTTGGCGATCTCCATTGGAGCTGAGGAGGACGAGATCGCCCATGAAGAGGCACAGGCGTTGCTGACGAAGCTGTAGGCAATAATGGAGACCTATCTACCAGCCCTAGCACAGGTAGTTGGCCAGCATTTGTTGGTCAAGTGATGATGCGACGTGGGTGAACTGTGTCGCAATGCATGCATAAAGGCATTTGTACCCAGCTCAATCAGTGCCGTTAATGTCGTTTGCATTTCTCTTCGTCCCTCCATCACTCACTCCAGTGAATTTATTGCTCTCTAATGTCTGCTTCCAAGACGCCAATGGTGTCTGCTGAAGCTCTGCAGGTGGATGAACTCAACAATGACATCACGTTCGACCGTCGAGAGCTGCTGAATAAACTCAAGGAGATGCACGCAGCTCACCCAGAAGATATTGGCGTGATCTGGCGTTTGACTCGTGCTTGTTATGACGTTTCTAACCTCAAAGCAACCAGTGACAATGAGAAGAAGAACCTCATCTACGACGCGCACGACATCATCAAGAAAGCCCTGGATCTCACACAGGACAACGCTGAAGTGCACAATTGGTAAGACAGTTAAAACCCACATTTCAAACACTAATACTGACGATATGGAGACAGGTACGGCATCATCCTGTCTTCTATCGGGGACTACGAAGGCACCAAAGTAGCGATCTCCAACTCGTACGTGATCAAGAAGCATTGGGAGACAGCAATTGAGCTCGACCCGTCCAACTCCATGACGTCTTATCTGCTCGGTCGCTGGTGCATCGCCATTGCCGACTTAACGTGGCTGGAACGTAAAGCTGCGGCTCTTCTCTTCGGCAAACCGCCCGAGTCCTCATACAACGAAGCGTTGAAGTTCCTCCTGAAGGCAGATGAAGTAGCCGTCGAAGCGTGGAAGGAGCGTCAATTGACCATTGCACAAGTCTATTACAAGAAGAAGGACTATCCTGCAGCCAGAGCGTGGGTTCACAAGGCTCTGGCACTGCCCATAGGCCTCGAGGAGGACGAGATCTCGCACGAGAAGGCCCAAGCGCTGCTCAAGAAGCTGTAGAAGTAGCAATACATTCACTCTTTACATTCACTCTCGATCTACGATTCCTCTTGTCTTGAAAATTACAAAACTGCATGGAGTGGAATCTTCTGCCCGTAATAAAAGAAATGATTGGTGGAAATGTTTTCTTTATATCCAATCATAGAAGGGGGAGCAGCCGGGTGGTTATTAGACTGACTATTGCAGGAAGCCAAAGGCGCGAGACGTCCAAGTCCTGCGCAGCCCCCAGCCTCTCGTCGCTTCTGCCCTGCTCCAGCGGGGGCTACTGCGTCCGCACACGCCTCTGCTCATTGAGAACCCTTTGAAGTCTTGTACCTCCCCCCCCCGCGTGTTTGTGACGCTAGAGACGTCACTGGATTGGAATCTTCACGATGGCGATCACTTCGGACGAGGTGAATTTCCTCGTCTACCGGTACCTGCAGGAGTCGGGATTCCTGCACTCGGCCTTCACCTTCGCGTACGAGAGTCAGCTGGCTAAATCCAGTGTCATTAACACGGAGCTGCCGCCCGGAGCGCTCGTGTCTTTTATGCAGAAGGGTCTGCAGTATGTCGGGATCGAAGCGCACATTAATGAGGTGTGTCCAGCTGTAATTTCCCCCTTGACTACATGGAGGGAGAAGTGCTGACTATGTGAACTGGTTTTTGCTGGCTGCCAGGACGGAACGGAGCGCGAGTGTGACGGCGACTTCTCGCTATTGAGTCCGCACATTTGCCGCGTGGCGCAATCTGCCTCCAGTAGTGCCAGGTCATTCAAGGCTTCCAATAAACGAAAGCGGAAGGGAGATGGATCTCCAGACGCTGTGGACGGTACGAAAGGTAGGGAATCGGAACTGGGTGATTTTGATAATTTTTATTATTAATGTTGTTTTCCTGTTGTTAGAAATGAACGGAGTGGATAAACTTGACAAGGAAGCGCTGGTACTGTTGAATGGACACGAGAAGGAAGTGTACGCGTGCTCGTGGAACCCTGTGAAGAACATCCTGGTCTCCGGATCCAGCGACTCCACTGCGCGGGTCTGGTCTTTGCCGAACAAAGTGGAAGACAGCAAGGCGGTGATCCCTAAAGTACTGAATCACGGGACAGGACCGCACAAGGATGTCACGACCCTCGAGTGGAACGTACGTGCTTATTTTGGGAGATGGACGGATGGATCAATGGACACTTTGACCTGACGGCATGTTGTTTTTATTGTTTAATTGCAGCATGACGGATCGTTACTGGCGTCTGGAACTTATAACGGCAAGACACGGATCTGGGATGCAGAAGGCGAGATGAAGCATATTTTCCAGTACCACAATGGACCAGTGTTTGCTACGCGGTGGAGTAAAACCAGCTTGTTCCTGCTCAGTGCTAGCTTCGACAAGACTGTTGTTGTTTGGGATGCTACGACTGAAACGAAAACGCAACAACTGAAGCTGCATGATGACCCGATCTTGGACGCATCGTGGAAGGATGACTCTACTTTTGCTACATGTTCATCGGATATGAGCATCTGTGTTGCTCGTGTGGGGGAAACGAAAGCCGATGTCGTACTGCGAGGACATAAGGATGCGATTAACTCGGTCAAGTGGGATCCGTCTGGTCGGTATTTAGCGTCATGCTCGGACGACTACACGGTGAAAATCTGGGACCCTTCGAAGGTTACTGACAAGAAGGATCGTAGCGCCATGGACGTTGAGAATAGCGACAACAAGACGGACGCGGATCCTGATGCAGCAAGCTCAGAGGCTCTGGTATACACTCTTAAAGAGCACAAGAAGGAAGTGTACACGTTCCGCTGGAGCTGTACTGGCCCAGGCACATTGCTCCCGGATCAGCCGCTGACATTAGCCAGTGCATCCTTCGACGGCACTGTGAAACTTTGGGACGCCGAGTCAGGCTCCTGTAGGAGAACATTTGATCACCAGTACGTGGCTTGTGGTGTGTACCCGAGAGTATCGATCGAAGCGTTCTAACACCTCATTGCTGTTTTGTTGATGCTGCAGATATCCAGTATATGGTGTTGCGTTTAGCCCAGATGGGGAGTACTTGGCTAGTGGAACAGTAGGGGGAATGGTCAACGTCTGGTCACTAAAGGTGCGTCGGACTTGTGTCGTCCGTCTACTAGCTTTATTGTCGAGACTAACCTGCCACAATGCTATTGCGCAGGATGGGTCCTTGGTGAAGACGTATCATGCAAATGGTGATATCTACGAGGTCAACTGGAACAAGCAGGGCGACCAGATCGCGGCATGCGTGTCCAGCGGTGACGTCGCAATTATCAATTTTCGATTGTAGTATTTACCCAGGAAACACATGCGAACTGGCAAGGGCCTCTCTTGGTGCGGAGGTTCCCAGCTGCAACGCCCGACGTCCGACTCATAAGGACTAGAGCATACACTCCGTTCAACCCCCACCTTCCACCTTCGTGTTTGTAGTAATAATCTTGAACGCACTGTTTGTAGCACGGTACGGGCCCACGTGCATCACGCTGATACTTTTCCCATCTCTCCAGCTCTGAAGAAGACTGTGCAGAGCTGATAGACTCCAGCTCTTCTTCATATCTCGCAACCTCCTTTGTATCTCTTGCAGTGCCAAAAAGATTGCACTGCCGCTTAGACTCGACAAAGGCGCCTTGACATCCCTTGCTGCTACACATCAGTCCATCGAAATACCAGTCGTCCATTGTAGCAGTTTAACACCGAGTGCATTCACAGTCAAAGAAGTACGAGTCCTTCAGATCCGATCGTCTTGACGTTGTAGACTGAAGCAGCTCAATATACGAGACCGTGAGTTCTTGGCCCTCTTGGACGTCCTTCACGACGTGAACCTGCGTCCCTTAAAGCTCACAACGCAGTTTGGATCGCAGTCGTGATTGAACAGTGCTCCATGGGGGAACAATCCGATGCCAACTGCCTCGTTAGTCACGTCGTTCTCCAACGAAAACGCGTTGCAGTTGACCCGTCCGAAAAGCTTCAGTATCTCTTCTTCCAAGTCGTTCCGGAGAGTTTCAAAGCTCGGAGTCTGTAGATATTTGTCTCCTTTATATCAAAAACAGCAGCACTAACTGTGCCATTTCTTGGAATTGCTGACGTTTAACTGTCGTGTGGTCTTCTAAATGATGGCGCAGCTTCAGCACGCTGTTCTTCTCTTCCTGATCGGCTCCAGAGCCCAGAAAAAGCTTGAAAGCTAGACGACTAACTAGTAAAACTGTAGGTGTAGTCTTAGCGGCTGGAACGGAGCGCCAAGCCGAGCATTCACGACGATGTTGAGCCCAATCAAGCTGCTGACACTTTCGGGAACAATACCGAGCTATACGGCATCCTGAACAGCAAGAGAGAGAGAGAGAGAGAGAGAGAGCGACTTGGAGCGTAAAACACCGGCCACATGGAGATACGGACACGCCGCATACAGCAGACGTGCGTAGGACGCATGAACCGGCCTGTAGAGCGACGGAGGCGACGGCGCATCGGCCTTTGCCGATCGTCCAGCAACTCCCTGGTACATTTTTTGAGTGGCATTGTAACGAGGTTTTATGTCACTCAAACGGGTAGCGTTATTGTTTTTTTACAAGGACGTTCTGTCCACATTGCCAACAAGAGGAGGGCGACACAGCTGTCCAGGATGCGATATGATTGGTCAAAAAAAAAAATCACGGTGAGAACACACCGTAAAATTCACGGTGAGATCTAACCGTAGAATTGTAAAAATTCTTTTTTTTAGTGTTGCATTCTGCCCGTGTGCTGCCCCCGGTAGCAGCCTTGCATCCTAATCGCGTTCACACGCCGCAGGGCGAGGCCATCTATGCTTGCACCGAACGCCGGGTTCTGCCTCGCGTCGTGTACAGCGCGGCACGCTCGGTGGATTCTCACCGCATGAAGATGGACAGTTGGAGGACGTAATAACATTGAATTGTGATAATTCATTTTCCTACCGTTGTATTCTGCCCGCGCGCGGCCAGCGCTAGCTACTTTGCCTTCCAACTGCGTTCACACGCTGCAGGGCGAGGCCATCGATGCTTGCGCCAAACGCCAGGCACTGGCTCGCGTCGTGTGCAGAGCGGCACGATCGGTGGATTCTCACCGTAAGGTTATTCATCCATAAAATTTAGGATAGCGAAGGGGTCCTCCTGAGTGTCATATATGATTGGTTGAAATTGTCATTGTCGAGTTGGTTCCTAGGCTTGCGTGTGCGCATGATCAGCTTCGACACCTTCTCGGGGCCGCGCGCACGTGTACGCGAGGCGGATCTGGACTCTAAAGGGCTCCTTGTACTGGCAGAACGGCCTGAACCTGTGCCGGAATTGTTTCCGCCTCCAACGGACTCGCCCGAGGCCTCAGACGAAAGTTCGGACGAGTTTTACGAGAGTCAGGAGGATGATATTGACAATGGCGACTTGTTCCACGAACATGATGACACGGCCGACGTAGAGGAGGTTACACCGGATCAGGGCACTAAAAAGGAGCCCAGTGGTGGTCGTATTAGACAGCTTGTGGAGCTGCTGACGCTGCAGAGTCACAATGTCGGAGACGCCAAGTCTGCACTAGTGAACAAGCTACTGGGTGTTGTAAAAGTGCACGAATTATTACTGAGCAGAGCCACAGAGGAACAGATTGCGAATGCGGCGAATGACGCAATTACAGACGAAATTGTGGCGTCGGTGGACCAGGAGGAGCGACGCAGGAGCGAAATTGCGCAGCCGATCGCGACTTCAACGTCAACACTGTTCGATCCTGGACACTTGAGTCCGTTCCGAGTGCTGGAGCTGGTGGACGTGCTGGATTCTACGACTGGTGGAATGGTCAAGATGGTATTGACTAAAGTGAGACAGAGAGCTCCGTTGAATGCCAGGATGGTGCGGGATAACGAACTGGAGC
This sequence comes from Phytophthora citrophthora, assembly GCA_031305395.1. Classification (NCBI taxonomy): domain Eukaryota; phylum Oomycota; class Peronosporomycetes; order Peronosporales; family Peronosporaceae; genus Phytophthora; species Phytophthora citrophthora. Next base: position 521,101 of record JASMQC010000035.1, read on the forward strand.
GAGATGTTGAGTTTTGCAGCTTCTGTTCGGCTTATGGAGACCACACAGCTGCACAACATAGGTGTCGGCTGTGCGGAGTTGCTGGACACCATCGTAGTCGAAGTTGCCCGAATCAAGCAGCCACAGCGAATGATTCTGACCCGAACTCACAAGCGGATTCTGCTGTTCGGACAGTGGGTACTACTAGTATCGATCAAAAGTTTTGCACGTTATGTAACGCTTGGGGGATGCATGTTACGGAGCGACATCGCTGTCGGACATGCGGAGCTCATGGTGCTCACCGAAGTCAAAGATGCACAGCAGCTTCGTCAGGTTCTCTTGTGCCGTGGATGGGATCGCCGGCGGATTTACGGAAGGGACGCAAGTTCTGCTCACACTGCAATGCGTGGCGACCACATGCATCCGATGAGCATCGGTGTCGATTATGTGGCATGGTTGGAGACCACGGGAGCAAGAAGTGTCCTCGTCGAACGAGGGGGTCGTCCTCCAGTCCGAACAGTGCGCACCACGGAGATGATACGTCGCCAGCAATGTCGCCGGGTAAGGCCACTGCGTTCTGCTCGTTTTGTCGAAGAAAGGCAGCACATGCCACGAATGAACACGTTTGTAGGGTCTGTCGGGCTGTGGGATTGCATCGGTCCGACGGATGCCCTCAGCGTAGCAGTAGTAACACTGTGCTGTCATATTCAGTGGATGCAGCGTCTAAGGTTCGAGATCGTGTACTAGAGAAAATTCCTCAAGTGCTGCCACCTCCAGCAGCATCTCTTGTGTGGCGCAGTCTCGACAAAGTGGGTGACGCAGATCTCATTTTGCGCAAGACATTGCAGCGGATAGGTGTCTGGGGCGGTGGGTCTCAGACACCTATTACAACGCCTTATGCCCCTCCCAGCGTTAGCTCCGGTGGAGCTGAAACATCTTCAGATGGAACTGCTATTGGTGACCATGACTGTGAGGTAGTTCACCGGTATCCCCCTGAGCTGGAGTCTCCCCCGCGATTGTCATCATCCAGTAATTCGTCTGTTCCGTTGGCTCTAAATGACGGACAGTCCAGCGGTGTGTATGTGCTTTCCTATGCTGAAGGAAGCTCTGTGGTACCAGCACGTATTCTCAAGTACATGCGACTTCTGATGCATCACGAAGTTTCAACGAATGCGTTTTCAGTGGTGGTTCGGTTTGATCCACGACCGTCGCACTGGGAATTGATGAAACCTGGAATGGTGTCACCTCGGTCGCTGCCTTCGAGCCCCACTTTGAGCCATCAACTACAGAAGCGGATGTCACACTACACGTTGCAAACGTTGCTGGGGGCGCGTGACAAATTGCGCGAACTCGAAGTTGCACAATGCAAACTTCAGCTCCGATTAAAGCAACAAGAGCAGATTCAGACCCAATTTCGAGCTTAAGAGAAGCAAAGTGCTTTCTCCCAAGCCAATAAGGTGCAAGTAGTAGACGTGTAGTAGTGCATTGTAAGTATGACCATTTTGAAACATTACCATGTCTGACGTTGTTTACACTTTGACGTAGTTTAAACGGAACCGACCAAACTCTTTCCACGGCCCAGCAGAAACAGGTTGTTGCTCTGCATAGTAGGCATTCACTGCTTCTCGTTTGTCTCGCAACGTCATCTCGCCCACATAAAGCGCTTCCTCCGGTGTAAAACTAACACGGCTCGATAGTATATCGCCACTTATGCAAAGTCGACCGTCATGCCAGCACTCAATTTCCATACGCACGTGGTAAGATGGACCGTTCCCACGTATACACCAGTTAAACAGTTCTAAGCAGACCACAAGGAGGCCGGGTTCCTCCACTTTTACTTCGCCAATGTAATCGCCATACGTTCCTGCGTCGAGTCCAGTTGCGAAACCGTTCGGGAACTGAGAGAAAAGACGATCTTTGCCATCCAGCACTAAACGCATACAGTCCAGAGGTCCTGCAACGCCCTGAGTGGATCGCATGTACAGAATGCGCTCTCGCACATTAATGGCAACTTCGACACGTGCCAATTGCGAGATGATCTCCAGCATCGTAAAGAGTGAAATCGATTCGTCGTCATTGTCAATGCTACTGACTCGGCCAGAATCGAGAATATCCACGTCCACGGCATTTTCACTGGGCTGCCACACAGCTTCATCCACATCCAGTAGCCACTCTGCATTCCAGTCATACTCTACAGGGTTTTGTGGAGGGTGGGCACTGACGAAATCCAAACCAGTCTGCCTCTTTACCAGTTTGTGCGACGCATCCGAATTTAATCTCTTGCTGATGTACATCTCGCGCATCTGGGCAACAAAAGCATTCCAGCCGGCAAAGCTTTGGCCACTCAGAATTTTCCGTACCTGTGGACGCCAAGCGTGAAAGTACTCGTACGAGTACACAGTAGCAATGACCTCCTCAGCTGCATTCGATAGATTAACCAGTGTCGTCTGGGCGAAAACCTGAGCTTCCAGACGTGTCTGTAGCTCCTGGATAAACAGCACGAAGCACTGGCGTAGTGCATACTTGTCCTCTACTGTAGAGGCATGCTTGAGGAAGAATCCATGCATCCATTGTCGAGTCTCCATCGAAAACAACCATAATGTTGACTCTGCTAATGCACGGAGGAGCGTCTCCAGCCCGCGTGGCAACACTGCTGGAGTTCTGTTACCACTTTGTTTACCACGAACAAATGGCCCCCCTGAGCCTGCTCTTGCTTGGTTGAGCAGCAATTTCGAGAAACAGTTGAGTCTGCTGACCTTTAGGGAAGAGCCTTCCAGCGATCCCAGTAAACTATCATTGACTCCGTGCACTAGTTCGTCTACAAACGAAGCATAGACACTGAGAGGAGCCCATCGAAGGAATGAGTACACCAATGCTAAGTTCCTGGACACCGATACAGCTGAAACATTCTTGTATTCCCAGCGTAACTTGTCCTCCAGCAGGTCTGGAATCCGCCCTGCTTCCATCCGCCGTGGAGGTGGAGTCGGTGAGCGCTGACGTTTTGCTTGGTGCATTTTGCTGTACAAAGGTGCGGGTCTAGCCTCCATCACAGACCCCCAGTCCGAACGTGACTGAGAGTATCCGCCATCATCGTAGCTATTTACTGGCGATTCTCCGTGATGCGATATCTCTTCATACAGCGATACACCGCCACCCTCCATGTACATACTCTGATACTGGTCTGTCGGAGCTCGACGATAGGAAATTACAGTAAACTCCGGTGATGATTCAACGTGCAGGACTCGATAAAGCTGCTTGACGGAGTCTTTGCTGTCGAAGTTGATAAAGTTGTCATCCTTATCCACACCACAGAGTTGCACAACATAAGCCTGAAGTACATGCTTCATCAATCTCTGGGCTTTGTTCGCCCCACTCTCCCAGTCGTAGTACCATTTCGAGTACGACCTGCTATTGAGATGGAACACGAGCGATTTGTCGTCGTTAGTTGAGTCAGTGCTGATGGACGCCACGAGTCTGGATGGTTTATCCAGAATCCCTCCCACCCACAGACCGTCCGGATTGGTCTCACTCTGAGTGGTAGCATCAATTTTATCCACCTCTACACACTCCCCCGGCCGGAGACTCACGTCGCTCACGGACTCGAAGCGAGCGAACAGACGTATCAGTGAGACGTCTGCAGGTGGATGATTTTCTTCACTGGGAGGCGCGAGGTTTACACGGACACTGAGAGATGTGCCACAGTAGCTGCGGCCGATATGTTCGGGGCAGCAGTGTGGGAAGCAGCGTAGGATCTTGAGACCTTTGGTACGGTTGCTCCTGTAAAAAAAATAGCTGGCAGTCAGACATGCTACAAGAGAAGGAAGAGATGGTGGAACACCTACCGTTTGTACTCGGTGTGGAAGAGCTGCTCGTGACTGCATTCGAGGTGAAAAAAGGAGGACGACGTCACCTGGACGCGCTGCATTCTTGAAGACTTTCTCGATAAGAGACTCTTGGCAAAAACGTTTTTTTTTTTTTATGAAAAGTGTTTTGTTTTTCAAAAAGCAGAAATTAAAGTTTAAACCGCTCTGACAGGATTCTTACGTTTGGTCATCACTGCTTCGTACTTTCTTTGTGCGTCGCGTAGGCGAGCTGGTACCGAATGAAGACAGATCGACAGGACATATAGATGAATCGTGGTCTCTTCTTGGACAGGACATAGTTCCTTTATACAATAATATTCTTTGACCTGCTGTATCACAAGCATCGGATGGCGGCGCGGGCGGCCTGCACGGACGCGAGAGAAACGCGTACTACGGCAAAACACGATGTTGCAGAGATACCTTGCAGCCTCCGCTGCGCTTACAGGATCTCGATGGTGTAGAATTCGTAGCCCGGCTAGTAGCCAGCGTGTTAAAATGAATACAAAGACAACTTGTTGGCAGCTCACAAACAGTGTATTGATGATCTTCTATTCCTAATTGCCCTACTCTAGACGTGCTCAGTCTGAGGCAAATGAGGAAGTGAGCTCGTCTTCGCGGCGGCCTCACTCCTTGCCTCTTGTCGCCATCGCACTATGGATGGCAGGTAGCTATCTGCCTTGATTTCCAGATCGCAGATGTCACTCTGAACACCCTTAGTACTTGCTAACAATAAAAAATAAATAGTAAAAAGGTTTTCGTCTCACTATTTAACTGGCAGACAGGGCGTGCCTGTCGGCTCAGCAGCGAGGGCACGTGTTCCGCGCCGCACCGTTCAACACAGCGGATACTCACGCTATGCACTGATGCATGTGATCCACTGAGTTATTCCACCTAAATCATGCTTCAAGCTGGACTGTGCATCTCGTTCCCTGTATACAATGAGACCATGCCTAAAACGCTGGAACGTCGGCTGCTGGGAGATTTTAAAGCGCCAAACAGATGACTTGCGGAGGAAACAGTAGCTGGATCCGGCTACTCGATGAAAGTGAGCAATGACCCGCTGCAATACGATCTCTACAAGTGTTTATGTTAACGGACATCTTCCTGGACATGGTTATTTCATGTTGGTGGACCGACTACACTGCTAACTGCGGTGAACTAAGGTTCGACAACGAAAGATCGCTACATCGACGGATAATGCGGGCTCTAAAGCCAACACGACAAGCGGAGCTAGTGAGACTTCTACGACGCGAGTTCTACGGTCAAGACGACCAACTTGTTCGGAGGCCAGTGGCCGAGTGGTCGCAACCACAGCAAATGAAGATGAGATCCCGGCCCAACCGACAGTTTCGGTTGGTGTCGTTGAAAGTGGGACATGCGGTCTCAACCAACCAAGAAAGCAGGGTCGAGCAGCAGGAGTAAAGCGTGGAACAGCGGCAACACACCGAACTGCACGGCAGCAAGCTAATGGGCAGGACGCAAGGAATGATGGACAGTGACGAATGGAGTACCGAACAGTAGCCGCCCCACCGTACCGCAGCCGATCTTCCCGATCGTGACTGCGTCTAAAGTGACGAGTAAATAAGTTTTCCTTTTCGAAGCCAACGACAAGATGCACAACGGAAGCAGAACGCCAAGGAACTTCCAAACTCGCGACCACCAGTACCGGGTAGATCCGCCTATAACCTGAGAGTTCGAGTTTTCACTTTCGATTTGACGAGCTCCAGCTCACCCCCCCCCCCCCCCCCCCCCCTCCTTCAATGCCATCATAATCAAGCGCATCACCGTCATCACTAAACGCGACTACGGGAACCGCGAGTGAAGACATCGGCAAATCGACCCCATCACGCGGCGAGCGTCTTCCGGTCATGGCGAGCACTTAGCCCATCATCGAAGTTGTCGCACAAGTGGACTGTCCACCCTCGGCATCACCATCAACTCACGCGAGCTTACACCTGTCTAAACAGACAGAACCAGGGCGACGGTCACACCAACAACAAAACGTCCGACAACAAGAGGAAAGGCGGCAAGATCAGTGTCAACTGGGTCCAAAGCAGTGGGCAAGAAGCAGCACAAAACGCGCGCATTGCCATAACCTCCGCCGTCTCCGCTTGCGATGGCGCCCGCTCTTAAGAAGTCCAAAACAGCTTGTTCATTGATTATATGACTGGCAAAGCAACAGCACGAACCACTTGCACCAATTCCGCTGTCACCATAGGCAAACAGACAGAACACATAGACCTGCTTCTGGATGAAGATGTCCTTCCATCTGATGCCGACTGCATGCAATCACCACTGTCGCATGTTCGCCCAGCACTGCGTGACGGACGTCGCGGATTAAACATAGATGAGTTCATGAGCGAATTTAACGCGACGAAGACCAGCCACCCCAGTGGACTCTGCAATACAATCTCAACTAGCGTCACTACAAGCTTTGGTCCAGGAAATGCGTCCTCGAGTTCCATCGACACAAACGTTGGCAAATGGTGCGCCCCTAGCCAGTACACCCGCGATTACTACTACTGCGTCGTGGACCTTGCCAGCCGGCCGAAGCGGGACTCTACCGCTGCAACAATTTGTGGAACTGCATGCGTCGAGCTTCGCCGCACCGGCCCGCAGGATTAAAGGCGAGTACTAGGCAACACCAGCACATTTACTTATAGCTCATCGCATATTTCGGTGGTTTGCTACTATAGAAAGTTGTAGAACTCGTGGAATGCAATGACTTGGATTGACGCGTGCCAGACGCGTTTCAGCCTCCACCGAGGGCCTCCTCAGCGGCTTAGCTATCTACAAGTGAGAACCACCGCTGGTTCCTGTAACCTACTATAATACCTAGATCCCTTCTAGAACATCCTATATGCCCTATGATGGGCTACTACTATGGCGTCGTAACTTATGCATCCTTATGCACTTCTAACAGCTACGGGAGAAGGCAGGATCGCCTCGCCTATGTCCTGTCTACTAATGTTCCGCGAGATGCGGTCCGTCTGCTTCCTAACACCTCCTGCTGTCCTGATGGCTATCTACAGCGTCCAACTCGGCTCGCGTGGCCTAAAGGGCATGCACTTCCGCAGACTGTGCGAGCGCCAGCTCCTGGAGCTCGGGTCTAGTAACGTCAATTATAACGCCGGCTTTAGCGCAGGTGCAGCAGTGTCGCGCACCAATCCACACTGCGACCATTACGAACATCTTATTGATGCAATTCAAGGATTGGATGAGTTTGGGCACTGTGTGTGGTACGAGCATGTACAGACTCTTACATCACGACTTCGTCAGTTTGTACTAGACATCTACGTCGTGGTCCAGTGCAACGCGCCTGCACGTGCCACACTCACGTTTTTGTTTTCACGTACCAGTTCATGGGCACAGCACTTGGTCATTTAATGAACGATTCGCCTTTCTGGTGGCGAAATTACCATCGGGCTACGCAAACGATCGAATTCAACTCGATCGTGTGGTCCATGGTCTTAAATGTTCTAGTGCTACAAGCTACGCGTAGAGAACGCAATAACCCACCGTCTAATCTACCACGAACCTCCGACCGCCGCACTCCAACACAGAGCGCGCGGGCAACGTCCGGAGCATACCCACCACAGATGGCACCTGCTATCCGATAGCTAATCCCGCGCAACAACAGTGACCTTGAGCCCTGTCTACGGTTCCTTGCCGGGGGATGCGCTACGGTGGGACTACTGAAAGGTGTGGCAACGAGCACCGCACTCATACATGAGACGACCCACTCCCCCAGAAACTTCAACAAGTCATTGCCGATCACTACCGCCTCCCACCGCCGCAGCCAGAATAGTTCAGTGCGCAATTGATGGGGCCGTGAGTCTAGCCGTCCAATAGACTTTCTGAATTCGAGTCTAACATCATCAATACATACATAGCCTAATTCTTACACCATGGTGTTAGCTAATGGACGTATCTTACCCCATCCCTTTCATAGCGCTATAGTGGTACCACAGCCAATCCTTTCGCCGTCTACTGTGCCAAACTCTGTGCAAACAACCGATACACCCACTCGACATTATCGTTCATCACCATCGGTATCCGACCTTGCATTAAACATTGCAGACCAAAGACGACAAGCGACAGATTGGGAACGCTTGCGCATGGATCACATTAATACCGCACTTTCGAGCGTAGGCCTCAAACTGCCTCATTTACCCTTCCCCTCTACCGTACGTACATATTCCGGCACGAACTATCTACTCAACAACCCCCTAATAGCGGTGCTTTCTGAATTTGTACGTCGCACCCGCGTTCCTCCCATGGGTCCGTTGAGCCAATACGGTTTCAAACGTCCAACGACTATCGGCCTAATAAAGCTATCGATCCTGACGGCATTTCGAACTTATGCGGATAGTATGCGCATTTAGATGAAGTGTTAGACATTACGTCTGAAGGCTTCAGGATACATTTAACCAGGCCTCTCCCGCACCAATGTGCACCACCTAAGAACCATAATTCAGCTCTCGAACGCATTAACATCTTGCGTAAAAAACTTCGGAAGGAACAGGACCAATGGCGTTGCCTAGTTTTAGACGACGACATTTGCGCCATCTGGCCAGAGGTCTTCTACACCCCTTTCGGCGCTGTAACCAACAGCGACAAACCTCCCTCAGAAGCAGGACACACCAACCATGTATCCTCTCAATGTGTTTGCCAACGCTCTCACGGACACATCGACAATCACTGACCCGACGTACAAACACTACGACACGGATGTCACGGAAATTCTTACGTAACAGGTTTCCTTCCCCGAAGCGGAGATCAAACTCCAAACCGTGGACGCAGCATCCGCCTTCCGCAACATTGGTGTCCATAACCAACGTGCACATACTTTTTGGAGGTCGTATCGCAGAAAAGAACGCATTGGTCATCAATCTCTGCGCAGCTTTAGGATGGACATGCTTCCCTAATACCTATGGCGTATTCGACGATGTAATATTTCACATCCACGGTCGTTTCGCCAACCCCATTCATAGCGCAGGCTTCTTCAACTATGACTGGGTGGACGACCGCGTCAATGTCGCCCCAGACATCAATACCAACTGCTCCGAAATAGATCGATCCCTGAGGAGGGCCATGTGCTCAGGTCTCGGTGCAACGGGCATCAACGAAGAAAAAATTACATCATGGTCCACACAACATAATGTGCTCGGTCTCATTTTTAATACAAAATAACCGTATCTATGCCCGATACGAAAATCCAAAAGCGCGCAATCTGGTAGCCCAAACTTCCACACAACGTCGCTATCAAAGGGAGAATATCGTTCCCCCATGGGCGGTCTTCGCCACGTGCCAACATGTGTCCGGCCAACACGAGCTTTCTTACAACGACTCCAACAGCTATTCCAGAGTGGTCTTTTCCAACGACATGCGCCAAGACCTATTTTGGTGGTGGAATATCTTCAATGCAGATATCCTCAACGCCATCCCCATGGCGTTTTTCAATGATCCATCGCCAGTGCGCGCGCCATGGATATCTACCGAGACACACATCCATGAGCGGTTCGGTGCTAGGTCTCTACCGAACTCGATACTGTTGTACTCATTCAGCAGCATCAACGACGATGAAGTCGCCAAAGAAACTGACTTTGAGTCGGAGACTCAAATACGTGACTACTATATCGGACTCTTTCATGAGCTCCGACATTATGCAGCGAAGAAGAATTCGCGCAAGAGCAAAATGCCAGAGTGGCAGGCACTTTGCCAGTCTTGGAACGCCTTTGTTGAAAACTTCAACAAAGACCCGAAGGCGTATCGCGAGCGTGTTGCTGCAACTCGCGATCGCTACTACACTTACATCAGTCGTGGTAAGTGTGAACGCCTCCATGATCAGTCCATGAAAGCGGGGATCCCATGTGCCGTCCCCATTGGCACATTCTGCCTGTGCTGCCCACCAGGAGCATCTCGCCTCTCCAAACGTGATCTTACGGGGCACACGTTTACCCGTGTACCCGATCACATGATGGAGCCCCGTGCTCGCCTTGAGCCCCTTGAAGATACGAGTGCTGTATCTGACCGCAGCACACCTCGTACAGGGTTTAACCCTGCAAGTTATGGTGGACTTCGTACGCCCTCTCCAATTCGGAATGTCTTCCATCAGGACGTTTCACGGCTCCTACGTATCTCGCTAGGTGGGAATTCTCTCCAACGAATACGAATTCGAACGTATTGAGAGTTCGTTTTTTATAAGCCACGATCCACTCCATAATCCAGCGGATCGATACTCGCGGGTCGCGCAACGGTGTCAGATGGGGCGGAAACACTTCCTCCGTATAGTCAACGCTATGACCGTGGCGATCGTGCCCAGCATGATCAAGATAAACGATTTCTAGGAGTTGATGTTTACGATCACCTTCGCCTTCAAAGTACTCCTTCGGACGTCTACGCGTCTTCCAAGTACGATAAGGGTATTTTCTTGGCTTCGTGAACTTATCTCTTCTAAACGCTACATTTTCCACCTGGAGACAGCGCGACACACCGATACGACTGTATCGGAACGAGGTAATAAGTTTTGTGTGCTGTAGAATCCACACCGGCAGCTAAAGGCCGATGAATTCACTGGTATCGTCGTGACTTCTCCACTGAAGCGAAGAGACGTGCTTTGCAATATGGCACGGAGATTTTGACTGCGTTCAAGCGATCTCAGCTGCTCTTGGAAAGAAGGTTATTTTCGGCGTCCTAGTCAGAAAGCCGGTGGATGAAAGAAGACCCCTCGTCAACAGTAGCTGATCAACAGTGATAGAGACGAGGGTGGTGAGGCGTAGAATCCGGAACGAGCATGATGTGCAGACAATGAAGATTACTAGCGGCGCAAGCTCTGATGCGTGATGTCTTCTGTTTAATTCTGATGTCTTCTATTTGTTATTTATCCCTTCGTTATTTAGTCTATTTCCGGGTAACCAGACACATCGTATAATTCTTAGTGCTCGTCCGTTAGCACCCAACGCCTTGAAATCGGCGGCTTTCCACGCCTCGGTCTCCCGTTTAGCTGCATCCCCTGGCTTCATCTCAACGTGGTCCAGCAGGTCCTTCCTTGCGAGTGCCATTCGGCAGTTGAATTCCCAGAGGAAATAGTTATCCTCTCGCAGGACGTCGTTCGGACCCAGCGTGTTTGGGCTCATAACCTAAAACGCTCTTAAACTCTCTTGTGTGATGCAGTGTAAAATGGAAAGTGGTTGTATTTACCAAAAGTGTGTTTTGCTGTTCCTACACTTGTGCTATACCTTCTAGAACACTAGAATGACCTCAAGTCATTCTGGAATGTTCACTGATCATCACTCTTAGGCAAGTTGCCTTTATGTACAGCTCACAATCTGTGACGGTGTGCAAGACTTCAAGAATGTATACATGATATATACATGTATACAATATTAAACGTCCTTTGAAATCGAAAGAGTATTGACTACAGGTTGGTCCATACTACCGTCCATAACAAACCTCAAACAGCAACCCACCCTCAACGAGCAACCGTAGAATGAGGAGGTAGTACACCATTCGCCTTGGCCACGTCGTATCCGGACACATGACGCCCGCTCCCTCGCCTCCGGTGCATATTGCTGCTGGGAGCTTCTTTCGTTATGAGTGCGACCACGAACAACTCTTTCATTCAGAATACAAGAGGTACGCAGCCTGTAGCGGCATTGTGGCTCGTGTTGCTTATCCCTTTGGGGCTACTATTTCCAAATCGAGGCGACACTTCTTTGCTAACATTAACCTCGCAGGAGTAATCGCACCAAAGGCCTGAAGATCCTACGCTGCTTCCCGCACTGCTGTCCTGAACATATTGATCGCAGTTACTGCGGATCGCCATTGAGCGTGAGCATTCGACTAGCGGAATGCCCGACGGGAACTGCCCCATCAGAACCTCTCCCTAGTGAAGCATTATCTGTTTTCGCCCGTTTTGAGTCTGTGAGTGACGTTAGTCTCCGGACGGGAGAATGTGTCGAGGTGAGTAAAATTCAGCAGGGAGTGCAAACAGACACCAATTTGGAAGGGCAATGGATCGCTGGGGTCCTGGATGGTCCTTCTGACTTAGTAACAAATATCCGAGCTCCTAATACTTCACCAAGGTCGGAGAATCCATTGGTTTTTCACTTAAACAGTAAAAAAGCGTACTCGAGATGGTACTATGACTGGGAGAGTGGAGCCAATAAGGCTCAAAGATTGCTGAAGCACGTGCTGAAAGCTTACGTCGTGGATCGGGTTGCCGTGGATATGGACGACAACTTAACCGTTTTTTCCAGCCCCGAAGCTTTCACTCAATTGTATAGGGTTGCACACGTCGTGACGTCTCCAGAGTTTACAGTGATTTCGTATCGACGAGCTCCCCTGGAGCCCCTACATGCAACAGAAGGTTCAGCCCCATTACAACTGACAACGGCTCAGATCCCACAACAAGTGGAAAGAGGATTGTTATCTGCTGGCAGAGGTTTACCCCACAAACAGGCACTAAATGGCCGACCTGGAATGGTTTCCGTGTTTGCACCGACAGAACCAGCGAGCGTTATACCTGTTGCCCGTGTGGAGTACGAAGAATCCCAGACTCCCCTCGAAACTCCATTGCATCCACTGGAAGACAAGTGGTTCCGGGAGGATGCCAATGGACCTGCAGTTTCCACCTCTAAGAATTTGGCGCTGCTGTACGCAATTCTGCGTTGGGCGCCATTGCGATTTTACTCGCCGTTTGTTGAAGAGCTTTTAAACTTGTTACAGCAGAATCTACTCGATCCGATCTCAGCTACGTCCGAGATAAATGACAAGAGGAATTGTTTTGTGGAGTTGCTGTTTGATCACACTCGAGCTGAAGATGAGTTAAGCGCTGCTGGTTCTCCACCTGTATCGCAACAAGTTAATGTGGTACTGCAAACAGCCGCACAAGCCGCAGTTTGGCTTTATTCGAGGGAGATGTGTCACTGGGTGCGTGCATTTTTCCAGCAATATGCTGTGTGTGTACTGGACAAAAAACAGTTGCGTGCGTGCTATCTGCAATTTCTGAGTGAGATTGAAAAGCGTTTGAACACTGAAGTATTCGCGGCGACAATGATCGGTAGCTTAGCTAACGCCGCTGAAGAAGTCATTGCAGCCGTATATTCCTGTCAGTATTTCCAGGACCGACGACCGCTTGTGCGCCAGATTTTAGGCGGGCAGAACTTTGTTGGATGGAACATGTTTGTAGCACAGTTGCGTGATACTTTCATTGGCGCTACGAGCTTACCACGAGGTGTAGAAAGTCAGGACAGAGCAACTTTCGCAGCGGCATACCCTCCTCACAATGTAATTGAAGAGTGCTGGAATGGCGAATGGGTTTTAGACATGGCAACTAGCTCCTATTGGAGTGCTGGGGCCGACAATGCCAGTCAAAATGTGTCACTTTATTCGTTAGTGACGATCATCTCACATATCGTCCATATTGAGGTATCTATCGACATTCAAGAAAGTGCACTACGTCTCCGCTCAACGCGAGGTGTGGCTGGACGTCTGGATTGTATGCACGTGGTACTGGACAACAAGGAGCGCGTATTTCGTCTTTTCCCGAATGGCATCACGTCTAGTGGATTGGAGGGAATGAATGGAGATTACATTGGGGAGATTCGTGTGGAAGAACCTAGGAACATGGTTGCATTTCTCGAGATGTTTCATTGGGCGGTGGAAAAGGGAGAGCGTTCCTACCATGTACGTCTATGCATGGAGTCTCAGCAAAGTGGTCATCTTTCTGTCAATGGTGATATCTTGGCGACAACAGGATCTTCTTCATTTACGGCGGAGGAAATACCATACGTTGGGGAAATGTCCCTACGTATGAAGCGCAAGATGGTTGAGAAGGCTTACGCAGAAGAGAGTCAAACTGCTGACGCACCAGCGTGGAGAGAGCATAGCAGGTTTCACCTGAGTTACTGCAAAGTTGAAGTAACTAAGTGAAGTGTGGACTTTCGAAAAACAATTCCATAAGGACCCACACACAAAAAAAGTTCGGTTTTAATTTCATAAATTGAAAAGATACGTTGTCAGATGTACCAAGACATTTGAAGCAATTCAGTATACTTTATAATAAATAACCACACATGATCACCCACGACAGTAAGTTCCGAAAGTATTCATGAACATGAATACTCCATTTTCGCTACATCTTTATCAGAAATAACATTTTCGTTCAATTAGCGCCCGTACGATATCATCCCCACAACATAGCCCGTGGTGCTATATTTCCTGCAGCGAAATTACAGATCAATTGAAATTCATTTAGGCTTTCAAATCAGGACACCTCGGGATTTGTCACGGACAGCCACGAGATTGTTACATGTGTCCACTTGAAGTGGGTCGCGTCTTTGCATTTTGTTGAAGTACGGGTCTGTTCGTCACCACAATCTCGATCCTAGCTGAATTATGGGTGAATCGAACCTCTACAACGTATCAAACCCCGATCTGGCGGCTACAACCCCGATCTGGCGGCTACAACCCCGATCTGGTGGCTACAACCCCGATCTGGTGGCTACAACCCCGATCGGCTACAACCCCGATCTGGTGGCTACAACCTGAGAGGATGCCAAGGAATCCGAAATTCCGGGCTCCTCCAGCAGTATTTCCACCTACAGGACACAGACAGCAATTCCTACTGCCGATACTGAGGTTCCCACGGGTCCAGACACGTTTGCTGGTGCTAGCACCTTCTCCAGAAATCGTACTGGGTCACGCTTTGCCAGCGCAACGAACGCCACCGACAAAGCGAATCCGTTGACAGCCTCCATACACCTCGAAGTAGACTGAAGTTCCCTGCAGGCCACTCCACTTTCGACTTCGTACGAAGTAGAAACGATCCCCGTCGAAAAAGAAACGGGCGTCGTAGCACCAGTCGAATATGCCCCCGCATTCTCGATTAGAGCGATACTAGAACTCGTATGAAGCGCTAGAGGCCGCGTTCGAATGCTCTAGGCCGCTGAAGGGGTCACCGTGAATTTATACGGCTTCAATCGATTCAATTCGATGTGTTCTGTGGAAATTGGCACCACCGTAGTCCCTACCAGAAGCACAGGACGTCGAATAGAAGCCACCATATTTCGGAGTACGTTTAACAGCAGCTACAAGACCTCTAAGAGACGCCACAGTAATTCCAAGTACGCTTTGCTGTAGCTACAGGACGTCTACTGGATGAGTGGCTTAGTCTGTGGGGTTTTCGGCGGTAGTTTGACCGCTAGACGCATTCAGCACCAATGAGGAGAAAAAATAAGGAGGTATACACAGCTATATAATCACCGTATCTGCGTACATTAACGGGCAAGGCCGTTTGTCCACGCCACAGGGACGGCCAAGTTCCACCTGGCAGCATAGCATCGTTCGTTCATTAGTATCAGATCAATACACAACAAAACTACATAACTCGGCTACCCACAGCTGACGTTCATATTGTATCTATTCGTCTAAGTCTGGCTCGTGGCAGTCCTGCCCAGAGATCCGCTCAACTACAGGCGAGTTGGCCATTTCACCATCGCCGAATAATTAATCGAAGCCGTTTTTACATTTACGAACCTACCTTCACGTGATAATTACTGTCCGCTCGTGGTGGCCAATTCCTTTTCAAACCGGGTTACAGCCCTTCATTATGTACAGGGGGGTATGACATATTTGTACAGTGCTATATGCTCAGGGGGCCAAGAAGAAGAAGAAAAAGAAGAAAAAGAAGAAAAAGAAGAAAAAGAAGCTATATGCTTAGGGGGCCAATACACTGTTGAATTGTTTTGTTTTACCTTGTCTGAATAGTTTATCCGGATTAAGTGAAATTCAATTCACTGTTCATCTCGTGTGAATCCCAAAGATGGACAGCTTATTCATTTTTCAAATCAGGACACCTCGGGATTTGTCACGGACAGCCACGAGATTGTTACATGTGTCCACTTGAAGTGGGTCGCGTCTTTGCATTTTGTTGAAGTACGGGTCTGTTCGTCACCACAATCTCGATCCTAGCTGAATTATGGGTGAATCGAACCTCTACAACGTATCAAACCCCGATCTGGCGGCTACAACCCCGATCTGGCGGCTACAACCCCGATCTGGTGGCTACAACCCCGATCTGGTGGCTACAACCTGAGAGGATGCCAAGGAATCCGAAATTCCGGGCTCCTCCAGCAGTATTTCCACCTACAGGACACAGACAGCAATTCCTACTGCCGATACTGAGGTTCCCACGGGTCCAGACACGTTTGCTGGTGCTAGCACCTTCTCCAGAAATCGTACTGGGTCACGCTTTGCCAGCGCAACGAACGCCACCGACAAAGCGAATCCGTTGACAGCCTCCATACACCTCGAAGTAGACTGAAGTTCCCTGCAGGCCACTCCACTTTCGACTTCGTACGAAGTAGAAACGATCCCCGTCGAAAAAGAAACGGGCGTCGTAGTACCAGTTGAATATGCCCCCGCATTCTCGATTACAGTGCGATTCGAAGTCGTATAACATGCGTGGGGCAGTGTTCGAACCTGCTAGGCTGTGTACAGAGCCACAGAAAATATCCACGGAGTGTTATCGATTTGATCCGATGTATCGGGTGGAAATCAGCACCAACGTATTCGCTAACAGAAGCCGCAATACATCTACCTGAAGCCACGGTATGTTGTACTCGGTGGTTGGTTTCGCCTTGGTTCGATCAAATGGGTTCAGTCGTTAATTTGTCCACAAGATGCATCTAGCACTACAGAAGAGGAGAAAAAGAAAAAAAAAAATATGCCGCTTTATAATCACTGAACTTCCTTCGATCGGTGCGCAAGGTCGTTTGTCCAAGCCACAGTGACTGCCAAGTTCCACCTGGGAGTGTCGTATCTTTCGTTCAAGTATGTTATAGGCGCTCGACACACGACGCGATTCTATTACGCATAGATGGAGAACATATCACGAAGCCGAATTGATTCAATCAACCACTTCATACCAGCACATACGAACCAGACACACGGCAGCCCCGTCCCACAGATGATACTGCTACAATTACCTTCAGTTCTTCCGTGCTTCATCGTCCCGAACGAATGAATCAAATCCTTCTTTGCGTTCGCTGACATGGAAGCGATAACTGTAGTCTGTTCCTGCCGATCAATTCCATTTCAAATCAGATTATATGATGCCTCACGTTTAGAGGTGGACGTTTTCCCTCACCTGTTCTTTTGGGTGGAAATACTAGGCAGCGAATCAATACGCCTGGAGTCTGCATTCCCCGTCGAAATTGTCCTGTGCCCTAAGCAAAAGTAGTCCGTCGAAAATGGATAGACAGTAAAGAGAACTGTCAGGAGCAAAAAAAACGAGCATCTCATAGTTATCTCCTTACCTTTGGAGGCGCCATGTATACTAAATTGATTGTTAAAAGTAGTAGACCATTATTCGGTGAGGACAGTAGGTTGGATGTTATCCACTTCACAAGCTTTAACAAGTTATGGCTCTCACACCATCAGCACTCATTCCTCATAATGCTACTCCACAATCAGTACCTAATACTGACTCTTTCATACTAGCACGTCACATCTGAATGTCCACGTCACGAGCACCGAAAACAACGAGAACCGAAAACATGTAATCACATGATAAAGGGACGACCTCTTGAGACCTTAAGGAAATTGAAGTTGATTAACTGGTTATTCCTGGTTGCTACTACTTGGCTTGGCTATTGAATTCTGAAGGTTTTGATTGTGAATTGTTTGAATGGGATAATGAATTTTCGAATGCTAATCATTTCTTATCATCTGGAAAGGAAGTCCCCGGAGGGACTCAAACCTACGCCAAGTGCATAGCTTTGTGGTGCATTGACCAGTGGACCACCAGGAGGCCCCTCTTGAGACCTTAAAAACATCGGCCTTATGACTCACGTTTCACCATTCATGAGGCACGAGTACTCATTGTTGTTGCTGTCTTCATATACTGATAAAGTTTGTGAGCAGCAAAGTTTACTTCCCACAGTCTAAGGACCCATATCTTACACTTTGTCTATCTTTCCCAAAATGCGTCAGATCTGAGCGACTGTTCACAACGACATCAGCTGGTCCATAACGAGAATGCCCAAACGACAACTCACCCTCAACGAGCAACCTCAAATATGAGCCGCCGTCCAGGGAGACCAGTTCCAGACAGACACTTTCAGGCACGAATTAAAAGCGTCTATGGCGTCTGCTCCCTCGGCTCCATTACAGATCGCTGCTGGCTGCTTCTTCCGCTTTGAGTGCGACCACGAGCAGCTCTTTCACACAGAGTACAAGAGGTGGGGCGTTATTTCTGCAATGAGTCACCATGATATTGCTAACATTAACCTCGCAGGAGTAACCGCACCAAAGGCCTGAAGATCCTACGCTGCTTCCCGCACTGCTGCCCGGAGCATATCGATCGTAGTTACTGTGGATCGTCACTGAGTGTCAGCATTCGACTAGCGGAATATACTGTCCGCTCGTGGTAGTTGAGCGGATCTCTGGGCAGGACTGCCACGAGCCAGACTTAGACGAATAGATACAATATGAACGTCAGCTGTGGGTAGCCGAGTTGTGTAGTTTTGTTGTGTATTGATCTGATACTAATGAACGAACGATGCTATGCTGCCAGGTGGAACTTGGCCGTCCCTGTGGCGTGGACAAACGGCCTTGCCCGTTAATGTACGCAGATACGGTGATTATATAGCTGTGTATACCTCCTTATTTTTTCTCCTCATTGGTGCTGAATGCGTCTAGCGGTCAAACTACCGCCGAAAACCCCACAGACTAAGCCACGCATCCAGTAGACGTCCTGTAGCTACAGCAAAGCGTACTTGGAATTACTGTGGCG